>CM077254.1:9818504-10418504 GCA_039654775.1 Spinibarbus caldwelli
GCCCGCCTTTGTGATATTAGATTATAGGGGCAATTAATGGCGTCAAACCTTAACAACTCAGCATTCAGGCGGCTCGTCAATCCCACTGTCGCGCCGCAATAGAAGGTGTTATAACTCTGGTAATTATTACGCCTGCAACTTGAAAATGTCAATGAACGTGTGTATAAAATAGAATGTATGGGTTGTCACCGCGGGAGAATGGGATGCAGAGGAGCAATTAATTACAGGTTTTCATTTCGCTCTTTCCCAGTGACAAGCAACCGCGCGTGGCAAATTGGCGTGACGCCAAGCGCCCGCCATGCCGAGCCCCCTCTTTTGCCCTATCTCACGTTTTGTCTCCCCCGTTGCGCGCACAAACAACACACACACACACATACGGCACTCCCACCCTCCCCAGTCGGCCGGCCTGCTGCGGGCTCTCGCCTCGGATGGCACCCTGGCTTTGTTTCAGATGCCTCTTCTTCCCTGGATGCACGTACTCGCTTTCAAAGCTGTAATTGTAGGGCCCTTGATGTTTTAACCCTTGATATAAGTCATCAAACGCGGGTACCTGACTTTTGGCAGAGGGCCGAAATGCTGTAACGCTCGCCCTCGATGGCATCAGATGCATGATCTCATCAGCTGAAATGTGTCTGTGCTTGTTAGCTTTAGCTGTAAGCGCTAGTCTAACATAGCTTCACCAGAGTCACGCCTATAATTAATCAAGGTGAGTGGTACACCAGCCCATAAAATGTATCTATCTTGTGGCGCATAAGTCATAGAGGCTAAAAGAGTGCATAATTTTGCCTCTTTGTCTCTGTCATGGATTCTGGGAAGAGTCCCCCCCCTCTTCATAGTGAAGAATACAGATGGCTCGTTTGATTGTGATAGGGACGTTTACAATAAAGTATCGGACAGTCGCCGATAACCGCTCGCGAGCACCAGATTTCATCCCTCTTTCCGGCGGGGAAAAAGAGCCAGTGTTCGTATTTACCGCCAATCTTGTTTACAAAGTCAAATCAGCCCTTTACAGATTTAATTTGCGTCTGACAGCTCTCTCTCTTCGTCTTTCCTCTCCTTATCTCGCCCCCCTTCCTCTGCCCCTCCTCACAAGCCCTCAAGCTCCGAATAGATAAACTGCTGAAAATATGAGCGCTCAGGCGCTACATGAAAACAAATGAATGCAAATATCAGATCGGACTGGCAGTGGACTGGGAAGCCGTCACAGAGATGCCTGTCTTTTTGATTCCCTTTGAGTGGAAAATGTAGATAAATGTACGTATTATGCGGGATTGTAGTTTGCGCTCGTATGTCAGCTTCAAGCCAGCCGTTGCCTGTAAATAGCTTTATTTTTATTGAGCAGTTGCAGGGAGATGATCAGTTCTGGCCCTTGAGCAGTAAATAGGAAAATAAATGGAACGCCACAGAGCGGCTGTGTGTGTGTGTGTGTGTGTGTCTCAGTGGAAGATTGCTAGTTGCATTCGAGGAAGCAGCCGCAAATTGTACTGGTGGAAATTGCTGGCCCGTTAAAAAGCTGCCCATAAGTTCACAGAGTGGCCGGTCCTACTGCATTAAAGGATGTAATGGTACTGGCGGCCTGCCTTCAGGCTTTTTCAAACCATCTCTCTTTTACACACACACACACACACACAGTAAGGACAGCCATGACCAATGTGAGTTTCTGGACAGTTGATGGACTGCCCATACTGGGCCAGCACTGCATTTGTTGATCATGTTTGCATGTGTTTTTATGCCTTTGAAATTTACTTAAATTGGTTTTGATGTTCTGAACATTTTTTGTTATTGATTTGATGAATTCAGCTGATTTAAATCAAGTTTGAGTTTTTTTTTTTTTTAACTAACAGTTAAACAAACAAACAAAAACAAACAAATCAGTAATTTTTTTGCAACATATGCTATCATTTTTCAACAAAGGAGTTTGTATGAATTCATAAATTCTGAATTCAAATTGAAATATATATTTTTATTTTGTTTTGTTTTTTGTTTTTTGATTTTTTTTTTTTTCTTTTTCTTTTTTTTGTTAACATTATGGTTAAAAAAAGAATTCCACATGAAAAAAACAGGCAAATGTGAGAAATATAAGAATTAAAGTTGCAATTAAAAAGTTGCCATTATGAGAAAAAAGGACTGTTTTAATTTTTTAAATGTGCTTCCACTGAAAACTTCATTCTGAGTGAAAAATATAAATATGAATATGAAATATTTTGCTAAAAATAATATAGGGTTTTCTGCAGTGGGGCCTTTGAAAATGTTGGTAGGGCAAGTGAACATCTGAACTAATGGCCCTGACTGGGCTTGCAGAGAGAAAACCTTATTATTGAGCCTGGCTGTCTTTCCATATCTCTCCTTTTCTGCATATTTGTCAAAAGATAAGAATCACGCCTTCCATCTTTACGCCTCGTTCTTGTCTAGCAAATTGCGCTCTCAATTCCAGACTGTTGCAAGTTGTTTCTTGCCGATAGCGATCTTATCAGACTGTTTGTTATTTTTGCCAAAGATGTGATTCTCTAGATAACGAATCATAATATTATGTTTATTGAAGTACTTTCAGGCTGATAAAGACTACATACTCAAGGGAAGATTTGATCAACACGCTTTCTCGCTCTCTTTTGGAAAAACTGCCAGGGTTTTACAATGCAAGCAGTGTGGAGCTCTATTGTGTCAACAGAGCTGATGTTATGTGTACGCTCTTTGGCATGACAGGATAAAGAGTTAATTAAAATGAAGTACAACATTCCTTTATGATGCTAGAAAAACAGAAATGGCTTTGTATCATGTTCAAGTGAAGGATAAATGCTTATCTCTCTGTAACGGTGTCATTTAATACAGTGATTTTGTTTTTGGGCCCAAATTGTGCATCTTAACAGTCGATAAGCCTGTTTATTTTATCACATGCATGTTAATAATTTGCATTTAGCTTCGTTTTGCTGAACAGACCTGTGACACATTTTAGTGTCACAACCCACCAGTTGAGTCCAGACCCATTGTAACGGAGTGTGATAATCAAATACAAGCACAACCATGCATGTGGTCACTTATAGGTCTGTCTGCTCTTATTAGGTGCCGGTATCCATGGCGATGATGACCCCACAAATGATAACTCCTCAGCAGATGCAGCAGATCCTCTCTCCACCTCAGCTCCAAGCTTTACTCCAACAGCAACAAGCCCTTATGCTGCAACAGGTAACACACACACACCGACACTCACGGGCGCCTCGCAAGTCACCACACACAGAACTTAAAACAATATTTGTGAATGTCTAGGCTGCTCAGACATGACATGACCACACAAACCACACAAAAGGTACATTTTTCCAAGCCAATTGGTACACGTTTTATTGGCTAATCAAAATATTACTGAACACTATTCACTACATCATGTTCTTTAAAACCTGTGCTGTGGGTCTGTGTTTTAGACCATATGCCATCATTTTCCAGCAAACGTGTGTGTATGATATGATAGCTTTCATTTTTTATGATATTGGACAATTCATTTTAATTAATTAATTATTTAAGGCTAACCATATTTATTTATTTGAAGTACAGAAAACTATGAAAGCCTGTTTCTGCAGGTAATTATCATATAGTTTAAAATATCTTACTCTTACTCTTTCTGAATATATTTCATCACAAATACAGTAAAACATTTTCTACAATATTATTATAATTAAAAAAAACTAACTTTTCATTTTCATATATTTTAAAGATTCAATATGTTCTTGTGATGATAAAGCTGATTTTTCACCAGCCAGAACATGCTTTAATTTTTTTATCATATTAACCTATTTTTAAGTCAAATGAATGATTAATATAATTTTGAGGAAACTGTAATATATATTTTTTTCAGGATTCTTTGATGAATAGAAAGTTCAAACCCAGCTTTTTTTTAAATATAATTTTGTGTAACAAAGTTATTACTTGTTTTGCTGTCACTTTTGATTAAAAAAAACTTGCCTTGAATGGTAATGTATAAATTTCCATTTATGAGAAATAGTTGACACTATGAAGAAAAGTGTCACAACTACCTTTTTATTTATTTATTTTTCCTTCCATACTTCCATACAAAACTTAACGTTAATTGAAAAATATTAAGGTGGCGCCAAGGGGTGCAAACTAAACAAACAAGAATTCAAAACCTTTTCAAAGATACATGCCCTCAGACATAAAACGCTTTGTTCCTTACTTCCTTAAGAAAACTTCTTTCCTCCTGTGCAGACCTCTGACTGCTCAAGCCATACATGTTTTATAGAAGAATCTTGCCAAATTGATGGAAATCTCTGACTGACGTCCTTCATTCCAACAGCTGTTGCCAGCGTTTTTATAGAGTGCCGTCGGATGGCACAGTAAATGCACATTCACGTGTGATCCCTGTTAATAGGCCCTGAGTGTAGATGTCAGAGTGTGTAATGTAATCGCGTTTTGTGTAACTTTGATTGAATCCTCACAGGCATGCCCGGAATGATATCTTCCCTGGCTTTGATGTTACTTGGCTCTGGCGTTTATAAGTGGCGTTTACTAGCATACTAGTGTTAGCGACGCCTCCTTTGGCTGATGTCGCTACACGTCGACTCGCCGGCGGTCAGGGAGCGCTTATGTTAGAGCGAGGGCAATGTTTCTCACCCAGCTGCTGAGCCAGACTTTTCCATATCTCTTCCCGTCTCTCTTTCTCTTTGTTTATTAGTTGCGCGGCCTCTGCTATCTCGCTGCGATATCGCCTGGAGGCCAGAGGTGCGGCCCCTGAGCAGACATGAAGAAACAAACAACCCCATTTCTCTCACATCTCTCAAATATTTAACATTGTCCCAAAACTCTGCACACCCTCGACTTTTTCACACATGCCGTTCGGGCAGAAATCAGGTCTCTGAAACCTCCTTGATTGAGAACGTATGATTATTTTTCACAGCTAAAAGACGGAAAAAGGTTGCATAAATGATCTTGAGAGAGAGCAGAATTGATTTAGTAGTAAGTAGGAGGAGGTTGCTTTAGGCGAGTATAAATTGCGCCGAGCTGATCTGACAAATTTATCAAGAGTCGCTCACTCACAGAAATCAAAATTCAGCTGTTTGAGAAAGAAACTTAGCACTTTGTCCCCCTCCTCCCGCTTTATTTCTCTCTTTTTTTATTCTATATTTAACGAGGATATTGAAATTGAAATAGTCACTGTTCATGGGCCGTTTTACATCTCTAGTAAAAGCCAGTGGGTTTAATGGTTCGCAGTGGTGATGAACCACGTGAGAAGTGGCTTTTAATGCTCACTCTTTCGCGCACGGCAAATAGAGCAATCAGAGAGCCTGCCAACACACACGTACAGCAATCCGTCCCAGATCTCATCCCAGCGCGTGTGGGAGAATGAGTGGGCTTTGGCTTTTTCTGCACGTGAATACCCTTACAAATATGATTTTACATACAAAGACCGCAAGCGTAGGAAAGCGAGAGCAAGTGCATGTTTATGTATGCGTGTGCACTTTTGCATGTGTGAGTTAATCTTTACATCCCTTCAACCCTTAATTACAGCCCAGCTGATATATTTTTCCTTTTTTTATCCCCTCTCTGTGCTGTTAAGTAAAACCAAGGTCACAATAATGGGAATCTGTGGTGAATGCCTTTCAAGGTACGCAGTTAACGTGAAAGGGGCCCACTGAATCAAATCATTAAAAAACCCTTAATTATTCTTTAATTATTCCTGCAACTATGCAGCTTCATATTGGCATGAATTAAAGGGGTAATGAGTGGGTGAGAGGCAACAGGGCCATGCGGACGGCAACGACGCGTGGAGGAGAGTTTAAACCGAGAGATGGGCGACGTATTGCCAGACAAACACCTTTAGTGTGGTAAATGGAGTCTCGCTTCACACCTTACGGCTCGCTGACTTCCTCTGTTCGGAAGGGCCGTGGCTCAGCGTCACAAACGCGAGATAGCTCACCTTCAACATCCTGTAATGCGGCGCGGCGACAGGTAGCCAAATGGGCGCAGTGGTGTGAGATGGCTTTTGTAGAGGGAATGCAGACTTTTAGTGTTGTTTGGTAGAACCGCTCGTCTGGTTAAAACTGCAGGAGATGAGTGAGTTCAAGGCTCGTTTAAGACTAGAGTTGTGTACACTCAGGTCAGCCTGAGAGACATTTTCTGAGGACAGACAGCCAATCAAATGAAAGCTTTCTGTCTTTTGCACAGTCATTCTGTCAGATGAACATCTGGGCTGTTGGTTTTGGTATGAAGTGCAGGGTTTCCATAGTAGTGGAAAACCTGGAAACATCATTGAAATTTGGATAAGGAAAAAATGAAAATTAATTTTATTTTATTTCATTAAAATTATGATTTATGTAGTATACGTGTTTTTTCTAGTCTGCTCTAAAATATGCTATCAGTTCTTGCACTTGTGTAGATTTGTGAGTGAATTGTTCTTTTGAATCAGTTCGGTTTGATGAGCAATATGAATGATTCATTAATGAATCATAATACTTTTCAATAATCACAAATGACTGGAAAGAACATGGGGAAAAAATGAAAAAACATCATGCATTTACTTGAATGCAGGGTTTCCTGCTTTATTTTATTTTTTTTTCCTTTCCGTTATTTCCACTAAAGTCGCATGTATTTCATATGACCTCAGAGATGCATAATTCGAGTTTTTGGTCAACATTTTAGGCTAAAAATTTTAGAATATTATGTTAAAAATTGTAAGAAATTCATTTTAATAAGTTTTAAAATGTCCTGCATGGTGACATTAATTTATTGAAAGAACAAATATTCCAGTTAGCCTTTTTTAATTAATTTGAGGTTGAGAAAGCTGCATGTGTAATGGCTATAAAAGGACATTTTCATGTCTCATGTCATATTAAAAGTACATTAAAAGTACACTGAATGTATTTTGTGTCAGCGCTCCCTTTTTAAAGCTATACAGTGTTGTAAATTGGTACGTAGCCCACTATTAAGTACCTCATTCCTTAAGTAAGCCCGCATTAAATCTGTAAACAGTATGTGTGATAAGGAGTTAATGAGGGTATCATTATTCTACTTTTCTCCAGCAGCTGCAGCCAGCGTTCCCCCAGGCGCTCCTCCGCAGCCTCTGCGTGTCCGAGGGCCTCCGTGCTCTGCTTCTTCGGTCAACATGCACTTCCGTGTCAAATAGGTCATCCATGCAAAGCCGAGATTTTAATCTTAATAGGCTTTCCTGGGTAAATTAATAATCTGAAAGTAAAACAAACAGCGGTGGGTCTGCGGTGGCCGCTGCGGTTAGCCAGAGCTACGGTTGGAGATGTGTAATGACAGTGTTAGTGGGTGCGAGCCAGTCCCACTTAGGACTCAGTAAAAGAGTAGCTAGTTGAAAGTAGCGGCTAGTTCAAAGTAAACATGGTAGCATAACAGGAAGCCTTTCTCGTGTAATATTTTTTTTTCTCTTTCAAATGCAGGAAAGGGAATAGTATTATTGTGAGTGTAATATTTTAAATCTTTGGAGGTGAAAACACCACACATTTTTGAACGTTATTTCCAGGTGAGCATCAAAGGTGTGTTACTTCTAGTTAAAGTTCACTGCTATTTGCAGATTTTTACATCTTCTGATGAAATGAGTGCCTTCGCATGTTCACATTATTATGTGGTTACTAAGGTATTTTGATTGATTTTAGTGATTTTATATTTTAAATGGACCCTCGGTTAACAACCCTGGGAAGTAAAAAGTAATAGTAATGTTTGTCTTAGATTATCACAGAATTAGTCATTGATAATTGTAAATAATTAATGCCATCTCTACTTTTCTGCTCTCGCACACCTGTTTCTTGTTTTTGTCTAATAACCTTCATTGTTCTAAAGAATGAAATGTACCCCTGACCGTACTGTGCACACTTAAAATCAATGACTCTCACATGCTTCAGTCTGTTCCCAAAGCTTTTAATCAGAGCAGGGTGTGCCATTGCGAGGTGTTTCACAGTGATAAAGCACATACAGTCTAATGTTTACTTGTGTAGAGGAGATAGAAACCCATTCAGCTGAGCTTTGAATCAGTAACCAGTGTGTAAACACCTTTCTTGTGCTTTATTAACTTAACACAAACCCCTCACGCAAGCAAACAGGATGAGAAAAACACACAAAAGGTGCTTTTCCATTTGACAATGGCGTGATTTTGTATATTATAAACCGTACTGCACATAACTGAAGGATAGTGCCAGGAGCATCCGTGTAGGAATCAGGCAGGTGTCTGTTTCATATCTCTCAGATGCTTAAGGCATAAATTGGCTTTTTGTGCTGATCTCTGGCTGGTTTCTACCACCTGTGTTCTAATCGTAACTGTTATTCGGCTGGTAAAGAAAACTGAGATTAAAAGCAACGGGCAAATTTTACCAGCGCCTTTTCCCAGACAGGTGTTGTGTGTTTTAGTTCAGTCAATCATAAATAAGGAAGCCTGTCTCCATGCTGTCAGGTTTGCCACGCCAATAGAAGGGTGGACAGATGATTTATAGGACACATTCATACGCCACCTGCCAGGTGTTTAAGCTGCCTTTTAGAGGAATGCTGAAAAAAGATGAATATGCCTTATTATGGAGGCACTTTAGCCCTTAAGCAAGAAGCTGATTTTGTTTTATCCTGTTTTAATTTTTTTTTGATGCCTTAAGACATATGTGACTTCTTGCACCCAGCTACCTCATCTTGGATGCCCAGTATCACGTGACTCATTTAATAGCACCACAGGACAGTTTTGGGCAACTTATTGTGCCATGGTGTCTCTTTATAGAAGAAGCACTGATGTTTAAACGCCCTTTATCAGGTTTATGTAGAGTAATAAAGAAAATGGAGAGAAAAGGTACAATACGTGTAACCTTCATACTAGATTCTGCAATATAGATTAATCTGGTCATTTGTGAAAGTGTATGTTATTGAGGTTTTATTGAAGTGCTCTTTTTTCTACGTATATTTGTTTTGTGTCCTTGCTACATCGAGGTTGGCGTTGTTGTTTTTTTAATCTCACATTGAAAAAAAAATATATATATATATATATATATATATATATATATATATATATATATATAAAATATTATTATTATTATTATTTTTGTAAAATATCTAAACATCTTAAATAATAAAATAAAATGTCTTATATAAGCTTTACAAAATAGCATAAATTATTTATTTATTTGTATTATTTAATAAAATATAATAATTTTATAGTATTATCATTGTTTTCAGGCAATATATCTTGAATTAGGACTATTTTTAAGCATACATTTTACAATTTAATAGTAAGATTTATGCTTGGGTAATATGTTTTTTTAAAAGTTTTAACATCTGATTAATTTTATTTTATTTTTTATTGTTATTTTATTTGCAATGTTACATTCCCATTGCATTAAAAGCCATTTCTCTCTTTCTCTCTGTCTAGCTGCAGGAGTACTACAAGAAGCAACAGGAGCAGTTGCACCTTCAGCTTCTTACCCAGCAACAGCAAGCAGGGAAGCAGGCCAAAGAGGTGAGACACCCCTGCCCTCTCCCTCTGTATTGCACTTCACAGTGTACTTCACCCTCATAGCACCCCGATGAGCATCCTCAATATGGCTGACACATCATTTGTCACACAGCAGAGGCCAGTTCCTCTTGAAAGCCAGAAACCAGCTCTTTGAAAATAACTGTATTCTCATATGTGAGATGATTGTATGACTGATATTGTGCTGCACTGAATGGCACAGACCTTATAAAGGCTCTGTAATCACTGAGCATTACATGAAATCCTCAATAGGAAAATAGACAGATGCCATCATGTTTTTTCCTCCTCTCTCAAGCACTCAATTGCATTTTGTGTATTAAGCAATTCAAAAATGCGGATTAAGACGTTTTGGGAATATGGATTTTCATTTCTCTGCCATTGACCAAAGTCATGCTCCAAACCTTACCAAGGGCTTCCCCACTAATACTCGTTAAGTATTAATTTACAAGTCTCCGCTTGCTAAGCCTAGTGGAAAATCCCTATTACAACCCACTATGGTGGAGTCGACGAGTTTCTTTAATTGTCAATTAATGCACTGGAGGAGGAGAAGGACCTGATCTGGGTAATGAAGGTGAGGGGGAATCATGTTGGATCACTGAGGATAAGACTGCAGCACAACAAAGGCGAGGGCGTAATCGCTTGCCTGCGCACTGCAGGAGAGGAGATCTGCGCTAATCAGGCGGTCAAATGAAATCCAAACTTTTGTGGTTTGTGTGTCAGTGGCATGACACATATCTGATACAACTTAATCAAGGCGTTTTCATGAGGGCTTAATGAACAGACAGCTTAGCACAGAGATTAGCACGTAGCTGATAACACAGTTAGCAACACAGCAGCATGCAGGTTACAGTAGCTTGTGTAGGTAAAATGAAACTAGGGGACTGTGTTTGCGTCTCTCCGAAAACAACATCTTAAACCAACCTAAGAAGTTTTCTTTAAACTGGTTTAGTCTATTTAGTCTCCCAGCATTCCCACTGATCAGTCAGATGGTTTTGCAGCCTGCCTATCTAAATAATCCGCAAATAGCAGTCATTAGCACATAGCTGCTAGCACAGTTACGTGAAAGATAGCCTGTGTAGCCTTGCTAGCCGCAGCCTCCACAACCTGGTGTTAAACTGGTTTAACGTGTCTCCTAAATTTACTAAACTAGTGTTAAAATAGTTTACCTGGTCAGTCAGATGGGTTTACATATCTGAAAGAGTCTAAAACCTTAAAAATAGCAGAGATTAGCACATAGCTGCTAGCACAGTTACTAGAAAGCTTGTGTAGCCTATAGCCTCCTCAAGCTGGTGTTATATTGGTTTAGCTTGTCTCCTAACCTTATTAAATTGGTGTCAAAATGGTTTACCTGGTCAGTCAGATGGGTTTACAGATATGAAAAGAGTCTAAAACCATCAAAATAGCAGAGAGTTGCACATAGCTGCTATCACAGTTGCTAGCAAGATGCAGGGTACAGTAGTAGATGAAATGAGAGGATTATGGGATTGAGGTGAGCCCTGCAGGTTTAAGATGATCTAGATTGTCTCCAAGCCTGACTAAGATGGTTTTCAGCAGGTTTAACTAGTCTCCCAGCTGGCATTCCATCTGAAAAGTGCCCCAAAACACAACAAAAACAGACCCCAGCACAGTGCCGTACGCAGGTTTTTATAAATACAGAGATCCCAAAATGGAGATTGGTAGGGGGGTTCAGGGGCATGCTCCCTCGAGGAAATTTTTATTTTCCTGACTTACATGTGTGCATTTTAAGATGTTTTAAGGCTCATAAATTGGATAATAATATTGGTTTAAAACCAAGTCAGTAGGCAGTAGTAGCATAAATTATTTTTCAAGATAACAGATTCTTAAACATGAGAATCAGATTAAATGTTGCAATGAATGATCCACGCTACAAACTGGAAATAGAGAAGATATATTTTGTTTATGTTTATGAATTTAATAAACTCAAGTTATAATTATCCTGGTAGCCTTCAGTAAAATCAAGTGTCTAAAATGATTAAACATGAATATTATTATTATTATTATTTTTCATCATTTTAATTCACACTGACAAAAATGAATCTTTTTCAATAAGTTTAAACTGATTTTTATATTTTATGGGCATTTTTACCTTTATAAAGCCATTTTTTCTAGTCAAATTCAAATTCTTACAATTTTCAGTGAATTAGAATAAGAAGACATTTGGGCTGTTACCAAGCAAATCAAATCAACACAGAAGCTGCATCTGAAATGACATTTAGATGTATTTACACACTGTTTAATGTAAGACATGAATGCATTTAACTGCAATTACAAATGCATAAATAATGTTTTGATATATTAAAAATAAAACGTTAAATACTGATATTTGAAATTATTTAAAACATGAAAAAAAAATCGGGGGAAAAAATCGAAATGTGAAATCTAAACCACCAATAGGTGGCAACAAATCACTGTTAATAAGTGAGTCATTGCGACTGAACTAGTTGATTTAAACGGTTGATTCATTCAGGAACGAATCCCCGTCATGTTGCTCAGAGACACAAAACAGTGCTGTGGCTGTGTTTGGAGTTATTTTTGTTGGCGAAATAGAGCAAAAACAGGCATAGTGTCTAAAACGTAAGTCTCTTAATTAACTTTTTGTTTATTGAGCTGTTGTAAAAAATCAATATCACATGTAATCATGGTATTTTTTGGAGAAAAATGGCATGATTAACTATATGAACTGGTATAAATATATACATTTTCTTCCCCCATGTCTTGAATTTGTGATCATTCAAAAATGTATGTTAGGAGACTAGCTAGCATCCCACAACCGGTTTAAATGAGAGAATAATCTAAAGTCCAGTTTATGGACTCTGCTAACAACTTTACTGCAAACAAATAGGTCTCAAACACCCATCTGAGCTGTATAAGGTTGAGTGTGGTTCGCAGTCCTCTGTATTTGTGACTGAGAGGATCAGAAAACGAATGAGTTCTTGACTTCATAGCAGGTGAGAAAATGAGGCAAGCGGGGGTGGATGCTATAGGCCAGGGGTGTCAAACTCAGTTCCTGGAGTGCCGCAGCCCTACAGAGTTTAGCTCCAACCCTGCTCCAACTCGCATACCATGTAGTATTCAAATAAGCCTTAATGACTTGATTAGCTGGATCAGGTGTGTTTAATTAGGGTTGCATCTAAACTGTGCAGGGCTGTGGCTCTCCAGGAACTGAGTTTGACACACCTGCTATAGGTCATGGAGGACACATTAAGATATGCCCCAGACAACATTGTGACACCTTGCAAATGCGTAGCAAATGCACAAGGTGCCCGAAACACACATACACAGAGTGACACACATGCACACACTCTTCAAATGAGACCAGTATCCTGACATTTCTGCAGATAGTCAAGGAACGTGACAGAGACCAAGGGAAAAAAAAGAAAAGGAAAAAGATTGAAAAGTGAGAGGGGAGGGGAAAGGTATAAAAAAGCATGACTAACCTTATTCAAGGCCTCAGGAGTTTTTCAGACATTTTCCTTTATTAAATATTGGAGCTAGGGAGATGGTGTGCTCTCCGAGTGAAAGGAGAGCAGGGAAATTAAATTGGGAGGGCAGTGGTCAGCTCCTCTTCCCCACGGATCATCTCACGTTTGTTCAGGGCCTCTTTAGTCAGCCTAAAATATGGCCCTGTGCTAAGTATGCTAATGTGCTTGGCCAACACGTCATAGACATGTTGTAGAAGCTTAACGTGTGCGTTAAGAAATCAGAGTCTGCTGCCCAACCGCACAATTATGTTAGGTTGGAAGTATGCTGTACTGCCACCTATAATTCTTTACTTGAAGATTTTTTAAAACAAAAAGATGCTTTTTCTCAAATTAAAATTCAATTAATATTAAAAGCGTTTATTCTTTTTAATTATTTTACTTTACTTTTTATTTTATTATTTTTAAATGTTGCATTAAAATGTATTTCCTTATTTTATCCTTTTTAATTTAATTTTATTTATTAAATAAAATAAATATTTATTAAATAAAATAAAACATTTCCACATGCTTATTACTCTAGAGTACATTTTAGGTGTTAACATACAATCCTAGTTGTAGAATGTTAACTGTTAAATGGATGCTATCCGGAGTATCTATGCAAGGAAATTCGGATATAAGCGCACTATATTAGGCCATGTTGAAGGTTTCATCTTTGTGAGTGTGTGTTTACACGTGTGTTGTCTGCTGTGTATTGGTGTTCCCCTCGGAACGAGTGCACTGACAGCACTGGACTAAAAGTGAAGCAGTCAGGCGTGAGGAGAAGAAAGTAGATAGCAACACAAGTATGTGTGGTGTTTCTTATCCCTCTAGCCCTCTTTTAAAGCCCCTCATCCTCTGAAACCTCCCTTTTCTGTTGGTCCACATGGCACAGAAAACTGCCCCCTGAAGCCATGAAACTAACTGCATCTTTGGCCATAATACCACCTCCCAGATTTTGTCATCAATATATTTTATTGTCCTTTCATTCGTCATTATTAGCATAAAGTTTCAACAGTCATGGCAAGTGGCCTGTTCATATAATCTGTGATTGAAATTTGAAACTCAAACTTTCAAGACTTTGTTTTTGTAAAGCAGTTGAAGATGGAGAGATGATACGTTATACCGCCCCCCCTCAGTAAAAGACACTTTAATTGCCGCCCATATCACTGCCAGTCAGCACAAGCAGGTTGAGAGGTGAGATAGAAAGAAGAAAGGGAGAGATGGTTGCCACACACATTTTTGCATCATCAGTCCCGACTTTTGCTCTTTTTCTGTTTTTTATTGTTTCACCCACTCTCTCTATCTCTCTCTCTCTCTGAGTTTGATGGTTGAGCTGTGGAGTCACCCCGGAGTCAGCCTAATGAAGTAGCGCTGTCAGTCGGGCCTGGCGTGCCCAAACTCTGTTTGATGTGCTCATAAATCAAGCTGACAGGCCTGTTACTCCGCTAGCTTTAGCCACTCAACTGCATCTAATGTAAACAGCGTGCAGACACAATGTGTTAAAGAACTTGAACTGTGTCCCATGGGATCCAAACAGGCAGAGCAAGAGAAAGGAGAGAAGACAGGGATGAAGAGGAGGAGGAAGGGAAGAGAGATAGACATACTGAATATTGGCATTACCTCACTTCTTTCGGTCGCGTCTTAACTGAAGGTTCTCTGTTAGCTCTTTTATCGAATCTGTCATTCTCAAAAGTTAGAGAAGAGCACAAGTACGGCCCTCCACAGAGAGCTGAGGCTGGATTCAAGAAAGAAAAAAAGTTCAGAAAATTCTCAAGAATTGCACTTGACATTCTCAGATATTTTCCATTTTTGTATGTATGTGTGTTCTTTTTTGGCTCTCTTATTTGCACCCAAAAATAGGTCGCAATTATAAAATTAAAAACAAGGTCCCTATTTGAGTTGTTTTTGTAAAGTTGTTACTGAATTTCAAATTAAGATGTGCATAATCATAACAGATCATTGTTTACATTATCATTCAGTTTTTGTCACCTCAGAGTACTCGATCCTTATATGTATCATACATAGCTAGTGTGTTGCTGCAATGCTTAATATTTTAAACACCCCAATAAATTCATTAAATCAGAATCAGAATGAGCTTTTATTGCCAGGTACGTTTACACATACGATGAATTTGTTTTCGTGACAGAAGCTTCCACAGTACAACAGAATGACAGTGACAGATAATAAAAGAAGAATTAATTTAAAAAAATAGAACAAGTAAATAAAAAATAAAAATATACAAATTGACAATTGTATGTACAGATATATAATAAAAGACAGTTGTATGTACAGGAATATTATGTGCAAATTGAAATGTAGACTAAGTAATCTACTAAATGTAGAATAAACATCTAAATGTAGATTAAATATCTTAACTTTGGTGATTTAAGACAAGTTGAAGGTTATCCTAACTTTATATGGCAGATCTGTCGATACAGGGTCAGAAAGCTCTCAGATTTCATCACAAATATCTTAATTTGTGGTCTTTCGGGTTTGTAACAACATGAGGGTGAATAATTAATGACAGAAATTTTATTTTTGGGTAAACTATCCCTTTAAGAGGTTATTTGAAATTATTTGTCAGAACATGCATTTCACACATTCAAATTCTTACGTTTTGTCTATAGAACAATATCAAGGAAAAAGTTAACATTCTCAAGAAATAGTTTTGAGAAAAAAAAATCTTAATTTTGTTCTTAAGTTAGAAAATAAGCAGAAAATATCTGTCAAAAAGAATTTTATTAAGAATTTGTGAATCTGGCCTTTGGACTTTGGAACAGTCACTCTGTTCCAATTTTCTAGTGATCTCCCCACGTAATTACAAAAAAGGCCAAACTTAAACTTAATTATGCTACCATTTATAAATACTCATAAATATTTCATTAAGTGGTGGGGAAAAAAAAAAAATCATTGTAATTTATTTTAGTTTATTTTAGTAATATTTATGTGTGCAGTGTGTTTTTGTTCTTATTAGAGTATTGTGCTTTTAGCTTGGCAGCTATTGAAATCAGTTGCGAGTTGATTCTCTTGTGCAAAGCACTATTTGAGTTGTTGCCTTTTTCAAATTGTTCATTTATAAAGATTTGTGATTGTTAGGATGCTGCTTTTGAAGACAGTTGCTTATGTAGGGAACAAAGCAGCTCACTAGGTTTTGGAAAGTGCTTGTGTTTTCTTTCTTCTCTGTTGATGTTGACCCATGTGGCCCTTTCCCATGGGGCCTTGTGCCCCAGGCGGGGGCCTCAAACACTTCTCTGACAGTGAGATTAAGAAACTACCTTTAATTATTTTTCTTTTTTATTTTTTTTCCCCTCCTTCAACATTTTTTCTCTCTCCCCTCCACTTTTTTCGTGCCGTTATCTCAAAGGAGATAAGGCCCATCTCTCATTGAGGGAACATCAAAAAGCGTGTCGCTGGAAACAGTGGTTCGACTCAGGCCAGTTCAGGAAGGAGGACATTTATCACCACGACACTAACTGACCTTATCGGCACATGCCATGTATTCCATAGCACTCACCCTTTTTACCCTTACACACACAATCACACACACGCACAGCTCTCCAAATCTGTACCTCTCTGCTGTAGAAATGAGTGTGTACTGATTGCTTTATTGTTTTAAAGGTGAAATGTATCATGCATACTTTGAACAAGGTATGCCATTGGCCAGAAAAACAGGTACAATTTTGTTCAAAAGTTCTGTTAAATTTATTAATATTTTTCCAAATGTAATTTATTCCTGTGATGGTAAACTGAATTTTCAGCAGCCATTACTCCAGTCCTCAGTGTCACATGATCCTTCAGAAATCATTCTAATATACTGATTTGGTGATCAATAAACATTTCTTATTATTATGAATGTTGAAAACAGTTGTGCTGCTTAATATATTTTTGTGGAAACCATGATACATTTTTCTCAGTATTTGCTGGTAAATAGAAAGTTCAGAACAACAGCCTTTATGTAAAAAAGAAATGTTTTGTAAATGTTTGTCACTTTTGAGAAATGTAATGCATTTCTTCCAAAAACTAAATAATCGTATTAACCCCAAACTTTTGAACGGTAGCATCCCCCAGCCCCACCTTCCAAAATGTCATTGGCTGAGACAGTGTTGCCATGCACTGTCACTTTAAACATCATAAATTATATGCATAACCTTTAAATTAATGTTTTTTCACCTTGGCCCTTTTTTAATGTTCCTTCCCACCTCTGGCTGAAGATCTGACAGGTTTTTCTCACTCATGTCATGTTTTTATAAGTTTAGGGCTAGTCTTGGAATACACTGTGCTTATGTCATAGCTGATAAAACGGTTTTCTCATTTTTCATCTCTTTGTTAAACATCACCAGAAGTCGGCTGGAACAAAAATAAATCTCTTGATAGCTGAATGATGACAATCCGCACACATTGAGACCTGTTTATGAAACAGTGAAAAAGGGTTTTGGAGTCATGCTTCTCAAGTTTCACAAAGCACATTTCATGCATAGTGAAAAAAAATACCAAGCCTTATCGTAAAATGATCTGATGTCGTATAATCTGGAACTGTTCTTAACATTGTGCACAGATGTTGTTAGTCACTGTTTATTGCCGTGTTAATTGCGCGCCAACCGCATGCTAACAGATTGCTACACGCAGGAATGAACGAGCGTGTTTGCGAGCGTGTCTTTGGTGTCAGTCCTAGACCACATGGAACTGTCACTCCCAGATAAATGCATTATCTCCTAATGCATGAGGCTTCACAATGCACTTCGACACTTTGAACCAAGTCTCAGCGTTTTGTTGTCTGGTTGTTGTCTACTGCCACAGGAAGTGCTTTGGTGATTGGAGGGGAAAATATCTCTATTCCAGGATATGTCCTATCTAAACATGTCCTGGACGAGGTTGAAGGCTTATAAAAGCCAATGAATGTCTCGTCTTTCCCGCCCTCTCCATCCTGAAGCTCTCCAAGTCTCTTCCTCTCACTTTTCCCATCCATTTGTTTTGTGTAACATGCTTCTCTCTCTCTCTCTCTCTCTCTCTCTCTCTCTCTCTCTCTCTCTCTCTGTCTCTGTCTCTGTCTCTCTCTCTCGTTCACAGCAGCAGCAGTTGGGGAATAAACAGCTGGCTTTCCAGCAGCAGCTGATCCAGATGCAACAACTACAGCAGCAACACATTCTGAATCTACAAAGACAGGGCCTGGTGAACATACAGCCGGGCCAAGGAACAGTACCCATTCAGAGCCTGCAGCAAGGTACACATACAAATGCAATCAGAATACTCTTTTTGAGACGTCCGAATACTTTTTTTTTTTTTTATATTTTTTTATCTGCTTTTGTAAATTTTATTAGTGTTTTTTAATATTACTATTTAGGCTATTTAATATTTATTATTTATTTTTTTCTAGTTCAGTTTTAGATTTGATTTATTTCCACTTAGTAATTTTAGTGCTTCAGTTTAAACTCATTTCATTTTAGTTTTAGATTTTCACCTAATATTTATATATTTGTATTTTATTTCTTTATTTCAGTTGACATGCTTTTCATAGTTTATCAACACTGCATACAATAACAAGACTTGTTCTCTTTGTTTCTTTAATATGAGATGTATTTTGTATTACTGAACTGGCAGATTTTTTTAACTTGTTTTTATCTTGTTTATACTGTAAACAAGTGGGAACATGTACTTGTTTAATTAGACAAAACACTTGTATAGTTAAGATGAAATCAAGTAGCTTATTTTATTTTATTTATTTATTTATTTATTTATTTATTTTATTTTGGTCTTTCGGATATTCCAACTAGAAAACAAGTCAAAAGCTAATTAATAACTTAACATACCAAAACTGCAGAATGTTTAAGTATTGAATTCATTTATATAACGTATTAGTTATGAAAATTCGCGTACTGTGAAGTAAGAGGATTTTGATGAATTTAGGATTTTTGTCATACATTTTTATTGCAGAACCCACTGACTCACTTGAATTAATGTATAACTTTAAAGGTGCAAAACTCTTCCCCAACTCCATTAGCTCATCAATATTAACCACAAACATCTGACTCCGTCTAGCCCCAGGTTGAGGTGGTACAACCACAGGCCTCTCAACCCGGTGGTCTGTCTCTTTCACACTCTCCTCTTGTCCTCAACAGCCAGAAAAACACCACAGAGTGTCTGATTTGATTCTTTAGTGATGCCTATTAAAGGAAAGTGGAGCTCTGGAGGAAATGCAGTGTGCTAAATAAATGCAGCATCTGTGTTCATACCCGTAGCCCAGGAACAGATGGCGGTCTCAGGCTGAGGCCAGACCTGCGTCCGCCGCCCACTTATTCTTCCTTACTCAGCCCCACCCACACACACGCACACACATACACACACAATCTCAGATTGCCCCGCTACTATACGCACAATGTTGAATGCTAATAAAGTTGGCTGTAAAATGAATCCCTTATTCGTCTTCCTCCAAAATTTGGCAATGAGCTATCATCTCAATCTATTAGAGCGGGATGGAGCCCCCCGGAGACTAACTACAGCCATGTCCATAGAGCCACATGTGAAGCTTGTTAACTTAATCAGCTCATAAAGAGATAAAAGCAAAGCTTGATTGTTGGTTTTGTGGAAGGCAGTCATTTGGATAATAGGTAAAATATGCCACAAAATTCACCGGGCTTTGTGCAGAGGCAGGGAGGAGGGGCTTATGTGTGTGTGCGCCCATGAGTTTTACACGCTCCAGACGCACTTATCCTACAGAAGGATATGGAGGTTTTGGATCATTTTTGAATGTATTTTTCCATTTTTCCTTGTTTTGTCAAAGGGCCCCTACCAGTAATGGATCCTGACTGCAAACTGGCCACCATTCGCCGAAATTAGACACATCAACTTTTACAGGTTCCACAGCGGTTGTAACATTGCAAGAGCCTCAACAGGACAGAACAAACAGGGAGCCGACTCCAGTTTCCATGCCGAAATCCCTGCCACTCTTGCCGATAGGGCCTCCAGAATGATCCCAGTCTTTTATTAAAGTTCTTGACTCTCATTTTCACCCATTGCTCTTGACATCTCTGATTATTTCAGTCTTAAGAAAACATAGACTCGTCATCCGGAATCCTGAGTGGGCCTGCCACACACACACACAGACACACACACACACACACACACACATGCACACGGCTGCTTTTAGAAAAGTAGTCTTTTGAGAAAAAAAGAGAGGGAGAGAGCAAGGAACAAGGCAGAGAAAGGTTCGCAGATTGATGAAAATAATTTTTCACGACAGCTGTAAACTTTTGGCTTTGGCATCTTTCTGGCGTAGACCCTCACACCCACCCCCATTGCTTATTGCATTGTTTCAAGGGGTCTGAAGAACAATAAACTCTTGGCTCTTGGAATCCCTTCAACAAATCCTGCGACAGAGCAGAATCACGGAATTTCCCCACAATCCCTCTCTGAAAAGAAGTCCTCCATTATGACTGACCAGCCAACCATGCGCATTCTTCTGGCTAGTCATGCTTGGCTGTAGCTGCCGCTGAAAAGGATTTGTTCTCTGATCCATGGGTGGCGCCAACCGCTGTTGTTGTTGTTTTCGTGTTTGTTTGGCGTGCCCAGTCATTCCCGCAGAAAGGCTAGAGTTTCGAACCCAAGCATTAGACAGACTGCTAGTCGGGATGACTTTTGTTTCTTTGTAAGATTCACTTAACAGTTACAGTAAGCCATTTTAATTCCTGTCCAAAGGGCGCAACCAGATCTGACAGACTCGGCTTAATGCTTTGTGATCACCATGCCAAACTTTTCTTCAGTTTTTTTCAGGATTTGTGATGCATGTAGTTAGAAGAGGGGGCAGACATTAGAAACCAAAGGGGAATTTGTAATGTTGCCTCGTGAGCAGCCTCATTGGTTATCTACTTATGAATATTAATCAAATTTAGATGATAATCAGAAAGTTTAATGTAGTCTGATCTGTGGTAAAACAGTAGCATAAATGCTTATATTTTACATGTATTACCATTCAAAAGTTTAGGGTCAGTAAGATTTTTAAAAACATATTCTTTTGTCTTGAAGGATGCATTAAATTAAAGGAAAGTGACAGATTACAAAATGACAAGTAACAAAACTTTCAAATAAGTTTTGAAAAAGAAATGTATCTTAAGTACCAAATCAGCATATTTTGAAAATTTAGCTTTGCTGACACAGGAATAAACTACCTATAAAATATATCAAAATAGAAAACGGTTATTTTAGCTTGTCATATCATTTCACAATATTACTGTTTTACTGTATTTTAAAATAGATAAATGCCGCCTTGGTGAGCACAAGAGACTTCTTTTAAAAACATAAAGTCTTACTGACCTCAAACTTTTGAACAGTAGTGCATATAATTTAAGTTCTGCAGAGATTACACAGATTACATATCAAGACGAATTTCAAAAATAATGTCTGTTTCCAAGCAGGTTTCCCTAAAACTTTTCTGCCATTGGTCAAAACCATTAGCCCCGCCCCAAACTCACACTATTGGTTGAGACAGTGTTGCTATGCCAGGCTGCTAAAACTAACAGAGAGATGTTTTGAAAACACCCCAATGTTTATACATGACAGAGAAATCAACCTAAGAATGGTTTACTCATAGTCTCTGCACATTAAGTAAAGTTTTAACGTCATGACACACGTCAGCTTCAGTAAACCAACTACTAAATGCTAAATATTAAACAATTTCAGGAACACACACTTTTGTGGAAAGCTGAGGTTGGTTTTCTGTGAAATGTGTGTGTGAGAAATGGACAGTGTGTGGCCAACCACAGGGGGAAACGCCTCACCTGCCCGTGTGTGTGTGTGTGTGCAACCGTGTATGTGTGTGTTTGGAAGAAAATGAGAAACAAAAACACTTCACTGTAGGTAAACCGCTCCATCTCCACCCTGCGTCCTCCCTTCCACTTCCTATGTTCTGCTCTTTCACAAAAGTAGAAACTTGCAGAAATCACCTCCCTTCCCCCGTCCAAGGCAACAGCACCACGCCACCGGGCTGGCTCGGTTATTTGCAGGGTTAAAATACATCCATGGCCCTTTGGTGCTCTGTAAGGTTGTCTGTGACTAGTGAACAACAGCCTGTAGCTGCAAGTGTGGCCATACATCATTTCCCTGGCCCCAGGCCTGCTGGGAAGAGAGGGAGGTGGGGGGATGAAGAGAGCCAGGCCAGGCGAGGAGTTTTGTTTTGGCGGGGTCTGGGACAAGAATGCTGGCGGACCAGACATAATATTTAGATTGCTATTAAGTCTTTGCCATGTGAGATAGCGTAGCAGGCTGTGGCTTTTCGGGAACAGTGTGCGCCAGACGAGTTTGGGCGGCCCTCCTTCTTCTCCGCTTTTTTTACACCCTCAAATCTCCCTCCCAACCTAGACCCCCTCTGCCTTTCCAAGAGACAAAAAACAATCCCGAATTCAGCAAGTTTGAGGGGAAAATAAAACAACAAAAAAAATGCCAAGAGAGCATCTCGCCAAGATTAATTCACCCAGTGAGTTGCAGTGCCGACTGGACAGTGATAATTACAAATGGAGGTAGCCAGGGGGATTTGCAGAGATGTTGAAAGATAACAAAAACATGCTGAAATTAGCCATTTGCTTCCTCCGATTTGGATGGGTCCCTCCTTCTGCTGTCCTGTGAACTTAACAAGTCCCGCTGGCATGCCCCCTTCCCGAAGTGAAGTGTGGCAAGGTGTGTGCCTGGTGTTTTATGACTTGCCACACTAATGTCAGCGCATTGCCAGGCTTTGAGATCTCTGGGGTGGGATGTGCTGTCAGCTGGCCACTGTTCAAGATGCGGTGAGATGGAGGGGGGGCTTTGGAGGTGTGATTGAGAGAGATGCAGGCTTTCCGAAGGAGCTCTCATCATTCAACACTGGCTTATAGTCTTCAGCACAACAAAGAAGAGAAAAACTAATAAACATACTGAAAAACTCTGTCTAGAGAAGGTTTCATCATATGCCACCTGTTGTTGACTCAGGGCTTTTAAAGGACCTTTTTGTGTTTGTGTTTCAATGGAGATTATGGATTATAGCATTTACGGTTTTCTAAAGGTGGTTGTTTTTTCATTTCTCTCTAAGGATGTTATGGTTTATGGTAATCAATAAAGATTTTTAGTTTGTAGTAATCTTTTGCTTGCTTTCTGTCCATCTCAGCCATGTGTCCCACTGACCTGCAGCAGTTGTGGAAGGACGTGGCCGGTGTTCAGAGCACAGAGGAGGCCATGAAACATGAGGGCCTCGATCTGACCACCAACAGCTCCAACACTACCTCATACTCGGCCTCCAAGGTCTCACCTCAGATCCCCCATCATCCTTTGCCAAATGGACAGAACTCTGTGCACACTCCAAAGAGAGACAGGTCAGTGGAAAATGCACAAGCATACTTTATAGTCTACCTGATATTTTTTTTTTATAATCAACAACATGATAAATCAAGAATATGAAAGTAACTGCAAAATATATATAATTATTTCTCACTTTTGCAGTTACTTTCATATTCTTGATTTATCATGTTGTTGATTATAAAATTTTTTTTATTTTTTCGTATATATATATATATATATATATATATATATACGATAGATAGATAGATAGATAGATAGATTATTTATTCAAATCATCTGCAACTAGCAGGCAGATAGTAAAATCTGGACACTAGTTACAACTACAAACAGCTAATAAGTAACAACTAACAGTATATTGAAAGTAAGCAAACAAAGTGCTATAGCTATGCTAATATATTTTTGTCATGAGCATTCAGAGTGCCAACTGCTACATGCCAGATTTCATAAATAAATATTTTTGTCAAACGTCATATTTCAAGGTTTTTGCTGTCAGTTGCTGTTTGATGAGCTGATGTAAAATGCCTGGGTTCATTTGATATTTGGTGCTCGTGTGAGTTCCTCAGAACATAGCATGCCATCAGCATGACTGACGCCCCTGTGCCAGTTTAGCATGAGTGTGTGTGTGGAGTGAGTGAAGGTGTACCGTGATATTTTCATTGAGAGGTGAGCAGCCGTGTGTGTGTGTGTGAGAGAGAAAGAGAGAGAGAAGTGGTCCTACTGTGGGGTACTCAAGCCTTCTTTCCATTCTTAAGAGCAAGACTCTTTGAGTGGATCTCGTCCTTCACCAAGGAGTCCAGTGATGAGCATCTCATGCCTTATTCCAAAGGCGCTGCCCTGCAGAGCACCCAGTGAGTGACAAACACACATGTATATCCACGTATAATATAAAACGTGAAGTAAAATGTAATATTTATTAGTTTATGTTTGTATAGTTTGCATAAATATATAAATAAACGCTCCAAACAGCAAAGGTTTTTAAGCAGCATTTCTGTTTATCAAGTTTTTAATGAACTTTTGCAGCTCACTTAAATGGCGCTGCAGTGTGATGTTTATAGCAGTTCTGTAATTCTTTTATGTAATATGGCCATTTTTCCACCGGTGGGGCCTCCAAACTACAGTTAAATGAACCCACACACACCAGCAGCACTAACACACATCCCACCCTGTCATGCTACACAGACATGGCTAAACAGAAAGAAAAGCGCGCCCTCCATCATGTTTTTTTCTAACACTGTTCTCCCTGACTTGTCCTAACACATTTACATACAAACACATACATACACGCAACTCAAAAGGGAAGAAAAACTGTGTGGTGAGGCTAATGCATGGCACATGTGGACAGTGTGGTTGCCAGTAGTTTGTAATGTCTAGCGCTCGAGCAGCTTCTGAATTGCGTGGGCCGTCCACTGCCAGCACATCTGATGAAGAGGAGGAGGGAGCGTGTGTGTGTGTGCCGCATCAGGAGGGCCTCATCTGCTAGCAAGCTGCTTTATATTAAGCAGTACTCTGATGTGGAATTGGGAAGAGTTCCCCAGACCTTCAACCGCCACAAGCCGCGCTCCCCCCCTTTAGCCCCCTGCCCATGCTTAGCAGCAGTCAGACACATGACGAAGGATTCTGTGGTCCCTGCCCTCGCAAAAAACCCAAGCTACATGCTAGCCCGTGGCGGCTGGCCAGGCCCGAAATGAAAAATTGCTGGATGAGACTGCTGGCGGGGGTTCGAGGCTGATCTGTTATGGGTCTCTACAGAAGCCAGGGCCAGAGAGACCCGAACCAGACTTCTCAGCCACAGAGCACACAGTGGCTGTATCTCAAACGAAACAAAACCGTAGCATTTATCCCCAAGCCCCACCAGCAGGTCCTGTCAGCACATCAGCAGCCACCTTATTCGTGCTCCTGCTGTTACGAGAAACATCTGAATATCATCCACGTTCGTTCGTAATTAGATGGCGGCTTGTTGTTCCTGGCTGCATCTGAGGACATTTGAACCTGTGTCATAGTACAAGATGCTAATACAATGATATGCACTTACTGTTGGAAGCCTGTCAGTCATAATTATGGAAAAGCTGTCGTTTTTTACATTTACCAGATCCTTTTGAGCTGGATTTGTTCGAAGCTTCCTGAAGGACTGGCTCAAAGCTATCGGTTTTCCCAGACAGGGAATGTTCGAGACTGTTTCCATTGCTTCATTGCTTTGTATTGGTTGCATGTGTGTGAGGCTACCATGCCGACTGCCTGAAAAAAAATCGATATTGATATTGACCCCTATGGGTTGTTTTGATTAAGAAAGCAGGTGTTTAGATGATTTTAAAGAAAAAATATATTTAACGGTTTCCACAAAAGAATTAAGCAGCGCAACTGTTTTCAACATTGATGATAAGACATTTTTTTAGCAACAAATCAGCTATTAAAATGATTTCTGAAGGATCATGTGACTCTGAAGGCTGGAGTCAAAGTTCAGTGGACATAATCATTTATAGTTTGACTAACCAAATCTTTTTTTTTGTCTCTTTCAGCTCGACTCACGAGGAACACACGGCCTCTCATCCGCTCTATGGACACGGCGAATGCAAGTGGCCTGGCTGCGAAGCGCTGTGCGAGGACATGGGCCAGTTCATCAAGTGAGTGACAGCTGTCAGTCAAATTCCACTTCACGAGCATGTAATGTGCAACATTCATGTCAAACCTCATAACTCACGTAAAACCCCCCGCCAGGCAGCAGAGCATTCATTATTACCTGCTGTGTCCCACAAAACAAGTCTGTGGCTGTTAGCATTTCCCTCTGTCAGTGTGCATTCATCCTTTTTTCGATGAGCTTGCAGATCACTTGTAAACTAAAGGCCTCTTGTTCTGAAGTAAATGGGGGGATGAGAGGACAGGCAATAAGAAAGCCGGGCGACTGACAGCTGTGTTCAGGTGTGATGTTTAAACAGACCAGAGACGAATGAATTCCACAGGGAGGTGGGGGGTGCAAGGTTATTGCTGGAGAGAGCGTGAGACATTCACCAGTGCTGTGGGACTGTACTCGTGTATGAAAAAAGAGAGCTAACACTCGATAGACAGGTATTTCACAGTCATAGAACACAATCAGAGTAAACTAGAGTGCTCTCTGTAGAGCTGCTATCTATCTATATATATATATATATATATATATATATATATATATATATATATATATATATATATATTAATGGTTGACACTAAAATATTAAGAAGCACAACTGTTTTCAAAATTGAAAAGAGGTGTTTCTTGAGCACCAGATTACTGAATGATTGTGTGACACTGAAGACTGGAGTAATGCTAATTTCACAATTTATTTAATAATATTTCACAATATTACTGTTTTTACTTTATTTTTGATCAAATAAATACCTTGGTGAGCATAAACACTTTTTTTAAACAAGCTAAATGTTAGTCAATGTTCGTGTACAGTATACAACTAAATGTTTAAAATCATTTTACATCACAGTGTTTCTTTATTAATAGATTACAGGTGCACAACATTGATTTTTAGCCTAGAAGAGTTCTCTCTAATGTGAGTGTGTATTGTAGAAGTTTTTTTTTTTTTTTTTGGTATACTAATAGTATTAATACTAATTTTTAGTATTACTTAAACTTTTTTTTTACACTAAAGTGTTTATACACTAAAGTTAAACAAAATAAATTAATAGCTTAATACTTTTGCACAAGAAGCTAGTTCACACATGCCCCACTTGTAACCATAGAGACAGATGTTCTGTTTCCTTCCTGTTGACCCATCCTGTGTTGTTGAGGACAAAATGTGTGTGTGTGTGTGTGTGTGTCTGATCAGGTAGCTGCCCACAACTCTTCAATGCTGTCAGAGGCCGATTAGCTTCCCGCTCCCATAATTCCGCCTCTCCATCCCTGAGCGCTCCAGAGCTGGGTCAAGCAAATTGTTTTCACGCTTCGTTAGTGGTTTACTTAATTAGCTCATTTACAATTAGAAGCTTTTGTTTCTTGGATACAAGCAAAGACATCAAAAAGAGTCTCCCTCCCCTCCTCTATCTCCCTTTTCCCAATCTTCTTTCTTCTCGCCATCTCTTTTTCTTTGCGCGTGTTTGCCAGTTTGGGGTCTTTAGGGATGCTGGTGGGGCGAGAGCAGATAAAGAGAGGAAGAGATCAGACAGGGAAGGCAATGTAAACAGTCCCATTGTCTCTGTGTGTTAAAATAATGAGACTTCACAGTGGAAAGTCCTGACATGTCCGCCTGTCACAGTGGTGCGAGCCAGACTGTTGCCGCTTCCGTTACCCCAGTGGACTCGAGGCTCGCGACGCACGTTCTCTCTGCTGTTTATTTTCTCTCCCTCAAACACCTTTGATATCTGGCAGGTCAACTTCGTCTGTTACAGTAGCCGGGTGTTCTTGTCCGTTAATGAGTGGTGGTCACATCCCTGCGTGTTTATTTCCTTTGACGAGATGCTAGGCCCTTGCATCGTCTTTTGACTCCAGAGCTGTGCTTCCTCGAGGGGACTGCTGTATTGACAGGCCGGAAAGATGTGTATGTAAATTTCCTCCAGTCGTCCCTGGCGACGGGGGTGAAGAGCACATTCGGTGCACGCGGGCGGGAGCGGGAAGCGCGTATGATAGTCGCTGACACACACATCAAAGAGCCGGAGAGTCTGGGAAAGTTTTAAGAGTAAAGCTGTTGTTTGGTTGCGCGGTGTCTCATTTCACATAGCCTCAGGGCAAGCAGAAGGGGGGGGAAGGACACGAGATAAGAAGGGAGGGGGTGACAGATATTGCCGTCAGTGCCGTGCACCGTGGCCTAGTCGGAACACTTTAGTCATCGCTAAAGACAGGAAGAGAGAAGACTCTCTCCCCTTCTGTTCTTTTTGTCTATTCTATAGCCCCATCTGGCTGCCTGCCACTTATAGTAGGAAATGAGGCCCACATGGAATCGGTGCCCGCTGAACGAACGCCCGCCATTCACAAAGCTCTACACATCCCTTGCCCCCATACATGTTCAGTTTGGGTAATTTAAAAATGCTTTCAGCTTTCAATAAGGGCACATTCACACAGAATGTGTTCTTTTTGCACTGCTATTTTAATTGCTAGTCTATCTAAACATGCGCTAGATGGATGTTTTTGACCGTCATACCAAGGTTTTCAAGATGAATGTGGTGTTTTTAAACAACCATGTTAATTTTGTTCGATTTGAACTGTTCCTTTAGGGAGGCAAAGGTACAGAAGACATTCTTGTATTTAGAAATGCTAGATGAAGGTTATATATTATTATATTATATTATTATATTATATTATTACATTACATTACATTGCATTAAATTACATTATTGTTCTCCTGGCTATAGCTAAGCACCTCTTTTGAGATTAAATAATTAGCAGTTCCTACTATAACACACTAGTGATGTTTACCCCGCCCCCTGCTTCTTTTGATTGGTCTAGTGTTTTGAAATTAAACATGATGAGCTGGCCAGCATGTCAACAGTTGATCTTGTTATAAGTTGACTTTGTTTCTTGTGGTACTCATGCGTAAGACACAGAAAAAGCAGTGAGATCTAGCAAATGTTTACATAGAAAAACTATTAAAAAGCAGTCCAGTTAAACACATACAACATGAACCACTAAGAGTGGTTAGTACTCTCAGCTCTGTTTAACACCATTTTATATATTTTTAAAATCCCTTTCACAGACAGTCTTGGCAGTTTAATCTGGACATAATAGGAACACTTTTTATCCCCAGATGAAATCTCTTGTTTTCTCTTTCTCTCTTGCCAGAGTAGTGTGAGAATGCTAAAACACTCATTCGCTCTTAATCTTCATCCTGTCTCTCTTTCGTTCTGTTTCACACACTCTCATCCTGGGCTCTTTAATGATGTTCAGTTTTCTCTGGCATGCCAGGGCGACATGTGTTAGAATACTCAAGCCCTTTGTCGGGGCTGGCTTGTGACTTTTTTTCTGTGACCGTTGTAAATGCTCCTCAAATCCCTGTCGGGGTGCACGGAGTAAATACTGCCTCATTGTCGGGTCTCTCGGAAAAACGCTGCTACTGTTTATTATGAGCCATAAAACTTGTGGTCTGTTCCTTTCTTCAGAAAGAGAGAGAGAAATGGGGGGTGTAGAGGGGCAGAGGGAGAGTAAGATGAGATCATGTTTTTGTTATTATCATCATGTGCTTGCAGGGAAAAAATGTCTATCTGCGCCTGGATTAGTCGAGTGGGTGACATCATTGTTTTTGTTTAATTTCTCATGAGAGAGCGAATGCGCACCCCTCTTTTCCTTCAGTCGGACATTCAAAACGGTCGTGTCATGCGCCGGGTGTCACTGAGATAAAGCAGGCCGGGATCATGAGGATGATTGTGTATTGCGAAGGTTAAGATTCTGCCACTCACACTCACTTCCGTTGGCCGCTCTCCCATCGTGAAGAGAACTAAACATGATGGGCCGCCCACGCCAGTGAGGAGGGTGCTAAAAAAATGCAGGAATTCCCTTGACTGCACCAGTATTAAAATTCCAGCTGATACAATAAACTGAGAATTATTTTCATGTTGTGGCTAAAAACTGATAATTGGCTGATATTAAAATTTTGCCTAAAGAATTTAAAAATTAAACATTAAAAGCTCAAATTTGGTGAATTTCTTGAATTTAGGCATGTTCGCAACATTATAATGTACATTATCAAAAATCTATATTAATTTAGTAATGTTTTTAAAGATTAAATGAAATATACAGTATAATATTGGCCAATACTGATAACTTTTGAATAAGAATTTGAATAAAACCAGTATGGTACTGATATATTGTGCATCACTAGTCTGGGACAAATATACAAAGTAATCCTCAGGAAGATTTTGCTTTATAATGCTTCCAGAAAGGGATATCTTTGACCCCTGACCTTGGAGTCATTAAACCTCACCAGGTGTGTTGTTAGAAGGTGGGCGTGGCCAATTCCAAACCTGGAGAGATTAATGACATCATCGCTCAAATGATTCATGACATCATCGTTTGGATATAGGAATGTTTATTGGATTATAAAAATGGGTTTATATGTGCAGGGGTTAACTTGTGTGATTGCAAGCGTGGGAAAATTGTAAATAAAAAGTGAAGGATGAGACAGATGGCGTGAAGGAAAGATCCAAGATCGCAGACCCTAGAGTCCATCTTGGTGTCCAATCTGACACCATCACTTTAAGCTCTTACTTTTCTTTTTTCGATTTTGCTTTCTCATTTGGTTCTCATCCCTGCATCATCTGTTTGTTTTGTTGGGTTTTGGAGTGTTGTTTTGGATTGCTTCATAAGGAAAACATGACTTGAATAACTATGGGCAGAGCTCACCCATCTGAAACAGCGCTTGATGAGTAAAACAAATGAAGTCATATCCAGGTGTTTTTTTTTTTTTTTCCCCCTTTTTCAACTCCCACTCAGAGTTCATGGCCTACGGCACTTTCTGACAAAAAAACAAAACCGTTTCCAAAATAATATCCCACTCCAGCTGCATTTCAACTGAATAACAGAGGCATTAGGACACTCGTTCAGACCTAATATAGAGAGACGTTCATGTCTAAAGTTATTTTCTTTTCTTTCGATGAGTGACAATAAATACAATAAAACATTTCTCTTTTTGTTTTTTTCACTTTCGGCAAACAGCATGGTCACATTCGCTCATATGACACAATCCTCAGCGGAAAACTCTCTTTCCACATCTTTCATGTCCTAATATTGTTTTTATTTTCTTTCGAGAGGAAATTGAGTTTATACGCCTAGTGAAAAGTGTGTTTTTGAGTGGAAATCCACTATTGTTAGGGGTTTCCTCTGAGAGGGCCGTTGTGATCCCAAGAGAATTCCATTAAATGTTTCTTCTCCAAAATGGAAAAATAAACAGTTATCTGTGCTCGTATTTTGATGTGGTTATTTGTTTATGTGAAGTCATGGTTTGACGCCTCAACTGGATCTCTGATGCCTCAGTGACCTCTGTGTTTGGGTTTAAGTGTGTATGTCGTCAGGACATGACGCCTGGGCATGTACAGTAGAGTTGACACGTTAGCATACACGGCACAAACTGTGAGACAATCCCAAAAGGCTGAGACACAGCCGTATAGTGTGTGTGTGCACTGTATCAGGCAGGTCAGCGACACGGTTTGTGGCAGATGGTCCAAATATGCTTACAGATCTCCCTCTGGGAGTTTAGATAGGGTCACAGATTGATCTAGTAGACTGTGTATCAGGATATGTCATCACATGTTTGCATTTCTCTCTCTCTCTCAGGCACCTGAACAGTGAACACGCCCTGGATGATCGCAGTACGGCCCAGTGCAGGGTCCAGATGCAGGTCGTTCAACAGCTGGAGATACAGGTGGGATGCACGCACAAACGCAAAATCAACATTTCTCTAAAAATCTTGCAAACGCAATATTCAAGCTGCCTGACTACCTCTTTTCCTGTGTTTTCATTTACATTTGTGCATTTGCCAGACGCTTTATCCAAAGTACATTTTGACCTTGTAATTATGTTGCAGTTACAGTAACTGTCAACTTTTGAGGATCAAGGCTTGAATTTGTGTTTACCAATATTGTGCACTGATGCTGAGATTTAGTCTTCCAGAAATGTTTCACATACAAACCGCACTCTCACCCAGCTGGCATGATTTTCTGCCCATTGCATGTCACATGAGTTGATAGAGATCACTGGAGCTTGTAAAAGGAAGAGTGATGTAGAGTGTGGGTGCGAGAGAGGAGGCCAGAATATCTGCCTTTGATGGATCCCAATTAGAGAGTTTCCCAGCACCTCTCTCATCTCTCATGCCGCGGACTCTCAGCAAGCACCGCGAGCTGCCTGTCGCGCGCATATACACGGTGTCATCTCTAATGAGAGAGCTGAAAAGGAGAAGGGTGGACATGGGAAGTGCTAGAGACTTCCTTTGACCACAGACACCCTCCGTGCTCTGCTTCACTCTCCTGATGTTGGCCAAATTACAGTCATTTTTCTAATCAGCTGAGTGGTTGTGTTATTTTCAGTAGGGCAGCACTAATAATTTGAAAAATAACTGATATTACAATTTGATTGTCCAGATTAACTACTAATTAAAAATAACATGGCAATCAATTATCATTCAGTTAGCATTTAACTGTCCCTAAAAAAAAAAAAGAAAAAAAAAAAGTTAATTCTTCTTCTTCTTCTTATGATTAAATTTAATTATTGAATTAGCTGCATTCTAAAAAATAATTTAAATTTAAATTAATATAATATTTAAATAAATGAAAAAATGTGAACATAAATCACTTGTCAAAATCAAAAATATCCATTTGAAACAATAATAATAAAAAATAAAATTTAAAAGATTTAAAACAGTTTATTTATGTTTAAAACATAATAGTAAAAATTAACTGATGATTTGATTTCTTCATTTTTTTTTTTTTTTTATTTGTGACCCATTATTGCTGTATATAAATTATTATCGTGCAGTGTAGACTTTATCAATAATAATTGGAATGTGTGTGCAAAAGTCCACAACGTTTCTTTCTAAAATGAAATCTTTCTAATTTTCCATTTTTGTTATAAATTTAGGAAGAATTTGGAGGAATTTTCAGTCTAAGAGAATGTACAAACAAGTAATGTAAGGTGCATTTCATTGTAATCATAACTCATTTACGTAAGACCTAGAATTGTGTTATGTTTAGTGGTGCACAATGTTTTATTGTCCTTGTGAGTAATTTGTTTGGATGCAGAGACTGTCAGAAGAGCGTCTAGTGACAGTTAGGATTGGCAGACGCTGACAGGACATCGGTCGGTCACATTAGGTTGCATTAAAGAGACCGCTAGCTATGGGGGAGCTGCTCGCCCTTTTCAAACACGCCAAACAAAAATGCAGGTCAAGTAACCTTGTGCCTGCAGGCCTGCAGTGGTAGAATTCCTCTGCTTTTTGAGCTGTAAATCAACATCCCTTAAAAAAAAAAAACATGTCTCGTGGACAGGCTTACATTCAGACGGGCACTTCAGACCCTCCAACTTTACGTGGCAGAACAACTTCCCATCATGACTGCCAGTCAGACAGACCTGGTAATTGCTCAGCATCCCTTTTCTTTCCACGCCACCTCCCCTCCATGTTCTCCATCTTGTCTCATTCCCAAAAATAAACCCCTCACAACAAAGAGTGTTTCAAAAAACACCGCCCTGCCAGGCACGCGGGCAGCGACCTCACTTTGTAGCCCGAAAAGCACGTTTAAACACGTGTCCAGATCGATGCAGGGTGATGAGAAGTGACAAGAGAGTCAGTCCACGTCCAAGCGGATTTCCTCTCAGGTCTGCCTCCGTCCTGTCACCTACTCTGCCCCCACCGCCCCAATGCCAACCCAGACCGACCAGAACCACCCTTCGCCAACCTGCTGTCTCTCCCAGCATTCCAGCTCAGTTTTTCCACTGTTTTTATTACCAGGCTGACCAGCATGGAGCTCATTAAACGCATATCAGCTAATGGGTGAATAAACAGCCCAGATCTGTGGATGACTTCAGCAGCACCGGGCACAGCCACAGAGCACCAGCACAACACAACAACAGTCTAATCGCATCCTGAGATTGATTTCATATTGTGGGGCTTTTGTTTTGACCACCCAGAAACCTTAGCATCACCTAGCTATGCCCATCAACCATCCATAATACCTTGGCAATCCTAGAAATGCCACTTTTGCTCCATTTTTAGAATATTTTTGTTTTGATTATCAGTCTCTTATTAGCAGTAAAATCCAACAGTCTGTTTTTCTTGCACTTTTAGTGCCACAGAAAGTGTATGGTGCCAATCTCAGAGCATTCTGTGGCAGTGTGTCGCCCCCTGATTACGATGGGCCGCCTGCCTCCACACTTCCTCTAAATGGCGGTTAGGAATGTCAAACGAGGACGAGTGTGGTTACAGGGCAAGTGTCTCTGAAAGAGACGCAGCAATCGAGAAAAAGAGGGAGAAGGATGGTGAGAGAGATGTTTTCTCCCGGAGGTATCAAGAGCTGTGAAACGGCATGTCAACATCCCTGTGAGCTGACTCAGTTAACAGGCAGAATGCAAAATTATCCTCACAAGAGAATATCTGGAGTCACTCCCTCCTCCTCTCCGCTGCGCCCAAAAGAGCGCTACACACACTATTACGACACTTAGTTTTTAATGTGCTGTATTGGCATGACAAATAATTGTGCACTTATGCTGCCAAAGCTTTAGCAGCTGCATACAGAGAAAACAATGTGACACAGAAATAGTACAAAATAACATACATAAATTAAGGAAAATGTGTATGTATGTGTGTGTGTGTGTGTGTGTGTGTGTGTGTGTGTGTGTATATATATATATATATATATATATATATATATATATATATATATATATATATATATATATATATATATATATATATACTGTATATATATATATATATATATATATATATATATATATATATATATATATATATATAAATATTCACACTTTATTAAAAAGTAAAAAAAAAAGTATAATATATATTATTATTTATTATATTTATCAGTAATACGGGTTTTGCTGTTTCAGGCTGATTGGATGTTTTGATAATGTAGCACCACAGAGTACTACATTTTTGAAAAAAATCAGCCTACAAATGGCCTTCTTGTAGTTGTCAGTGCACATTAAACTGGAAACATGGAAAAAAGTAAACACTTCACTTTTACAAATTCGGTTTGTATAAGAAAACAGCTTTTTTCTAATATATGTGTAAATGTGTGTTCCCCAGCTGGCCAAAGAGAGCGAGCGTCTGCAGGCCATGATGACCCACCTGCACATGCGTCCATCAGAGCCAAAGCCTTTCAACCAACCTGTAAGTTCTTAACTTCTGTCTAATTCTTACTTCCTCTGATAACTTGTATTTTGATAGTGTGTCTCTCTTTTTCATGTGAAGTAACTGTCTGGCACACGTTATGATCAATGAATCAGTTGTGTGAGGCACTAAAGAGCGCTCTCTGTTGGAGAACGGCGGAAGTGCTGTGCTCTTATCTGCCGTCTTCTTGGATTGTGTTCCTGGAGAGCAGCTAAACTCTATAGTCTCATACATTTACCTGTTCAACTTATCCTTGCAGTTTACAAAAGTCATAAATCACTTATTTAAGCAAGCCATTAGGCACCTTCAACTCAAGTGTGATGATGGACTCTTATAGATCAAATTCTCTTTGTAGCAGCTACAGCTGGCCTGCTTTCCTCCAATCCACTTTAGAAGAGTGTTTTTGTACTTAAAGACTCTTGTATTTATGCCACAGTGTAAATGAACGTGAGTGTTTTGGACTAGACTTCCTAGATATTCCACATCGCTGCTTCATACGCAACCATCACAATGCGTTTCGCCCTCAAGCCACCAGCTGCCTGTGCAATTATTAGGAATCTAATGAATATTTCATGCTGAGATTGATGAGGAGTCTTATTAAAATACGAAGATGTTGAAATTAATTGTCAATTAGAAGTGGAGTGTCTTAATTTGAGGGGATATAAATGAAGGCGGAGGGCGAAAGTAGGCCGCGTCTCCTGTTTGGAGACAAATTCCATGGATCAGCCGCCATTAGACGGTAATGGGAAATGGTGACCGGGCCAGGCCGAGCGACCTAGACAAGAACGAGGGAGAGAGAGAATGAAAAAATGATAATTGTGAGTGTGATCAAGAGAGAGAATTAGCATTAAGTGGTAAGGGTGAGCATTAGGGCGGAGCTTAGCACAAGCTCAAACCCGTGTGTGGCATTGACTGCTATTAAGATCGTTGGGTGTTTGGTACAGCAAACTGGCACGGCTCCAGCGTTAATTAAGTACCTGTTAAACCATTTTGCTCCCCTAATTACTGGAGATGGGCCAGGTTGGCTCTTGTGGCAATGAGAATGGAGAGAAAAGAGGGCTGGCGCTGTTTAATTCGCCATATTAGCGTCAACCCCGCTTCGCCCGCCCCTCCTCGCTCGCTCGCTCTATCTCTCGCTGCTCACACGTGCACATGATGGTTTTAATTAGAACAAAACAAGCAACCCCGAAAAAGACTCCCTGAGCGATGGGGAAAGCTGTTTCCTAGCGCTCCGTGCCCGCCGAAGCTAATTGGGCAGAGCAGGGCCACAATGAGGGCGGGTAACCGCAAGCGTTGTTTGTTGCCAGATTGTTGTTTTACCCCCTCCTACCATGTATCGCTTTGTTTTGCTCCTCTTGTGTGGCTTTAATTGCAGACAATGTGTCACCGAGGAGCCTCGTTTGTGCACGCGTGCCCACGTGTGTCTGAGAAATGCGATTTGTGGGGTGCTTTGTTTGAATTTCACCGGGTGAACGGGATCATCTTATAATGGAGTCACTGTGCCAACTGTTTTTGGCATGGATGTGCTGGCAAGGATCGCAGGATGCGCTTCTCACAGCGGGAGACCAATGACAATTTGAAGATGATTATATTTCCTGGTTGGTAATTGCAATGCTGGAGATTACTGTACACCACGAAGATGATGTGAATTAGAATCGAGACTTAACGTGTGCCAAATAAAGAGAGAAGGACATTTGTGTTTTGCGCAGTCATTGTTTTGTACTATTTCTGGTATTATGTATATGCATATAAATGTATGTTTATGTAAAAAAAAAACAACAACAAAAACAAGCAACTTAAAAGTTAACATTAATATTCGTTTGATATATCAAATGCAATACAATTTTTCTTCTTCACAAACAATGCATTTTTTTCTATATTTAACTGAATAATACATGTATAAAAGCTTATAATTGTATGAAATTTGACAGTTACAAATACACTGCAAATATTGTAAATATTATTATATATTACTTAATGTAAAAAAAGCAACTTCTAGTAAACATTAATAATCATTTTATATATCGAATGCAATACCATTTTTCTTCTTCCCAAACATAACTTTTCAAGTTTTAATGCATTTGTTTTCTATATTTACCTAAATTATACATATATAAAAGTTTATATTTTTATGAAATTTGACAGATGCAAATACACAGAAAATTTTATTATTATTATTATTATTATTATATATTATAAATATGTTATTATATATAGTAAATTATTTGTTTATATATTAGATATTATTGTAAATATAAATACATAAATTAATAATAATAATATTATACCTAATTCCAGCATTATTGTTATTGGATAATAAACATTTAGATTTTTGGAGTGAATTTCAATGTTGTGTATGTCTCATTTGATTAAATTATAGTTTACTAAGAGTATATAATATGAATTACCTTTCAAATGTTTTTTTTTTTCTGTTTTTTTTCTTTTATTCAGCACAGAAGCATTAGTTTGATGAAAATTGACAGTAAAGGCATTTATAATGTTACAAAAGATCAAATAGGTCAAATAAATGCTACTTTTTTGAACTCTGTTCATCAAAGAATACTAAAAATGTATCATGGTTTTCTTAAAAATATTAAGCAGCACAACTGTTTCCAAACTATTCCATAATAGGAAATGTTTTAAGTAGCAAATCAGCATATTGAAATAACTTCTTAACAATCATGAGACACTGGAGTAATGGCTGCAGAAAATTCAGCAGCTTTACCATAACAGGAATGAATTATACTTTGAAATATATTAAAATAAAAATAAAAAACAGTTACTTTAAATGTATTTTAAATAATAATAATCAAACAATAATTAAATTTAATTTAAAAAATTAAATAAATGCAGCCTTGATAAGCATGAGCGCCTTCTGTTGAAAAATTACAACTTTTGAATGGTGATAAACGCATTTTGATTGGTTGTTTTTATTGCAAATAAGTTTTCAATTTTGTTTCCTCCCGTTTAGCTGAACCTGGCCTCTAGCATGTCGCTGTCAAAAAGAGAAAGTGAGGGGTTTCCTGAGGGCTTGCCTCATCCCCCCACCTCTGCTGCAACTCCCATCACCCCCATGAGGCAGGGACCCTCCGTCATCAGTTCCTCCAGCCTGCACGGAGTCGGGCCCATCCGTCGGCGCAACTCCGACAAGTTCTGCACCCCCATCGCTTCAGGTTAGCGTACCTCCACATAAAATCTAGAAAAGATTATCATACTCTACGTATCACTTTATACAACACTGAAATATGTATGAAATAATTGTGTCTGTCTGTTACAGAACTTGCACAAAATTGTGAATTCTACAAAAACGCTGATGTCAGGCCTCCATTCACATACGCCTCCCTCATACGACACGTAAGTCAGCCTGTATGATGTAGAGATTTGGACTGTGCGCTCTGTGCACTTGAGCGGAGTTCAGAGGTGTGTGCTGGTAACTAAAGATTTATGCGCATCTCTTAGCTCAGTGTCAGTCATGCTGAAACGTGCGGCACTATCCATAATGCACTGCCTGCCCATCTGGAAACAGTCCATCAGCTAATGTCTTACTAATAACAGCCATTTGAATCGCCTCTTGACACTTGTTCACTTTCTCTCTTCCGTTCTCTCTTGGCTTTATTCAACTAGGCCATTCTGGAAACCCCTGACCGACAGCTGACTCTAAACGAGATCTATAACTGGTTTACACGAATGTTTGCCTATTTCAGGAGAAACACAGCAACATGGAAGGTAATGTCCCATCAAGTGAAGAAGTCAATACATTTTGCACAATAATACTTGAAGTAATACTTGATAACGTTCCTGTTCATCACCGTGGCAGGTACTTGGCTACCGCAGGAACCACCTGACATTTTACACACATTAACGTTGAAAAGTTTGGGCTCAGTAAAATTAATACTTTTATTCAAAAAGGATGCATTCAATTGATCATAAGTAAAGACATTAATAATATTACAAACACTGTTCTTTTGAACTTTCTATTCATCAAAGAATCCTGCAATCACAGTTTCCACAAAAATATTAAGGAGCACAGCTGTTTTCAACATACTGTTTACTGTAATAATTTCTTTAAATTAAATTAGCATATTAGAATGATTTCTAACAGATCATGTGACTCTGAAGACTGAAGTAATGACTTCTGAAAATTCAGCTTTGCCATCACTGGAATAAATTACATAAAATTACATTTTACAAATATATTATAATAGAAAAATAAAGTTATTTAAAATTGTAATAATATTTCACAATATTGCTGTTTTAGCGTATTTTTAATGAAAACAAAAGACATCTTTGAAATTAATTTTAAAAACCTTACCAAAATCATACTTTTAAATGGAAATGGAAATCTTGTGATTTATATATTGCTTACAAAAATAAAAATACACTGCTCGTTTCAAATGGCTAATAATATAGGAATTAGTAATAATAATAATATAGGAATTAGGAATTAGAATACAATTAGAAAGTAAAACATTTTATTTTGCAGCAACTTGGTGGTTTTTTTATTTATTTATTTAATTTATTTTTTATTAGACTTTTTTGTTCAGTTTTTTTTATATACATACATTTTTATTGTAAACTCTGTTTGGATAGTTTTGTGAATATTTTATCTCGCATCATCTCAATAGACCTTTATTTCATAGGCAACTACCAGTCTACAGCAGTCATGCTCGCCTTCTAGCAATGAGGCAAATGGGGTCCTTCTTTTATAAGTCTCACAGAGATAAAAACAGAGCAACAGACACAGCCCATTGTTCAACATGACCCAAACAACAATAAATCCACCCTTCGTGCCAAGGGGTACAGCGGGTACAACAGAGATACGGCCTTCTGTAGATTTCCAATAACATTGAGGTTATTAATGACGCCTGGCATCACACAGACAGCCAAGTTACGACCTGGCCATTCCCAGATCTGTTTTTCTTTGTTTTTTTTGGTGTCCTGATGTGCTCTGCTTATTGTTTTGATTGTGTTATGTGGCGTCGGGCTGCCTAATGGTGTTTGGTAGGTGGGAGCAGGAAGTTCAAGTCTGACTCATTCGAGATTTCCTTTGCACTCCGTGCTATAACTTTCACTAAAAAGTGGTAAAACTCCCTCATTTCAGTTACGCAAAAATCAGTCAAATGGCTACCTACTGTGTGTATGCATATACCAACACAGTCTGTGTTTTATCATTCAATGGGCACGTAGCGTTGTAACTCTTATCAGACAGTTTAATTTGAACTGGTTGATTAGCATGCGCCCCGCTGGTCCACAGCCAGTTCTGTATCAGCTCAGCATCTCCTGACCAGCTCCGACATGCCACACTCCACTGAATCCCGCCACAGCTGCTGTCATTCCTCCTCCCTCGTCCACCTGTGTGTTTTCACCCCAAGCTTTGATGCCCAATCAGCTGCTTTAACCACATGATGCTCTGTTTCATGCCACCCGAGGTGGTCTGAGCCGATACCAGACATGCATGTACGGGTGTTGCGTGTGCACATTATAATATAAGTCAAACTTTATTGATAAAGCATATTTAAAAAACAGAAGCTGAACAAAATATATTAAAATCTAAACCTTCATATCACTATTAATATTATTAATAATAGGAAGTTTTAGATTGCATCATTACTACTACTATTAATATTAATAATTAATATTATTACTTAATAAAAATGTCAAGGTGTAAAGGTATGTTTAGATAATTTAAAAAAAGTACAAAAAAACATGTTGAAGTTCAAAATGGTTATTGATTAATATTGATCTTACCTTTGAAATTTAGCCTCCAGTCATAATATAATACAATAATAATAACAATACAATGAATATATGAATATATATATATATATATATATATATATATATATATATATATATATATACAGTATATATACAGTATATATACAGTTTTTAATCAGCAGCCATTTTGAACTTCAACATGTTTTTTTGTACTTTTTTTAATTATCTAAATATACCTTTATACCTTGACATTTTTAAGTAATAATATTAATTATTAATAGTAGAAGTAATGATGCAGTTAATTACAAATAAAAATAATAGTAATAATAAAAACTCTATAACATGGTTAACTTTTATCTAAAATGACTTTTATGTTTTAATTATTATTATTAACCATTATTTTCTTCATCATTAGTTTTACTTAACCAAGTTTAACTTTTATCTTACCTTTATGAAATTTAGCCTCCAGTCACCCCTCTCTCTCTCTCTCTCTCTGTCTCTCTTTCTGTCCAAAGTGAAGAGCAGTCATTAAAGGCCCGGGCCGCCCATGTAACCATCCCATTTAGCGGGCCATCTCCCCATCACCCTGCTTAGCCATTACTTCGCCCCTCAGAAAGATGTGCTAATACATCCCTCCCATCCTCCCCCTCCCCCTGTGGACTAGGAGCTTGGCAAGGTGCTGTCAGGCCGGAGAGGAAACGGACACCGCAAAGAGTAGCTCGCTTCCTGTCAGTCAGTCTCTTCATTAGCCATTCACGTGGCCTATAGCCTGGAGCCTGGGCTGAGGAGGTGCTGCCCCACATTCAGCCAACACTGGCCCAAGGCTCATTTGTGTGCCTGAGCCTCTGGAGGAGAGGAAGTAGGGAGAGAAACGGAGAAGGTGAGGTGAGAGAGGGACCAAAGGAGGCTGAGGGCATCGAGACAGAACAGCGGGCTAATAGTCTTGAACCGCAGCGGCACCCAGGAGCAGTTAGTGAGCTTAGCCACTGAGAGTTGAGAGGAAGGAGGTGAAAGTGGCAGGAATATCTTTAACAACTCATTTCACTTTTATGAAATTTAACAATTAATGGTTCCGTCTACTTTTCCTCCTCCACCAGAGCCAGATCTTTTTTTTTTTTCCCATCCTATAGTACCTTTTCACACTCTCTCTCTTCGTTTTATTTTAATAACTGCACATTCTCACTTGTCTTCCTCTCTTGCCAGTCATTTGGCCCGGTATTAAATATAGAAATGGAGATGCATGTTCTCCGGTGCTCTTAATGGCCATCTATATTTCATGAAAAGTTAGGTCCGGAGAGTAGGGGAAGTCATTGATCAGTAAGAGGGCAGCTTTTATTCACACGATGGACACCAGCTGGGTCATTCTGCAACTGCTGCTATTTGTGTCCCTCATAGACTTAAGTGTAGAGCTGATGCTAACTTTTAGTAACTGCTACGTCTCCTTTATTTTCTTATCATTTATTTTGATAAAAAGCAAATGTGTGGCACTATAAAGATTTATGTTTTTGAAAGAAGTCTTTTATGCTCACCAAGGCTTCTTTTGTTTGAACAAAAATACAGTAAAAAAAAATATTGTGAAATATTATTACAACCGTTTTTAGTTTAATATGTTTAAAATGTAATTAAAATCTATGATGGCAAAGCTAATTTTTATTGTTAATACTCCTGTCTTCAGTGTCACATGATTCTTCAGAAATCATTCTAATATGATTATTTGCTGCTCAAGTAGCATTACCTATTATTATCAATGTTGAAAACAGTTGTGCTGCTTAATTTTTTTGTAGAAATGGCGATACATTTTTTGATGGAGTGTGTTTATTTGAAATGGTAATGTTTCATAACATAAATGTTTTTACTGTCACTTTTGATCAATTTAATGCATCGTTGCTGAATAAAAAATAAATTCCAAACTTTTGAACTGTAGTGTATACAATATATGTATTTTTAAAGTAATGAGCTGTTCTTTTAATACAATTTATTAACACCTCAAAGCATTATTTTTCTCATAGAAGGTTTAAAATCACAAAGTAATTTATTATCAATCAGGAAAAAATGTCCGTTTCAAAGATTGGCCCAGCTATAAATGCCTATTTCTCAGCACACCTTTGTCTTATACACACCTCCTGCATTTTTTGCATATGGAGATGTCTATCAGCAGTTTGTGTAATTCTCAGTCTTTCATTAACTTCCCCATTGCTTTTCTGAATTTCACAGCAGTAGTTTAACTAATGATTGTGTATATAAAGTGAGAGATATTTGTCAGCCACACTGATAATTTATCTGGGCCTAGTTCTTGTATAGAATATTAAAGGCTGATTTTTGTTGCCATACTCTCTTCCTCAGCACAATATTTATCCTGGCATCTGCACAAAATATTTCATTCCATTTGTACACTGGTACTTTCTTTTGTATGAGGCCGCTATTATCTAGATTGAGCCTTGTCCTTGGTAAGCTGTGTAACTTTTAAGCCCACTGTGCCTGAAATTGACCCATATTTACTTTCTTAATGCATGTTCCTGGTCCTATGAGTGATTCAGCAGTGCAAAAAAAAAAAAGGTATTTTTTTTTTTAACTGAATAACCTGAATATCCAGTTTCTCTCTGAACTGCAGAACACAGTTTAAAGCTGTACATTACATTTACTGTCGCTGTTCATTTCTAAGCTAAAAAGATGCCCGTAGTGTCATCCCTCTTCATGTGGATGCCGTCACCGAAGGAACCGAGACCCGTTTGACATCCGCATCAAGCGTGCCATCTTTCTAATATAGCCACCACCCCTCCAGTCACTCATTCACACAGACACACACACACACACAGAGCCAGGCGGGCATTTTGTTTATGTCTGCAGAGGCTGACCCCCTTTAAATTGCTGCTAATGTTTTAACTGGGAGAATTAGTCTTTCATCACGGATGGAAATGCAAATAAAATCGGTGAGGTGGCAGGCTGAAATTGGGGTCATACTCATTTGCAAAACTAAGCATCATCGCTCCTGCACGGGGAAATTTATTCAAAGGAGGGAGGCCTCGCCTGATTATGGCACTTGTAATTATGGTTAGGAGTGATTCCGGCATCAGCAGTCCCTCCCTCATGGATTCAGGAAAAAAAAAAAGAGTGCGTCGGAAAAAATACACAGGATTTAATTATACACGAATTAAAATTGGTAATGAAATTGGGCATGAACAAACTACAAATAGCAGATGAAAAGGAAGGGGCCTCCCTTGGGGGTGTTATTCTAGATAGTGGCTGATTAGTGAAATTTAAAATAAAAAAGCAGGGGGTGGGTTTGCTGATGGTGGAGGGGGGATAGTGCGCATCGGTTCTTATTTTTTTGCGTTCAAAGATGGATTTTTTTTTTTTTAACTCCCCACTGTTATGATGGTGTGGCACCACATTGTCACTTCCCCTCAGTAGAATGTGCACTTAATTGGTTGTGTGTGTCTGTGAGATGGTGCGGACGGGAGGGGGACGGGTTTGAGATGGAGAGATACGCTCAGTCGACATGTCCCTGTCTGAGCCGTACAATCTTTTGTGCTCATCATCACGTGCACGCTTTTAATTAGAAAGCAGGTATAAGATTTATGCCATTATTAAGGGCTGTTTATATCAGGCCGTGCTATAATTGCATTTCCAGCAATGACAGCGACGCGGTCACGATTCTGCTTAAGATACCTAGAGCGTTGAGTCGTGGCTGGAACTGGAAACTGACTTCTTCTTTTTGCTCTCTTGTCTTCTCTATGTCCCGTCGCTGTTACCCAGAATGCTGTGCGCCATAACCTGAGTCTGCACAAGTGCTTTGTGCGGGTCGAGAACGTCAAGGGTGCTGTTTGGACTGTGGACGAAGTAGAATACCAAAAGAGGAGACCACCAAAGATGACCGGGTATGAAGAATCAGATTGGCCACCTTTAAAGTGATAGTTGACCCAAAAATTAAAATTCTTGTTACAAATTATTCAATTAAATTTTGTTACATTTTCAGGTATATAATAAAAGTGAATGGGGACTAGTATTGTCAAGCTCACCAAAAAAAATTACCAAAAAAAAAAAATCTTTTTTTTTATCCTGTTTTAATTTTTATTTATTTATTTTTTCTGAAAAGAGGTGCTCTATCATCAAAAGAGAAGGTGCAACCAAAAATCAAAAAGCCATGTCAATTAGAAAACGTGCAGCACTCACTCTTAAAAAATATCATAAAAGTACTATATTCCAAGACTCCTGAATTGATATAATACACTGGGGAAAATTACATTTACAGTAAAAAAAAAAAAAAAAAAAAAAAAAAAAAAAGGCAGCTGTGGTTGTCAGAAATTCACTTAAAAAAAAAAAAAAAAAAGTAGGGTGACATTAACAAGATATTAAGTGATATAATGTTAATATATCTCTATTCAGAGTTAAATATAAGAGGCCTGTCCATAAAACATGGCCAATAATCGTATATAGATTGGTCATACTGTACACACAAAGACAAAAGGTAACACACAACACTAAAATAATGCAATAAACATTAAGTAAACATAAAATATAACACAAAACACCCTAATGTACATTACTGATAGCAAACATAAAAAGAAACAAAATTAATTATACAAAATATAATCTGATGCGTCACACAGGGACCTCTGGAACTGTCCTTTTACTGTTTTTACCATAAAATATGACATTTAATAGTTTTTACATTTTTTTACATTGTTGCCAAACCAAAATATAATTACTACTCAGTCATGAACTTCACCTCTGCTGTCGCACATTGCATCTTGAGGCAAATTGCGTCAAGTTTGATGTGACCAATGACGTTTGATGTCAAATAGTTGTGCCGCCACTCTTGGCTTTCTTAAGAATGCCTGCTGAGACTTTCTGTAGCTTTACAGACTGAAATTGGAGCCTGTCTGAAGTCATACTAGTCGCAATAACCTGTGAAACACCGGATTAAAACAGCACTTTTTAAGTGAACACTATTTATTGAGCAGAAGTCCCAAAAACAGGCTTTATTCCTGTAGCAAAAGCGTAAGCTTGTAGGTCTGCTCTGTACGTGGGGCTATAATCGTTATTGGCATGTGTGATTACCCTAATGGGCTTCCCATCATTACCCTATTACTGACTCTCTAGTCAAGAGCACAAAGGTCTCTTTTGTGCCTCGCCTGCTTGTGTTTGGCAGTGCATGCGTGTGTGTTTGTGAGCCTGTGTATTTTTTCCGTCTGTGTCTACACTGTTTATGGTACATTGTGAGCAGATGCACAGCAGAAAAGCGTGCCTGCTTGCATTTGTACAAACAGATGTTACACGCCGTCTCAAGCTCTGCCAGAGAGACGTCGGCAAATTACCCAGCTGACGGCCTGTGCGCCAGATTTCAGCCAGTATATGCTGTGTCAGAATGCATGTGTTACTCTCCATTGTTTAACTTTTCTATTTATCTCTTGTAAATAGAATAGTGCCTCTGCATTTTTCGCTTTTTTTAACACACGCTCCAGTCAGATGTGTTTTGTTGTAATCCACACATGTACTTAATCACCCTCTCTCTTTCTTCTCCTTCTCAGAAGTCCCACTCTTGTGAAGAATATGATTTCTGGGCTGGGATTTGGCTCTCTGAACGCCAGCTATCAGGTGAGTGTGTGCGTGCTTTCATTGCATCAAATCGACACCTTTATGCATTCATCATTGAAAATGATGGAGGAATGTATCCCGGTATATTAAAATGTAGATTTTTAAACTCATCACAAATAACTTCTTTTTAATTATTAGAAAAATGTATTTATTTATAAATATATTATTTAGAATTATTTATTTAGTATTTATTTATATGGTTAAATATTTCTTTTGTGTTGAGCAAGCCATAGTGACTCACATGTGAGTGAATCATTCTTTTGAGTTGGTTCATCACTGAATCTTTTGATTGTCTGATTTGTAAATGAATCTTTTAAGCTGTCTCGAACCAGTTCAGAGTCTGGACTAAATGATTCATTAGCAATTTGGTTTTAATTAGAATTTGCATGGAAAATAAATTCTTTAACGAAATAAAAATGTCTAAATATGACTCTTCATTTTTCTAGAGCTCAGAAATATTTTGTCTGCTAAACATTAAAGTAAAAATTGCCGTAGTGAGATCTGATATGTGAACGAATCATTCTTTTCAATTTATTTTAATTGGTCTAAATGGTTCATGAGTGAATCTGTCTGAATGAGTGAAGTAGTTTTGAACAACTGGAAAGATCCTGGAAAATTCATTCCTTAGAAAAGTGTGGGAATCCTGCACAGATCAGGCCAGATCAAGCGCACAAGGGCGCTGATAATAATTTCCTCTTCTAATTAGCCACATCTCCCAAACCTCCTCCGTTCTCCTCCCTCCATCACACACGCGCTCCCAGCCAGCCATATGTGATTTATAGGATCAAATATTTGTCAATGAAGGTCACAGCATAAAATTAGTCTCTGTCCTAGAAAATCCATCTGAAACCCATTGTGTCACCGCAACTCTCGTTCTGAGCTTTCGGAGCCTGGCTCTGTGTTTCTGTGTTCGTGTGTGTGTTTTTCCCAAGAACGCTGTGTGACGAGACAGAGATGGATCTGGGAGGTTAGCCTTTGTGCTGGAGTCCTGGTCTGGGTGTGTGAGTGTGTGTGGCGCTCTGTCAGGTCTGCGCCCATCCATCTCCTCACAGGACAAGCAGTGTCAGCGCCTGACAAACAAACAGCCCAGCTAATCACGGGCCTACACACACACACACACACTTCCAGCGGCCTGGCCCAGTTTGTCCCGCTCTGACCCCGCAGGCCATCTCTATGGAAATGGAGCTGCTCATCCTGAAAAGGCCGCACATAAACTAGCCTTTAACAAAAGAGCAGACACACAGTGGAGATCTCTGGTGTGCACAACAACACCCTACCAGAGTGTGAGAGAACTGTGGCGCTCTGCTGTTTTCCATTTGTAATTCCTTGTGTGCGTTTTAGTCTGCATATGGTAGGCACAATCTTGCCTGAAATTGACCTTTTAAAAGTGATTCAACCTGGCCATCTCATTAAACAGGAATTAAGCATATTTACCTATTAGATCTGTCTGTTTTTGCCAAAATTGTAGGTGGCTTCCAGTTAATTATAGTTAAAGGGTAAAAAATAGCCCTTATTTGGTTCACATCCTTTAAACCTTATGTGACCCTGATCATCTTTCTCGCCACCACCCAGTCTCCACAGAATCAGAATGGATTTCTCTCAAACTCTTTCGTTTCTCTTCTCCCTCTCTCTCTCTGTTGCTCTTTCTGTCTCTCTCTTTCTTTCTCTCGGTGGCATATTTTGGTCAGTCACTACTGTTTGAATTGGCATGAGTACCACATAAAAATTTCAGTTCAGAATCATTTTCCGTCCCACCTTTCCTCATGCATTAAAATATCCATATGCATAGTTATGTAGATTTTTACTTTATGTAGTAATTATAAAATGAATTTAACATTTTACTTGGATGGATTTGCCATTACTTCTGCCTTGGATCTTGAAGGTTGTGTTTTTTTTTTTTGGTTTTTTTTGCAGTTTATGGTAATATAATTATGTTTCTATAAAGCCAGTCTGAGTGTGCAATGTAGTCAACAGAAAATAATGGATTTTTTTTAAAGAAACAGATAAAAATAACTTTAAAAATGTACAACGTAGTTCTAAGTAATAATTCAAAGATGATGCAATGAATGATGATATATTTAGGGTTATTATAAATAATCTTTAAGTCATCATTAAATGAATTTTAAATTAGTTACATTTTAATTATATGTATAAAATTATGGTTATACTTTATTTTAAGGTGTCTTTGTTACAGTGTAATTATACATTTAAGTAATATTAATTAACTACATGTACTATTATATGGTTAGGGTTAGGATTAGGGTTACTTGCATGTAACTACGCATAATTAATTGTTATTATAATAGTAAGTACATGTAACGTGTAACAAAGACAACTTAAAATAAAGTGTTACCAAAATTAAAATTAAGTGAGATGCTAGTGAAATAGCTAGTGAAAAATAATTAAAGTATTACCAAACAATATAATATACTTTAATGTATTTTATATATTAATGAGTTTTGGAGATGAGCACATGTGTAACAGTAATGTGAGTTGGTGCGTTTCTGGTTATCTCAGCGAGCAGTCATATCTATTGTATGGAAGCGAGGAGACCCCTAGTGGTGACACAAACTAACCTGCTGCACCACTGCTGCCAGAACACACAGATTACATCTATCCAGTCAGCACATTTATCTTTTAGTAATTAGTATACATTTAAAATCAATAAATATACACTATTGTCTGTGTAACAGTGGCACCAGAGGGCTTTGTGCTTGATTACACCTTGCAGTCATCTTCCCCAACTTATATGTGACAATATTTTCATTGCAATGACCTTTCAGACAACTGTAATATCAACAGTGCCTTATGATTTTACAGCAACATAGCCATCATTGCATCTCTCTTAACTTTTGATAAAGTCTAAATACTTTCAAATTGTGTGTGCAGGCTGCACTTGCAGAGAGCAGTCTTGGTCTTCTGAACAGCCCCACCCTGATGAACAACAGCACAGGTGCGAGCCTCAACATGCTGCACATCGGCCACGATGATGTCAGCAGCACTGTTGAACAAGTCAACAGTAACGGCAGCTGCAGCCCTGGCCTTTCTCCACAGCAGTACGGGTAAGACTAGTCAACTCCCAGCTAGTGCCTTATGTAGTGTGAATTTCTAATGAAAATTCAATGCACTCTCATTCCAAAGTTTGAGATCTGTAAGATTTTAAAAAAATGTTTTTGTCACTTTTTTTTCTCACCTAGAAACGTTTATTTAATCCAAAAATACAACAAAGAATATTTATTGTGAAATAGTATTACCATTCAAAATAACTGTTTTATATTTTAATACATGAACAGTTTATTTGCAAAACAGATAACTCAAAAACAGATAATAAAACAGATTTTTTTTTTTTAATTTTAAAAAATCATGTTTTTATTGTGTTAGCTGTATTTTTTAGTTATTTTTTACCTAATCAAAATAAACCAACTGCAGTTTGATTGAGATTAATCGGAATGCACAATGAAAAAACATGATTTTCGAAAATTGTTAAAAATGGAGTTACCTGTTTTTTGCAAATGAACTCTTCATATATATAATTTTCAGCAGCCATTACTCTAGCCTTCAGTGGCACATGATCCTTCAGAAATCATTCTAATATGCTGATGTGGTGCTAAAGAAACATTTTTTATTAATAATTTTGAAAACAGTGAATATTAATATTATGCCCAATATTTTATTTTTATATAACTTTTGTAAGATTATAAATATCTTTGTCACTTTTGATCAATGTAATGCATCCATGCTGAATTTAACTTAATGATTACAATAATCACAATAAATGTTATAAATAATATAATATCATAAAAAATATATAATAAATATTTTTTTAATCCTTATTAGGGATGCACCGAAATGAAAATTCCCCCCCCCCCCCCAATGTATTTTGCCAATTTTGCCAATTTTTTCCCCCATTGCAAATGTAAAATAGGCAATAGTTCAATAAGTTAAATAGTGCCTTTTACTGTTTTGTCTTGCTTTTCTAAGAAAAAAATCAATTACAAAACAATTTTATTAAAATTACTTAACACTGAACATTTTTTTTTAACATTCTAGCAGATATTATACCAACAAGGCACAATTTAACTTAAAATTAATAATTTAATAAAATAATAGATTTTGGCCATTTTTGAGACCCCCTTTTTGAATCAGTTATGTATTTTTAACTGTACAAATAAATGCAGCCTTGCTGAACAGAAGAGAATTCTTTTAAAACATTAGAAAATATTACAGATCCCAATTTGAACACTATGTGTGAATGTTATAATAAATGTATTAATAGAGCTGTTGTATTTAGAATTATCAATATTACTGTCTTCCTTTTTTATTTTGAAAATTCATAAAAATGTTGCTGAGCGCCCCATTTTAATGAGACTGCAGGGGGAGGGGGAGGGGAACCCTAACCCTAACCCTAAAAAAGCTATTTCAGTGTTCGGCCGAATAATTTCGGTTGCCGAACATACGGTGCATCCTTAATCCTTAGTGAATTATAAATTATTAAAAATGTATCTCCGTTTGTTTTCTATATTTGAAAGCAGTTTAACCATATTTAAAAAATGACATGTTTATCATGCTTCTGTAATCTCAGACTGACTTTTTGCATGTTATTTCTGTTTCAGACACCAAGTCCATGTGAAAGAGGAGCCAGCTGAGATGGAGGAGGACAGCAGACCTGTGTCCCTTATGGCATCTGTCACTCAAAACCTGAGCATGCCCGGTGATGAGCGCGACATGGAGGAGGAGCTTCCCACAGAGGAGCTGGAGTAGGAGGAAGGCTTGATGGAGGCGGAGCTCACTGGCCCTGTCCCTCCCTCCTTCATATTCAAGATGTTCAAGATCAAGTGAGAAACAAAGATTAAAAAAATCAACTTCAAAAACCAAAACAGGGTTAGACCTCATCAGTTCACAATGCAAAAACACATTTTTCCCCCCCTTAATTTTTGTGTCCTCCGTCAGTACCCTCAAAAAGGCCCTTTGAGCAGCTGTGCATTGTGTCCTCCTGTATTTTGAAACATGGTCTGATAGAAGTATGGACCACTGTATCTAAAGCTACTGAGGGAAACCTGACGTCAGTATACAAGCTTAGTCATTTTTTTTCACAAGTCACTCAAGGTTTCTTTACTTTAAGTTTTTTTTAGCTTTAATTGTTATGTTTTTTGGGCCTGAGAACACTGCTTTTCTATGGGATAAATACACAGCGGGGATTTACCTCAGAAAGATGTTTGAAAAAAAGGAAAATGATGACAAACCCACATCTTTAGAATGACTTCTGATTTCAACCGGATTTTTGTACTCGTTCAAGGGGATCCTGCAAGACTCAGTAACTTTGCGGTCACACAGATGTTTGTCACTCACGACAAAGACTGAAAGAAAATGAGCTGAAAGACTGGCAATGGTGTCCTTGGCCAACTGACCAACCCTTTTTTTTTTTTTCTTTTTCTTTTTTTTGTCTCCCTTACATGACTGGACTAGAGAAATGGGGGCACGTTCTGTCTCGAGGCTGTGTTAGCCTCCGATCAGACGGCGGATGCTTGCGCTGTCCCTGTCTTTATCTGATGGTATCTGCAAGAATCTGCCCAAACGTGTTTTTCCCCCTCGCTCTTTGTCAGACTAAACGTAGAAAATGTTGCTACCCCCAAAAAAGGCATATTTCAGGAAAAGGAACTTTTTCGCTGTTGTTCTCCTGTGGTGCTGTTATGACAGCCAGACTGACACGAGGCTTGTGGAGGACCGGCTCAGAGACTTTGACTGTATCGTTGATTATAATATGTGTGCAGTAGCTTTCGATTTCCTTTTACTTTCATAGTCATTTATTTCTAAAGGATCAACAGTTTTTCATTGTGATGTAATTCAACTATTATGTCTTCTGTTAATGATTGTTTTGTTTTGTTTTTTAAATTCTCTCATCATTCCAAAAAGGGGTTACATTTGGGAGAGAAGTTCTAAAATCCTTTATTCTACAAACTCCACTCCAAAAAAAGTCCAAAATTGATCCTAGCGTTGGTTCATGAGTATTGAGGATAGCACTTAGCATTAAGTGAAAACTTCCGAAAAACAGAACCACAGATGAAATATAATGTGAAATACCAACAAAACCACTCAAACATTTCTATAGCAGAGAGAAGCTGAAACTAAAGAGACAGAGGTGGAATACACATTGCAGGGCTCCCTGTAAGATCTTATAAGAAAAACTTTAAGGCACTCATATCTCTCTTATTTTTTTCACAAATTTGTTTAATTTGTTCATTTATTTTGAAATTTTAGATCTTATTTTCCCAGATTTGCGCCATTTACTTTGTTCGTTTCAGAATTTTCTGTAGTAGCCAATTGATATCAGCTGCGAAACAAAATATTGCTTTAAGGTAAAAGATAACAAGGTCACGGAATACCTCAGACCACAGTGTTTGCCCCCTCACGCTGTTATTACACAGGGGATTTGTACTGTGGCTAACCAACACGGTGACTCTCTCATTATCAGTTCAAAATTCTATAATTACTAGATATATAAAAGTTATTTGCAATCCACTGTGTAAGTAGAAAGTGTTTGATTAGCATGTGAGATTTTGCTTTGGCTGAACTATAAAAAAAATAATAATAATAACTTTTCTCAGTAGTGCCATGCCAAATTCCGAGTTTTAATTTAATATATGTTGCTTTTTTAGTTTTTTCCCCATTTACTTTTGTTACAGGTAACCAAAGAGATATTTAGTAAACCAAAAACTCTTTTTTATTTATAATTTCTTCTTCCTAAAGAACTGGCCAAAAGAACACAAACTCGTCATTTGAATATTTAATTTTCCTTTTTTTTTCCAGATAAATCATTTGATTTTTGACTTACACTACAGAGCATTCCAAAAACCAAAGTGTAAAATGCAAATGCTTTTTTTTTGTTTCCAAAAAAAGGAGAAAACTGTTTTAATATACGTTAACCTAATGAGTTCTTAACACTACATATGTTTAAAGGCCAAAAAACAAACCCGAAAAGGAAACAAAAAGCAAAAAAATAAAAAGCAGTATTAACAAGCCTCTCACGGTTCCTTAGTTAATGTACAAGCACTTACGATCTAAGAAAGGAAGCTCTCTACCCCATCTTGTGCTCAGGCAATTGCAGTGTTGAGATGCAGTCTTCACTGTCTAAGATTGCAAAGGACTTTACATGCAAAAGGCACTTGAATAACAGTTGATGTACTTTGTGACACTAGAAGCCAGCAGCAATTACTCAGCATTATGGTTTACTTCAATTACCAGTATTTCACAATTAAATGCAGTTCAACGAATACCAAAAAAAGCAGGCAAGCACTTGCTTGTTATGCTTATCCTGCCTGTTGAACAGTATTATTTACCACACTAATAAGGGATGGCTGATAGGGACTCGGATCATATCCAAACCTGACAGGAATCATTTTAAGGACTGCTTCCAATTTTTTTTAAATTTTTTTATGTTGGAGGATCCTTCTTTTCGCTTTTAAGCATGGTCTGACATACCTGGTCTGTATGTTCATTTCATACACACCTTCGAAACACCTTCAAAGAAATAAAACCAAAAATAATGCTACCTCCTTTTAAAAACGGTTCACAAAATAGATAGGCCAATGAAAGTCACCAATAGACATACAAAAGGTGTAACTCCCTTCTAGTTTTTCATTCATCCACAAAATACAAAAAAATAAAACGCAAACACACGTTGTCGAAAAAACCAAAATGTTTAGTGTTGCATAGCTGTGAACGGAGCTTGTCAATTCCTCTCAATTCCAAATTCATTAGCATGAATGGAAACAAATAAACGAGACACAACAGAGGGGGGGGGGAAGACGACTACCTCTCCATGCCCTCCTAAAAAAAAAAAATGCTGAGTCCTGTTAAATATGAAGCATTAAGTGGTCAACATATTTAAAAGGGTCTACTCCAAATCACATATTCCCCACTTTAAGTGATCTATTAGCATAGTGTCTATGTACAGGTCCTCTGTGCGGAGGCTTAATTGTGTGTTCTAATTCCGCATGCATAATGAGAGGCCAGGCCAATGAGAGCCACCGAGCTGGCCGGTCATTAGAGTGTACTCAATGGGCCAGTCAGTTGGGTGTCAGAAATGATGATAGACAGAATGCATTAACGCAGGCCACTCTCGCGCGGACCCCGCTTCCCAATTAATGCAAAGTGTAGCTTCGTGACAGCAGTGGAAAAATAGCACACACACACACATATAGACCATCCCTAAGAGATCATCACGCTCCTGCTAAAACGGGCCTTTATTTTTACCACGCGACGAAACCAAAATATCCAAAGATAACCAACGAGCTTGTGCTACAAGAACTGAGGATTGCGAAGGAATTGAAAAACTCACGAATGAATTGCTGCATTCTCTAAATGGACTACAATTGTGCTTTAAGGTACACGTGTAAACAAAGCTGTTTTGTAAGATGTGGACTGAAACGCATCAGTGGTGATCGCCATGACTCCTTTGTTACTTTTACACACGTTGTAATGATGTATTCTTGTATATTACCGCTCGGCTTAGCTCTCAAGGGCATTCCCTCCTTTTCGTGTTTCCTTTACTTGTTTTCTTTTGGCTTTTATTTTTTTTCTGCACCTGTTTTTAGCTATTGTAAAGTTTTGAGCTCAGAATTCCTATACTGTATTGCTTATGCTAAAGTGTATGTATTTATCATATTATGTGCTGCAGGTATCATGGTTAAATTTTGTTTTCCTTTTTTGGTTTTGTTTTCCCAGTTTTTCTGTCATAAAACGTCTGGGACGATGATTTTTTTAGTGTATTATCTCTCGAAAAAAGACAGATTAAGAGTTAGATATGTGGTTTAGGTAACACACCTGTTTGTATATTTATCTTAGCTAGGTCTATTTTGATACTTTTTGTCTCTGTAGTGCATTTATGCATTTTTAAGGAAAAAAGAGAGAAAACAAACTAAAAAGTTGAACTCATTGTGTAATGATACCTCAGAGGGACTTTTCTCATAAGACAGGACCAAAACTTCAGAAAAACAATGAAAGAGAAAAAAAAACATTGAAGAAAATGTGTAGCCCTCTCTTGCTTATAAGAAAGAGCAACTTTAAGTTTTTTTTTTTATTATTATTATTATTATTGGTCCTTTTAGGTGCCAATATGTGTACAGACTCCCTTTAAAGTCAAATCATTCCTTTATTTACCATGAGCACTCAAAGCTGTCTCTCATAAGGCAATAGCGCTCCAGATTTGTATAGCAATTCTCTGAGAAAGTGGCTCTCTTTGGTTGAATTATGCCGATTGAGAGCGACTTTCTAATTTTCTGGCTTCTCTGCACCCTTGTGGGTCTAAAATGCCATGCTTTCAGGCACTCAGATAGATAAAAGTCACACAGGCTATTTTTGACCACTGTTTGTCATTTGCTGTGAAATTGGTGTGGCTTTTCCACAGTAGCATACCAAATAAGATTGTGAAAAGGCTTTTAGAAACGCAGTTCATCTTCAGTGACCACCAAAGGGATTGTGGCTAGATTTTTGTATTCCAAATCAATCAAGTCTGCCACATCTGTAACCAAACAAATGCGTGACGAAGGTGACAGCAGTATTTTATGTCTTACCCACACCCTCACGCCACCTCAGAGCTCCATTGCCCGGTGATGAATAGCTTTGAGCTGCCGTTTTCTAAGTAAAGGACCCTTGCAGGGGAGCTTTTGCCTGATGGTATTAACTTCTTCGGCCAATCAAATGGAACTACCACTTCGACTCCTCTCATTGTATTTTTATGAATGTGTGTACATTTACAGCAGTGACTTTTATGTACTTTAGTTTCATTTTAACTTGTTTGTTTACTTCTCTTTAATTTTAATTTTTTTTTTTTACATTTGTTTTGCTTTTTCAGAGAAGACTTGGGGGAAGAATAGGTGATGGCTTTTGAAATGGTATAGAAAATTTAAAAAAAAAAAAAAAAAAAGGCATCTAGCCATCCACCTTTGTCGTTCTAACCCCCGGTGACCATGTTTATGCCAGTCACTGCCGTTTTCTTCATGCTGTATAAAAAAAACACATATATCTGTGTATTTGTAACCTGAATCTTCTTGTGTCTGTCCATGCAGACAATAAAAAAACTGTACAGTAGGTCTAGTTGCATGTAATCTGTACTAATTATTGACAATGGCATTATAAAATGCAATAAAAATACTTATTACACTGTCGTAGGCTTTGTATTGTAACTTACTTTCTACGTTTTCTACATTCAACGGTTTAATTATAATTAACAATATATTTTCACAAAGGATTTTTTTCATCATTCTCAATTTTTTTTTTCAAAAGAATACGCATGTCCCTATTTTACTGTATGTCTATAATGCATATCCCTATTGCTGTATCTGTTTACAATATAAATGAAGTTATGGAAGTTGAAATTATATTATTATTATTATTATTATTATTATTATGCATAATATAGTTTAATTGATAAAAATATAGCAATAATATAAAATATATTTTTATATATATTATGTAATATATTTTTAGAAATATACTGTTAATGTGTTGCGTACAGTAGAGTGAAGTGACATTTTCATATATGGAAAGTAAATTGCAGTTAATAATAATAATAATAATAATAATAATAATAATAATGCCTGAACAGAAATGTTCCTTAATCTACTAAAAATATCTCGGGTAGATATTTTGTCAGCCATTTTAAATTCTTATATTTCTAAATGTCACAAAAAAAAAAAAAAGAAAAAGAAAACACTGACATATAAACAGTACAGTCACAAAAAAAATACGAGAGATGGTGATCACCCTTTGGTGGATTAGATGTAATATCACTCTGTGAATGGTTAAAATATCTTTCAAAAAATTGTCATACACCAGAGGATTAATATCTAATTCACTTTTAAAACTTTTGGCAAGAGAGTCTGTTCAAACACTATCAATCTCTGTGGTGACAGCCTGTCGGAGCTTGTGCTGTTTCTCTCATAGACAGCCTCAAAAGCAGTTCACTGTGTGTGAGGTGCAGAAAATGTGTTCTCAGTTGAGAGCAAGCAAGGGAGTTGGATTTCCTTAAAACATGCAACATGCATGTGACACTTTGTCTTTGGTGTAAAGCGGGTGATTGAACCAGAAAGCAGGGGCCTCAACTTCAAGGAAATGTGTGTCTACAAAGCACTTGCCATTCCAACTTACTTAAGAAGAGGAACGTCATGGCCTGATCCATTTGATGTTATTTTTGGGAAAGAGGACAAGATAGATGGGGCACAGGAGAAAAAAAAAATACGACAGCAGTTGTGTCTTTATGTGAGCTCTGTCTATGGTGTATTGAGTTATAGGGTAACGTTTGCAATTACCTCTTTGCCTAATAGCATCCACCTAATCACTCAGTTATATAATTTACTGCTCATATTTAAACTGAGTGCAAACCCCCTCTCACATACTTTAAATTCTGCTGAGTAAGCTGTAGACTAACTGCAGAGTATGAATAGAGTAATAGATAAAATATTAGAATATTATATATATTATCCATGAGACATCAATCATGTGAGAACAATGCATCTTTTCTGCATCGCTTTGTATTTTAATAGCTACATTAAATATCTTGTCAATTAATTATTGTCAAGTAAAAAAAAAATGGGAACACTTTATGAAATGCTATAACTATATATATATATATATATATATATATATATATATTATATAATTATTTAATTAAATATTTTTTTAGTTTTTATTTTTTTGTTTTGTTTTTTTGCTGCTGTTGCATTGTCTAATAGCTCTGCAGTCTCAGACTGACAGTGTGGTGGCAGTACATCAGGTTCATTGTAACCAGCAGGCTGACAATTTATAGGCGTGTGTTGAAACCCTACAGAAGTGTGGCCATGTGGTGGTCTTGTTGTTGTGTTGCAGGCTCTGTCCACCAGGAGGGGTAAATAAACCAGCCAAAAACTGAATGGGGCAGAGTGAAAAAAAAAATACACAAAAAAAAAACAGAAAAGGAAAATACCAGGACAGGCCCAGTCAGAGAGCTCTTTCAGTCTTCTGAGAAAATCTCTCACTGACATACAGACAGGGTGGAAAGTGTTATTCCAACCTATTTAGGCCGGATCAAGTTCTCGTCTTTTTAAAAAATATATATATATATATATTATTTATTTTATTTTTTTTGCCATCCCTTCTCTTAGTTTGAAATCTGCCTTGAAAGCTTATCTTTAAATCACACAGGCCTTCGCTCTGAAGAGGTGTTGCCGCAATATTAAGAGTAAAGATGGAAAATGTGGGTGCTTTCGGGAAACTTAGGTTTTTATTTGATTAAAGTGTTTTGAAATTCTCTTCTCAGAGTTTGACAGGCAGGAAACTTACACTGACTGTCTAATTTAGTAAAAGTTTTGGAAAAATTTGTTGTCTTTTGTTAGAACAGCATTAAACTCTGGTAAACTCAGGTACTTTCTGACTTGCAAGACTGAATGACTCAAGAAAAGTCTGACTGATACTGTTTGCACAGTGACTCTACTACTGAGTGTCAAAATATGCCATTTGGACCACTGATCCACCTAGATGAAAGATAAATCACTCACACACACACACAAGCATTTAAGTGTATCCTGCACCCTGCAACCCTACATAATGAGTCTAATTAAGACTCTCTGACAGAATACCTCAACCCGGACCGCTGGCTTACAGAAGGCCCGGACAGAAGAACAAAAGCATCTTTGTGAGTGATTAGAAACACATTTTCATCCCTCTCTCCTACCCCATTTGCGCCAAAATGTTCAATTCTGCTACAAACAATCAGTGTCAAACGTTTAAAATAACATCCAAAAGAAAAACACTGTTGAACATGAGTAATTTGTGGCTCTTTGACTCAGTGTTTCTTGCAGTTATCTTGGAGAGGTAAATTCGCATTAGTATACTGTAGCTACTTTTAAATTATTGTGACACAGACACTTTTATAAACCTAAACACATTTTTTATTCTCTCAGTCTATCAATTTTCTTTTTTTTTTTTTTTTCTCACCTTGCACCTATCTAGCTCCTCCTCATTTGTTTTTAGCACAAAAATGTTTGGGCCATCACCAACACTTGAACATATCAGACTGTTTTTTTACATTCTACAAGGTATTATGGAAAGACAGTCACTTACTCAGCTCTCAATTTCTCCAGATTTCAGCACTAACTGATGTTGACCTAGATATGAAGTACAATGACCTATAATCATGGAGTGATGCATAGTCAAGCACTTAAAGGGATGGTTCACCCAAAAATGTCACCATTTACTCACCCTCATGTTATTCCAAACCTGTCCAACTTACTTTCTTTTGCAGAACACAAAATAAGGTATTTTGAATAATGTTACATCTGGTTTTGTCCATATAATGAAAGTCAGTGGGGTCTAAAACAACACTGAACCCCTCTTTTGAAAGTTATATGGGTTTGGAACGACATGAGGATGAGTAACTATCCCTTTAACGATGCTGATGATTGGCCACGCGCTGTTAGACCCAATCTGGGCCACATGCGAGAACACATAAAAGCTCATCTCTCCACAAAACTATGCAGTACATAAAGGCCTGCAGGACCACAACATTCTCATGACATAGAGAAGAAACTAAGCAGAGTGGCACCTGGTAAATTTGAGGTTAACCAAGAAAAAAACACTGAATGGTTGAATATCACTGACCGGTAAACAAACACTGGCAGAGGCTAATGAGTGTCTGATGCTGTCTTAGGAGCGCTGTTTTTTTTTTTGTTTTTTTTTTTTTTTTTACAGTGTGTCATTTTGGATTTAGTTGTAGGTGAGGGTGTGGACATTACACCTTACTCAGTCATCAATATTTTATTTGATGACAAGTTTGTATGACACATACACAAAGCTCAAGTCTGCACAATTCTGATTGTACTGATGGCTGTCCGATCCAATGGGAGGACATCAAAGTGTAGCATTCCCTTTACATGTGCGAAGCATTTAGTAGAAACTGCTAAAAAAAAAAAAAAAAAGTGTGGAGAGAGAGGTGATAGAACCATAAACATGGAATTCAGGTCTGACCTATGTATAATTCCTTTACTTAATTTTATTTATTTATTTTTTTTTTTTTACATTTTATTTGTTTATTTATTTTAAAATATTTATACACACACGCACACACACACACACACACACACACACACTTGTTGTTGTGAATTGTGGGGACATTCCATAGGAGTAATGGTTTTTATACGGAACAAACCGTATTTTCTATTGCCCTACACCAACCCTACACTTAAACCTACCCCTTACAGGAAACTTTGTGCATTTTTACTTTCTCAAAAAAAAAAAAAAAACTCATTCTGTATGATTTATAAGCCTTCTGAAATATGGGGACATGGGGAAATGTCCTCATAAATCACCTTCTCCTTGTAATACCTATGTCATACCCATGTCATTATACAAATTTGTGTCCTCATATGTCACAAAAACACACACACACACACACAAACAAACACAATGGCAATATCAAGATGCTTCAAGAAACCTACCTGCAAAGCTAGAAGTTTTAGGCACTTGTGTAAAAGTGCTGTGAAATGAGAATGCTGTCAAAAATAATGTCATAGATTTTCTTTATTAATTAATTGATTTCTTTATTAAATCAACATTTGGAGTGATGTTTAAAGCAGCTTTTGCCCTAGGTGCACATAGTTTTTCAGGTAGCTTTGCAGGTAGGTTTCTTGAAGCATCTTGGAGACGTTGCCACAGTTCTTCTGGATTTATTCTGTCTCAGTTTGTTCTGTTTCTTCATGTCATTCCAGACGGACCGGATGATGAGATCAGATCTCTGTGTGGAGCACTGGCTGTCATCAGACTCCTTGTGCAAACAAAAATCTCACTGGATTAATACAATTAATGGCAAAATGAATGTTTGGAAATGTAAACTGATATTTCCGACACACTACAGCAAAAGGTAGAAATAACTGATTTAAAACCAGTTTTTAGTTGTTGAAAATAGTGTTCTAATAATTTTGTATTGTATTCTCACCACTGTATTGTATATATATATATATATATACACACACACACACAGTACTGTGCAAAAGTCTTAGGCCACTAGTATTTTCGCCAACAAAAAAATGATTTTAAGTCGGTTATTTCTATCTTTTGCTGTAGCATGTCAGTTGGAAGTATCAGTTTACATTTCCAAACATTATTTTTGCCATTAATTGTAATAATCCAGTGAGATTTTTGTTTGCACAAGGAGTCTGACAACAGCCAGTGCCAGTGTGTATAAGACTTTGTACAGTACTGTGTGTGTATGTATATATATATATATATATATATATATATATATTATCTATTTATTTATATGTGATTATCATGTAATCACATCATTTTAATATATTATTATGATACATAATACAGAATTACATAGTTACATATTTATACATTTATAATAACATAAGAATGATATAAGATTGTACATTTCTTTACGTTCCCGTGTATATATTATATTTTATTATATTATGTTTTGTATTGACGTGTTTTTGTTTTTACTGTGGTCGTGGAGAGTGTAATCAGTGTAATTGTAGAGTACAGGCATCTCTTGCCTGCGGGGAGTCAGAGTAATCAGTCCTCAATGTCATTTCCTGTCGAACAGTCTCGAGCTGAGCGCGCGACCGCTGCTGCTGCTGCTTGAGCTCTGAGCGACAGCGCGTGAGCTTCAAACACTGGCGAGCGACCTCAACAGTTTTCGTTATTACTGGAAATTAGGAGAATTTGAGAGGGAAAAAACTTTTCATTTCAGTTTACATCTTTTTATTTCTTGGCTTTCTTTTGTGGTGTGAGAAAAACAGGCTCCTTTTTCTGCTTTACGATGTTTTCTGTCAATTGTTTTGGCTCTGAGAGAGTTTGAAGACGAAGATAAATCTTTTCATGTAACGTTATTCAACGCTGGCGTCAGCTGACGAGATAAACTAGCAAATGAGGAACTACGAGTGTCAGCATTCATGTAAATAATAAAACAACTCAAATACTTGAAGAGAGAGATACATGAAGAGAAAGAAAAGAGTTTCCCCCCTGAACGGGACACTTGAAAGTTTGTTTTGTGCGCTAGAGCACTAGAAGATGCATCACTGAAACAACACTGGTACCGAGTGACCATTGCTGGTAAGAAGTTTGGACAGTTTTATTTTACATTTCAGGTTTGTCTATAAAGTGAACTGTGGACATGTTCAACAGGTTTGAGTGAGTTTTAGCAGGAGCGTGCAGAGACTCGCCAGACAAACCATGGTGTTCAGTATAGCTGCACGTGATTCATGCAAAATTATAATGTTCTTCTTCTTAGTGCAGCTTTTAGTAGTTATGAAGTAGCTTTATCATGTCTTGAAATGCATGTTTTAATAAGCTAAATAAGTATTCATTTAGCACATGACATTTTAATTAAAGAAACTCTTGAAATTGCATGTTCACCACAGGAATGCCATGGTCTGAGCATCAAAATTATGTTTATTTCTTTATTTAGTTAATGACTTGAACGTTTGCACAAGTCTATTGTATCATACCACACCATATATTGATCGTTTCTGGCCATATTCTTCTTCATTGTGCCATTTTAGTTTCTTCTTCTTTTGCCAAGCATTATTTCCCAAGCCGCTGGTTGTTTTTTAAGTGCTTTGGCCCACTGACATGAGCCAAACACAATAGGAGGGAAAAGCGATAGTGGGAACAAGGACAGCTGTGTGTTCACAAGCTTTAGCCTTGTTTTCTTCTGTGTGTTTCTTTTGCAGGGTAATTTATAGTCACTTGGCACCTGGCTCCAGAACAGATGTCCAAGGAGGACCACAGCCACAGTGTCAGCCCGCCCGATCCTCCAGATGGAGCCCAACCGGACAGCCGGCCCATGGAAACTCTCACCGCGCCATGTCCAGGTACAACAAACTCAGCTAGCAGATCTCTGGATGTAACTTTAATATGTTTTTAATCAGTGGATCACGAGCAAAAGCTAGTCAGCTCCAAGTGTAGGCATCATTGGCACACTTCAGACATGAAGGCTATACTGAAAGGTAGGCAACTTAATTATAATGGCTACTAAGATACCTTTTTAAACCAAATTACAAGGCAGCATCTCATATATCCTACGTGGAGAATACAATCCCAGAATGCATTGCTTTGAGCTTAGTGAAAAAAACGGTGCAGCGACAGAAATGTTGGTTATAAATATAATTCATTCAGTACAGTGATTAAAAACTGTTTAAACATTGATATAATAAATGCAATATATCTGTATTAATAATGTGAGGCATAGCATGTAACTGCCAGCCATTCAAAATTAGGAGGCAGATGTCTGCTTCTCATCTGATCATTTGCTGTGGTTGGGTCCATGCAGAGTGATGGTGATGCTGTAATGAGATGCAAATATACTAAGATGATTATGATTTTGTAAAACACCTTTTTAACTTTTTTTTTTAGAATAGACACATACAATAATAGCTGTTCCAAAACCTAGTGAGCAACCTCTGTAGGAAGCAACTTGATACTGGTTTCCAAACATTTTCAAACTCTTCAAGGGATTGTTAACCCAAAAATTAAAATTCTGTCATCATTTACTCACAGACAAGTTGTTGTAACCTGTATGAATAAACAGAAGATATTTATTTTGAAGAATATTGTGAAATATTTAATTATTAAAGGAACACTCCACTTTTTTTGAAAATAGGCTCGTTTTGCAACTCCCCTAGAGTTAAACAGTTGAGTTTTACCGTTTTTGAATCCATTCAGCCGATCTCCGGGTCCGGCAGTAGCACTTTTAGCTTAGCTTAGCATAGTTCATTGAATCGGATTAGACCATTAGCATCTCGCTCAAAAATGAGCAATGATATTACGCAGCGCCTGAAAGTAGTCCCCAGCTATATCATAACTAGTTACCTGGCTGGGGACTACTTTCAGGCGCTGCGTAATATCATTGCGCCTGCTGCACCCATGGTACGACAGCAAAGTTCCTTGATAATTATGCCGGAATGAGAGTATAGTTCCTAGCCATATCAGCCAAGAAAATCGGTACTTTTCATTTTCCGTCGGTCTTAGTACACGATGTAACTACAGAAGAGTCAAGCTTTAAATAGGAAAATTATCGAAACTTTTTGGTCATTTTTGAGCGAGATGCTAATGGTCTAATCCGATTCAATGAACTATGCTAAGCTAAGCTAAAAGTGCTACCGCCAGACCCAGAGATCGGCTGAATGGATTCAAAAATGGTAAAACTCAACTGTTTAACTCTAGGGGAGTTGTAAAATGAGGCTATTTTCAAAAAAAGTGGAGTGTTCCTTTAAAATAATTAAAGCTGCAGTCCTAAGTTTTGCCTCTTTGGCAAAACTTACAAAAACCTCTTTGGCAGAACTTCTTTCATCTCTGTTTGAAAACCTGGAATTCCAGCTCTGGAATTATCTTCTTTGCGTGGGGTTGTACTCCGGCACGGCTCCAGCACGGATGAATCTAATGTTTTGAGGAGTCTGTGTGACAGTCTGTCAGTCACCGCACCGGTGTGGATACTGTACTTAGGAATCACAGATTCTAGCCTACGTCTTGGAATATATGACCCAAATAAGAATCTTCACCGTATATTGCCATCTGAACAAGTAACAAGTCTGCCACATTTGTTCTGACCAACCGAGGAAAAAAGCATTACAATAAATCGTGCTACCAATGGTAATTAAATCTAACGATCGGTTAGTTCATATCACATCTAACCGTGCAGATTATTAACATTGTTATACTTTATTCTCAAATTATTAATATTAACAACATCAGCATTGCGTGACAATGAGTATAGTGTGTATTAGCGTGTAGATTTCAATTTGTGTACAGTCTAATCTCTAATTGTCATACCATTCGAATTTCATATTAAGAAATTCTTTTAACTCAAAAAGCAAACTATGCTTCCTTCTAACTGGTTTTCTTTAAAATACAAATCTTGTGTAATCTCAGGCTATCTGTAATCAGAAGCACATTTAAAACTGGAATATAATTTAATTTCATTCACATGTGTTTCATAAACACATAATCCTTTCTGGATTACAATCCGCCATCAAAATGATATATTTAATTATTCTAGCTGCTGTAAGAAAAGGCTATAAACGATCCGCCACCTGCAGGATCCTCACATGAGATAGCCTAGTAGCTGGGACAACTTCTTTATGTTTACAGACGTGACGTAATGACGCAGTGCCATGCTCTAATTTCCCGCGAAAACCTACCCGTACCACTCAAATTAGAAAACATTATTAAAATCTTACCGTTGTGAATCGGGCTAAAGTAAGGTGATAGTTTTCAACACTGGCTGGTTATGTACTTGCTGAAATATTGATTTCGGATCATTTTTAACCCAAAAAAGTTATGGACTGCAGCTTTAAATAATAATAATAATAATAATTAATAATTATATATTAATATATAAATTTAATTTTTAATATAATTTATTCTTCTGACTGCAAAGCTAAAATTTCATCAGCCATTACTCCAGTTTTCAGTGTCACACAATTCTTTAAAAAATAATTCTAATACATGTATTACAAATCATCTCTTATTATTATCCGTATTGAATGCTGCTTAACATGTTTTTTTATTTTTTAAACTGAGAAACTTTTTCTGGATTTTTTGGTTAATAAAAGGAGTTCTAAAGAACATTGTTTATTTTAAATAGTAACTTTACGGTAACACTTTAGTATAGGGACCAATTCTCACCATTAACTAGTTGCTTATTACAGTAGCATGCCTATTATTAACATATTGGCTGTTTATTAGAACTGTACTTATAAAGCACATATTCTGCATGAACACATTCTACATCACTAATCCTACCCAATGCCTAAATTTAACAACTATCTCACTAACTATTAATAAGCAGCAAATTAGGTGTTTATCGAGGCAAAAGTCGTATCTAATGGTTTGATAATAGCAAGAATTGGTCCTTAAAATATAGTGTGACCGACTTTATCATCACTTTTGGTTCATTTAATGGATTCTTGCTGAAGAAAAGTATTCATTTCTTTAAAGTAGTAATTTCTTTCTTCTTTTTGGTTTAGTAGTGTATGCTATAAATATATGTGTGTGCAAATTATAAATATAATTCACTGAATAGTTATAATCTTAATAATCTTTTGACTTGCATTGGCTATTTGCAATTCCCTTCCATTTCGGGTGCAGCCTAGTGTATGCAGGCAGCAAGGCTGCTCACTAGATTTAGAACAGAGCTAATAGGAGTAGACACTATTGTTTTTGTGCTCAGCTAGTGGAAGTCTGCAAACAGGGTTCACAGTGCTAGTGAGACGTTTAGTGGTTTGAAGAATATGTGATTTGCTTCGCTTTGGAATCATGCTTTGCAGTGAATGGGTTTCAGTGAGCTTTGGTTTGTTAGTAGGGCACTCAGGGTCTCTGAATTCCAGAAGAGGAATGAGGCACTTAGAAATGCTCTTCAGATCCACCATACTGTCCTAGTAGCAAGGGGTCAAAGTTCCAGATAAGTCATGGTGTTCTATACAAAGGGCGCTGCAGAATATGCATGGCTTATGTGTGTGTACAACCAAACTTGTCCGTCTTTGGTCTGGGAGCCTGTGAACATGTGTATTCATACACGCATGTGTGCAAACATCAAGTGGCTTTGAGCGCACCACCTCTGCAAACTGCCACAGTCCTCTCTACAGGAATCAGATCCACAGGCGGAGACCTCGTAATTACTGTGGAAGAGGGCAAGTCCTGGCCCAATCCTCCATTTGCATAACAGTGCTTCAAAAACCAGTGAGCGTGTTGATTCCTGTGTGATTGCCAGAGCCAATGCACCATGGTAAGCCAGCCACAATCCAAATTAGGCCACCAGGCATATATGCGATCTGCCCAATAACTGCTAATTAGATTTAGCTCTGAATTGTTCCTAAATATTTGAGGTTTGTGCCTCAGCATGAAGCACATTCATTTGGGCTGTGAGGAATTCTCATCTCGGGGCGTTTAAACATTAGCTTAAGGTGTTTGTTTTTGTCTAAAATTAAATGATCGTTTTTGCTTTTTCAATTTTTACAGTAAAGTCCAACAGGATCTGGACTCAGTCTAAAGAACTTTATGAAAACACAAGCTTGCATGAGGCCGCCTGATTACGGATATGGCGCTCATCCGAGGCTGAACACTGCCTTCATTGACTTGCCTCCTTTAGCTTTAGTGCCATAGTTCAGTGTACAGGCCTGACTCACTGTGGGAGATGAAACATCCACACTAACTCCCTGCTCTCCACAGTGCATGACTAAAGCTGTTTTCGCTAGAGACACTGAAGGATTTGCTATTTCGAAAATCTTGCTTTTTTTCATTAGGTTCAGCAAGAATTAAGGCTAAAGGCCTTTTTGTGTAATTTAAAACTTGACAAATTGCCAGCATCTCTGAATCTGCTTGAACTGAGTTATGATTTGACGGTGATGACAGAGTTCTGTTTGTTTTTAAACTTTATGAATGTGTCCACAGACCCTGTAACAGTTTTTACATGATGTGCAAATATAAGAGAACTTCATATAGATATACAATACTGTAGACATGGGAGACTGCAAGAGGACAACAAATTCCTTTGATATCTGTGCATCTTGTTTTCATAGCATCATTCACAAAGCTGTGGTCAAACTGCTGTGGAAAGCAGTTACTGTATATGATGAGGGTGGAATGTTTGTTTTTACATAAAGAAACGTTAAAGAAACCGCAATTTAGTGGTAGACGACAATTTTAATAATCAACTTTCTAAGAACGGTGCAGTTCATTTGATCAAAGAACTACTATATAAATCAATTATTTCTAAATTAAATTAATAAACATTCTGTGCATATTGAAGGACATGCTTTTATTAGCATTTCTTAAGTAGGCTTTCTTTCATTTCTGAAGAAAATTTTCTTTTGGCACGATCACATATACTTGTCACTTGTGAGGGAACCACAGTTTATGTGTGTGTGAATCAAGAGAAATACTTTATTAAAATACCATTTTGAGAATAAAACATAAAATATAAGTACTATTTAACTAAAGGCCACTGACAAGTTTCATTTAGATTCCTTAACTGTAAAATGTATTATTAAACCTTTTTGCATTGTTGTGTTTTGAATGCTTAACATTTTAGGTCCTGTCTGTGGTTGTGGTAGTAAAAAATAATTTGTGTCACAACATTCTTCTCTAAAAAATATTTTTGGTGCTTCTTGTTTGTTACAATTGGAAGTTCATTACCTCATCTGGGGGTATTTTTGGTGCATCTTCATAAAGAAGAAAAGTTATGAATTTCCATTTTGATGTGCTAATTCTAACACAGTCCAGTAAAACACTCTAGTGTAAATTAAGTTAGCAAGTGACAGTAGTAACTGATGGGCCACTGACGTATATTCTGACACACTTGAGCACTCTTGTCCAAATGGCTTGATATTCACGCTACATAATTATTTGCAAATGCTCAGCTGGCCTTTTAAGATGTATATTTTGGCTCCTCCTGACATGTCTGGTGCAGATATCACTCGCCGGTCTCCTTTGTATGGGAAAGATTGAGGAGATTTCATCATATTGGATCGATGTGAGGTCTGTCTTTGATGCCTAGCCTGATGGTTTTAAGTTGCTGTCGAGATTCTTATATGGGGGGGGGGATTCCTGCAGCTTTCACTTCAGCCATAAATCTTACTGTTAAAATCGCATATTAGCAAGCGTTTTTTGAGAACATTTGGATTTTTTGACCAAGAGGGTTCAAATGAGAGAGCAAGTGAGAAAGAGAGAGCGAGCACAGATCAATGCTGACCTATGAGGCAGCTGTTGGCCACTCACCACTGTGTGTTTGAAACTTCCTGTTGCTGCTTTGGAGCTAGCAGAGGTGCGTGACTGTGCAAACGTGAATGTTTTTAAGTTAAAGAGAACCAGGAGACGTGGCATGTCACGCATGGCGATGCCAAGCCTTGAAACAGATACAGACCCCCCACTTTCTTCGCACTGTTCAATCTCCTCACAGAAACTTTCAAGCACAAGATATAGTGCTGTTAAATCCTCCTTAAAGCCTGTTAAATACCAGACATTTTCTTTTTTAATGAGCTTACAGTGTTTTTTACCCTCCTCTATTGTACTGGCTAAATAATCTGTGAATTTGGATAAATTCCAAAACAGTTCTTTGAAGCTTTTTCCCCCTAAGTGTGTGTTTTTACTCTTGGCCAGTTTACAAGCCCAGATTAGACTCTATTGTTTCAGAGCCAAGCTTAGTGAAGCTGTTACCATAGTTATCAGCATGTCTCTTCAGAGGATCAACCACAGACGTTTGCTTAATTATTTTCTTTTTGCTCCCCTAATTACATCCCTGAGGGGTCATCGCTAAAAAAAAAAAAAAAATGTGTCGAAGTCATGATGGGCTCACAAATGTGTAACAGGGGAGGATGAATGTGGGCTTTAAATGAGGCGCTCTGCTTTAATCCATCTGAGATGCTCCACTAAGTGGCACCACCTGTTTCCTGTTGCACTTAATGATATTGCAGTGCGTTGAGTAAGATACAGATAAATGTGAATAAATATGCAACAGTCAGTGAATTTATGTCTCTGGGAGCCGTGACTGAGGTTAATTGACTCGAGGGCCTGGCAAAAATCAACCACATGGCTGAAATATAACTTGCATGGTACACAGTTCCAGATTGTTGAACAGCAAAATAAAATAATGCAGAGAGAGAGAGAGAGATTGGCTCACATCTGGTGCAGTAGGTTCTGATCTAGTCATTCCAGGGCTCTAGACTAACACATGAGACAGTTGGCACTGTTGAAAAGTTTTACAAATGGTAGCACCGTCACCTGATTATTGTAAGGAGCACAAATAAACAGACAAAAACCAATAATAGTAGTTATATTATTAATAATATTTTATGTTTTTTTAATTGTGAATTTTCTAACAACTAATATTATATATACAACCCGAATTCCGGAAATGTTGGGATGTTTTTTTTAAATTTGAATAAAATGAAAACTAAAAGACTTTCAAATCACATGAGCCAATATTTTATTCACAATAGAACATAGAGGACATAACAAATGTTTAAAGGGAGAAATTTTACACTTTTATCCACTAAATGAGCCCAGCCAAATTAATTATAGTTAGGACACTGGAAATCTGGCAATTAGATGTTTTAGTAATGAAAATGATCTACATTAAAAAAAATTGTGTGCTCAAACTAGATTTTTACCCCTATTTTGAAGTTACTGTACTCTACTTTTGCATTGTCTGCAAAAAGTGAGAAGTCACACCAAGGCAAAAGGCAGTAACTTCCACATTATCAATATTTGGTTGCTGATCACCATTTACAAAATCGTTACAGTGACACCTGTATAAAATTTTTGTTTGTTTTTTTGACCGTAACAAGCAGACTAAAAGTAAAACGTGACCGTTTTGCAACCAATTTATTTGCTATGCTCAGTAACGTAAAAGAATGCTAGACATAGCATAATTGCTTTTATATTGACTTGAATGAAACAACCTAACCTAAAAGAACGACTTGTGGATTTATGTGAACGCCAGCAAGCAGGAATAATGCTCAGAATACTTGTGGATTAAACATCTCCGACGACGTTCATCGCCATGAATTGATTTTATCGGGTTAGCCTACAAGAAAATGTAGGATATGGATTTAATTGCGAACTGTTAGTAGGCTACTGATTTTATGATTGATCATGCTACGTGCTACGGCATTCCAACTAGAAGTGACAGCCTGGTGAATAATCTGCATTATAAAAAGGAAAAAAAAATCTTTAAAGGTTATTCACGATTACCTATTAAAGGTATGTATCTAGTCTTTACAGTGCTTTGTTATATGGAGCTGTTTGGTAGATCACGATTTATCTAATTAGTTTGTCTACACTGTAATTTAAATGCGGCAGACTTTAATGGACAGTAAAAAAAAAAAAAAAGGCAGAACACCGTATAACTCCAAGCCGTAACCATAACTTCATTTTGACGCGCAGTTAAACAAAGGCAGAACGCCGTAACTCAATTTGAGCGTTCCAAACAAAGTGAAAGAGCCGTAACTGGTGTTATACGGTGTTCTGCCTTGCTTTCTCTGGGGCTTTTCGAAGTTACGGTTGAGATCTCCCATTATTTTCTCAGAAAAACAACTAAATTGACTCAAGATGCTTATGCACATGATAAAGGATGTCTTGAATGTCCCAAAGATATCAATAACTCATTTTCGACCAAAATCAAAGTTACAGTCTTTTGCCTTTGCACGGCAGTGAAAGGTATATAAAGGTTTTAGAGCAACATATGCTTCCCTCCAGACGACGTCTATTTCAAGGAAGGCCTTGTGTATTTCAGCAGGATAATGCAAAATCACATACTGCAGCTATTACAACAGCATGGCTTCGTAGTAGAAGAGTCCGGGTGCTGAATTGGCCTGCCTGCAGTCCAGATCTTTCACCTATAGAGAACATTTGGCGCATCATTAAACAAAAAACTCTTCAGCAGCTGGAAACCTATATCAGGCAAGAATGAGACCAAATTCCAACACGAAAACTCCAGAAACTCATAACATCGATGCCCAGACGCCTTCAAGCTGTTTTGAAAAGAAGAGGAGATGCTACACCATGGTAAACATGCCCCCGTCCCAACTATTTTGAGACTTGTAGCAGGCATCAAATTTGAAATGAGCTCATTTTGTGCATAAAATTGTAACATTTCTCAGTTTAAACATTTGTTATAATATTGGCTCATGTGATTTGAAATTCTTTTAGTTTTCATTTTATTCAAATTTAAAAAACGTCCCAACATTTCCGGAATTCGGGTTGTAATACAACTATGGTAAAATTAAAATTACTACTGCAATATTTTGAATTTGCATCAGTGCAACGGTGCAAAATTTAGTCACTTCCAAGAAAAATGGATGCAAAAATGTTACAGTTTAGTTTAGAGCCCTGCGTCTACACATTTCTGACCACGCACACACACATACTTCATACTGACTACAAAACTACAAATTAACTACAAATTAACTTTAGCTTACAAATATGAAAGCTCATGAAAGCACAGCTTCCACTTTACATAATCTGTAGCAGCTCCCATTTTGTACTGTTACATTTCACATTTTGCACATTAAACGATTTTAGAGAGACAATTCTCAATTATTATTATGCAGACATGATACAACGCATTTGGAATCTGCCCTTGATGACCTGTTTTCACCCTCTATATTTGCATTTTAACATAAAATTAGGTGTTTATCCCCTTCTTTTCAAGTACACCAATTGTGAATTTGAGGAACGTAGCCTGCAGAATAGTTTGATTCTGCAGCCTTCCAATTCCCAGTGTATCCCTCTGTTCTTTGTGTCCCATGGCCAGCACATTGTTCCAGATGCCTGCAGAGCTACAGCGGACCTTGTCTGCCAAACCTGAAGCCGATGATAATATTAGCCCACAGCTGCATAAAATCGACCTAATTTTTATGCCTTTCATTTCATCTGTACTTTTTCTTTTACCTCTCCCCCTTGTTTTTCCCTTCCCCGCACTGTGCTAGCACGATATCACCCTCAGTGGATTTTAAAGAGTGATGGTTTTAATTAGTCAGGGTAATGACAAGTAATTAACTCCCAACACAAGTGGCCGGTGCACTGCTCCTTTAGGCCCGCCTCTGAGATCGCCTGATATTTAACAGTTTTATTTTTGTCATGTTACTCAATACATTTTTCTCTAGGCACACGCTGAATATGGTGAAGATGCAAGTTTTACACTTCAACTCTGCAAATTATCACTAGATTGAAAGGGATAATATTTTCACTGCTGCACAAGAGAAATAGTGTAATCTCTTGTATTCCATTAAAAGCTGAATTTACAGTCACCGCTGTTAGGGGAGGTCTCATCGAGTCAAAGGAGAAGTTCTGGATATCAGAGTTGGAGAAAGTTCTAATTCAAGCATGTCTCTCGCCTAGTCTTCAGTTCAGCTATTCCACTGAGATGCATGGGGGTGTGAAATATCTCTAAGTCTCTTGTCAGTCTCTCTGTGTTTCTCTTTTGTCTGTTTCTTCTGAAAGAGCATTAGTAAGGGTGGGTGAGGACAGAGCAACTCTGCCACAAAATAAAGAAAGGCTGGGCTTGAGGTTTGAGAGTATTTCAAAGTGTCGCTGTAAAGCCACATGGCTGCACAGTCTCTAATACCAGGCCTCATACCTGACTGCTCGAAGATTATAGAAAGTCTCAGTGTGCTCTCCCAGACCTCAGGAGTAAATAAGGCAAAACCACAGAAAGGAGAGAAAGAGATTTAGAAAAAGAGAGACACAGAGGCACATGGAGAGCTTCAGGCAGGGAGACTGACTCAGAATCAGACGTGCATGAGTGTCTTGGCCTGGTAACCGACGGATTTTATACACACCCGCAGAACATTCGTCATTCTGCACACTCTGTAAAGGTGAAGTATGTCATTTTTTTGGATGATATACTTTTGTCCTAGTTTAATTTGCAGAGGAGATTATTTATAGGTCGATGTCCCTGAAAAGTGTAAATTCAGTGGTTGTTTGAGCATCCAAACTCATTTGCTCAACCAGTTTGGGGTGTGAATATATATTTGAAATGGATATTATTTTTGCGGTTCTGTTAAGTGATGCTAGTGGTGCAGAAATGACACACTTCACAGTTCACACAGAAACAGGGGAAAAAAAATGTTATACTCAAACTAATTTTAATGACTTTCTTCCATCTGTGAGCACAGTAGATATTTTATAAAGTGAATAAATCCCCACTGATTTCTTTCATTCTGTAGAAAAAAGAAGTTGAAACAACTCAAATCACCCGCTTTTTTTCCACAGAATAAAAAAAAGACTGAAGATTAATGTCATTATCATTTTCTTTAAGAAAGAATGTGTGCCAGTGTACTACAAAATATTGCTGTAAATATTCACTGGGATTGTACCAATAGGATGCTGATGTACATTTTTCCAAGTAGTCTTTACCACAAGACAACTCATTCCTGTTGTCGTGGGAAAAGTTTTATAAAACACCGAACATTACATGTAGCACAATGCCTTTCATGCCATAAAGTCTTTATGACCATTACCCACATACAATACTTTTATTCCTATGTTCTTACGTTGTTTACTGGGAAATGAATGAGCCCTGTTTACAAGTAAAATTTCCACACATTTTCTGCCTTTAGGGTCCACACACGTTGCATATAGAAGTAATGGCCTATATATACACACCATAATCCATCACATTTTGCAAATTCTTATTTGTTTTTTTATGTACTTGGCCAGCTCTAAAACAACTAGCGTGTCTAAAGCACTAGATCGTTAACCCAGACGTCTGATTTTGAAAGGCTTTTGCAATCTTGGCGTAATTGCTGAGATCATTAAGTGCAGGTTCTTGAAATTCCTCGCCACATAATATGGAAGGCTGAGCTGAAACTATGATGCCTGCGCAGTAAATCTCCCCTGCCTGCTGTACGGCTTGATTATGATGAGGAATTAAAGCTCTGCCTTTGATAACTGCTGGGTTCTATTTGCTAATGCTCAGTGATCCACAGCAATGGGAGTACAGAAGGAGCTGACGCATGCTTCAGTGCCACAGTGGTATAAAAGCAGACTTCTGTTCAGCAGCGTTACTGAGGCAGGCTTCAGTGGTCTGTATTTTAAAACTAAAATGGTTCATAAACGTGATCCCTGTCTGTCCACAGCCCCAGCGCAGCTCTCACACTCACCCACATCAGCTTATAAACTCTCTGAACCCTGCAGGTTTCACTCTCTCACTTTTCTCTTTCTTTGTCTCTGTATTGCTTTCCTCTAATAATTGAATGTGTATTATAACACAGCTTTCTTGAATACTTTGATTTTGATTGGTCAATCACAGAATTCCAATGTCAAATATTTTTTGTACTTACTGCTAAATTATAGACTTAGACTTTCTTATTACCCTGTATGTAATATATTTAATATACTAATATATGTATTTATTTTCTTAATTCACAAAATAAACTTTTTAAGCACACGTTCTCTGTCGTGGTTAGAGGTTGATTTTTGTGACTTTTGCTGGTGTTATTGTGACTTTTTCTGCCCTGTCAGCAGCTGCTTCCAGATGTGGACTTACCAATTCCAGCTCCTTCATTACTACACAGGCACATACAGGATATATGGCCCAGGGGTCGGCCCAGAACCACGAGATGCTTTGAGACCTCAGCAGGCAAAGTGTCAAGGGATATTTGTGCTGCTGGCATGAAGTGTTACAAACAAGCTGTACTTTTATTTGTCATTGAGGTTGAGGAGGAGAGAATGTTGACGTTTCTGTGAGCTATGAGCTCAGGCCCTGACAATTTGTCTGTTGTTGGAGTTTTGGTTGAGGAAATGGGGGATGGAAGCCCCTCGTGAGTCGTCTTGGTTTGCCTGCTCAGAGGTGAAAGAGTTTAGTAGAGAAAATAAATAAGAGCGTATGGTTACAGTTCTGTCAGCAGCTAGATCTGTCTGATACTGATAGGTCAAGATCCCTGTCACTCAAACTCATCTCTCTCTCTCTCTCTCTCTCTCTCTCTCTCTCTCTATATATATATAAATATAATTTTTTTTTTGTTTTTAATAGATTAGTCTGTGGTTTGCTTGAACAACTAGTAAAATAATTGGTCAGGAAGCTTTCTATAATCAGGTTGGTTTTGGGTTGATCTGACCCTGGTGTGACATGTTTTTAGTAGTTTAAAAATTGTTTATGAACTTTTAACTAGTTTACACTCAAAAACAGTGCAAGATGCTATGCAATGGCAAAAAGACGTCCATTTAAATGCTGTATCTGCAATGCTTTACAGATCTAAAACATTCTGAGAGGGTTTTACCATGCAAAACTCCTAATAGCCCTTTGTGGATGGTTAATCAGTTGTTGTCAGTCTTGACCCTGCTAAGGTAATATCTTTAAAAAGTTATCCTCTTGTCGAAAAAATTATGAGATTAATAAAAAGGAATAGAAATCCCTCAACACAATCACATAAAAAAGGTAGAAACTGGAGTCTGCCAAAATCCAGTAAAGCAAAACGAGGCAGAGAGTCACTAAAGGAAATAAACAGAGAGCAGTGGACTGATGTTCCACAGGAGATGCTGTGTGTTTATCAGACAGCGAATAAAGCCCAGCTGGCTTCCATTTGGGTAGGTATGGGCCAGAGGCCAGGATGGAGCAGAGCTCAGTTGCACTCAGCTTAGCTGAACACAGCGCTTCTCCTCACTAAGACCCAGTCCTGACCCTCTTTGATGTCATATGCTGCTCTAGCCTCCTCAGACATCCCTGTATAATTACCAGGCCACATAATAAGACCACTTGGCTCCAGCTCTAACTTATAAAACACGCACACACAAACACATGCTGCTGACTGCATGAATGTGCTTTCTCAGATACGTGAGCACAGCGTGCATGCAAAGTGATGATCTAGCAAAATAGCTGGTGCAAATATAAACACGTTTCTAAACTGAGCATCCACATTGTACTGTTGTTGCATCAAGACACTTTAGAAATGGATATGAAAGCAAAGCTCTCTTTAATCTCTGTGTAACTTTTCTTTTCTTTCTCTCTCCTCTGTGTTTGTTTTTTTTGGCCTCAGAAGGGAATAAAACCGGTGAGCAGACAGCACAGAATTCAAACACCCCACCCATGGAAAAGACAGGAGACGTGGAGAATGGCAACAACAACAACAGCTTGTCCCAACCAGTCCTCACTAGCACTCCTGGCAAAAGCATAACATGTAAGCATGAAACAATTGGACTACGTTACCGAGCAGCCCTTTACAGTTTGTTTGTACTTGGTCTGTGTTTTCCATTTGTCTGATCTGTTCCATTTTTATAGAAGAAGATGAAATGATGAGGAAATTAGGATTGATGACACTGGCCAGAGGGACAGAGTTGTTAAGGTCACTGTTATGAAACAATATAGGTCTTGATTAGGATTTGATCCTAAATACTATGTATGTCAAGAGAGAGGAAAAAATGGGTATTTATAAAGACAAAACACTGATGTGAAAATTTTCTTATGCATATACCAACTAAAGAGCATGCATACAAACTTTTTGGATTCCAATATTGTTTATTAAAATGTATTCAAATGTAAAGACAAATAAACACAATGAATATCACAATATGCTTTAACATTATTACCTTTTTATCTCACAATTCAGACTTTTTCTGGAAATTCCGACCAAAAAAAGAAAAAGAAAGGAAAGCCCAAATTGTGAGATATAAACTTAATAAGGAATAAATTGTCTGAATTGTGAGGAAAAAAAAGATGTTTTTTTTTTTTGTTCCATGGCAGAAAAAAAAAAAAAAAAAAACCCCTGAGATGTAAATTCAGAATTCGGAGGAAAAAAGTCAATTGTGAAAAAATCGTAAAAAAAAGGTTTAAAGTAAAAGTTTATACAAGCTTATATGTGACCCTGGACCACAAAACCTTAAGTCTTAAGTCGCTGGGGTATATTTTTAGCAATAGCCAAAACTACATTGTAAGGGTCAAAATGATCAATTTTTTTTTTTTTTTTTTTTTAATGTCAAAAATCATTAGGATATTAAGTAAAGATCATGTTCCATGAAGATATTTTGTAAATTTCTTACCGTAAATATATCAAAACTTCATTTTTGATTAGTAATATGCATTGCTAAGAACTTCATTTGGACAACTTTAAAGGCGATTTTCTCAATATTTTGATTTTTTTGCACCCTCAGATTCCATATTTTCAAATAGTTGTATCTCGTTCAAATATTGTCTGATCCTAACAAAATTTTGAAAAATTGACACTTAAGACTGGTTTTGTGGTCCAGGGTCACATATCTCCTAATTCTGACTATTTTTCTCAGAATTGCAAGCTTATTTTTTTCATAATTACGTCACAACTTCATTTAGTTTAAATTTAAGATGAACTGCAATTTATGAAGTAGGGTGCATTTAGGAAAATCTTTTGTGTGTTTGTTTTGCTTTATGAGTTCATAAATTTGGGTTTGTCAGTGAAATATTTTTGTACTGCTGTATTTATAGGATATTAGAGAGACGTGGAAATGATGTGGGGAATGGGTTCAGGGTTTGAAGTCACCCATTTATGAGAGCCTCATCTCAATAGCTCAGAGCAAGTGCGCTAACTACAGTGCCACATCTCTTGACTGATCTTGAGCAACGAATATTCTGCAGATGAAACAGTGACGTGTACCGGTGCTAAGGAGTCTGTGGTGTGTCTGTGACTGTGTAGATATATAGACTGGGTGTGTACTAGTCAGTAGGCTGTGACTAAGTCCTCTGACTAAGGGGTAGGTTGTTGATATGTCCTGTTACTGAGTCACACCAGCACCAGTCCCCTCAGGGACAGCTTACCCACCCATAACCTGAAATAACTACATACACATAATGAGCACATTGACTAATCACACACTCAGCTGTGTTCATTTTTATCTACAGCTCTGTGTATTAAACACATTTATAAAATGGTATAGAGCAGAAATATTGCTGAACTCAGACATAGATTCACTTTGGCAGGACAATGACAGAGGCTCTCATGTCAAGTTGGTTAAGAGGTGCGTGAAATGGCCCACACTTATTTAACAACTGAGAGTTGATATTTTTGGAGGTAACTGCTATTGTTGTGATGTTGCCTTGGTTACAGTGCCAGGTGAGTTATAGCACTGTGCTTTTGGCAGTTAACGCCAGCTTTCTTACTGCTCTCCAAAGCATATATTAGTGATAGTGTTCCACAGTCTTTTAGCTTACTTTTCACATGAAACATGGGCTTTTGGATTTGTATGATGTCAATTTATTTGAAATATAATAGGGCTGAGTGGTATATATAAGCAATATCACATGATTAGCAGTGCGATATGGCTGTATATTGGCACGGCTGTGATTCGGCCGTAGATAATCTCACAGCATGCCGATTGCCGAATGTCTCAATTTTCAAATAGACGTTATTTGGGCATCCTCTATGACACTCGCTCTGAGAAATACCACAAGCGGACTGACATAGATGGTGAAACATTTGGAGTTCTGTTATCACTAGAATATCACACTCTTATCAGCCAGTCAGATTTGAGGACCAGAAAGATCTGTTGTATAAACCAGTATATACCATACAATGGTAGAAATGTGTGACCAGTAGAGCTTTTGCTGTAGCTTGGTAGATGTAGGCTATGTTCGAATGTGAGAGTGTCCAACATGGATGGTGCTAATGTACAGAGTAGAACATGGCTCAAAACAAGTAAATATGAAAATTTGTTCGTAAGGGATGTTGAATTTCATATTATTGCTTATGTGTGGTGAGAGTGTACAGTGTGAGGTATATTCTTTAAATTGATTCTTTAAAACCAGAGGTGGGTAGTAACGAGTTACATTTACTTCGTTACATTTACTTGAGTAAATTTTTTGGGTAACTAATACTTTTAGAGTATATTTAAAAATGGGTACTTTTACTCTTACTCAAGTACATTTTTAGTGAAAAAACGGTACTTTTACTTCGTTACTGTGGGCGACGCTCCTCTCGTTACCTTAATGTAATACAAATTAAAAATCCTTCAATTTATTCCAAACGCGCCGTCTACTTTTTTTCTGGGCAATGAGCGATGCCCGTTCGCAAATGATTCATTCTTTTGAGTCAATTCTGTTCGAAGGCTTGATCAAACCAGTTGGCAGACCAGTGAATCGGTTCGTGAATCAGTTTGAATGATTCGTTCAGTTCTGCAGCACGCGCTGATCGTCTGAAGCGGTTCTCACTGAAGAGCTGTAACATCAAGAGCGCTGAAGACGTGGCTTTGGATCTACAGTCAGTTGAAAGCACATCTGCAAAGGCTATGGTTTGCTAGCTATGAAGATCTTTATTAGATGAACACCGCGTGTGCTGTCGGTTCCACAGGTAGAGATTCGATTACAGTACACGATACTATTATGACATTACCAGTTTGTTGTACATGTACCTTACACATTAAATACAATGTATAATTTATTCATTAAATAAGCTGTCACAGAGTATGAAATGAACACCCGCCAAACCCGCGTTATTTCCAGGAGGAATGCCTTTGCCTAGACACAATTAATATTGATATTTTCACAATATTTACGCTTGCAGAAATAAAGGCTACATTTGTTTACATTTTGCAGAACAGACGGAAGAAGATTTGTTTCGTTATGTTCAGATGTTCAGTAGCGGTCATGTGAGGAGTTTTCACTCTTCTCCGTGTCAGAGGTTATATACATATACATTTATAATACATAATATACTTTAAAATATAATTTAATATAGTGATGCAAATCAGAATTTTTATCAGCTGTTACTCCAGTTTTCAGAGTCATATGATCCCTCAGAAATCATTCAGATATACTGATTTATTATCAGTGTTGTTGAAAAAAAAAACAGCATCTGCTGTTTAGGTATGTTTTGAAGCTGGGATGATGGTTTATGCTGGTTTAAGCTGGTCATGTGCTGGTCATGCACATGTCCAGCTTAAACCAGTTAAGGATCAGCATAAACCAGCAAAGGACCATCTTAAATCAGCTCAAACCAGCATCCCATGCTTCAAAACATACCTTACCAGCAAAAGCTGTTTTTTTCAACAGGGAACAGTTTTGCTGCTTAATATTTTTTGGAACCTGTGACATTTTGTTCAGGATTCTTTTATGAATAGAAAACTATAAAAGAACAGCATTGATAATAAATCAGGCTGATAAAAATTCTGATTTGCATCACTGAAATAAATTACATAAAAAAAAAAAAAACATTAAAAGTATTTTGAATGGCTGTGTGTGTGTGTATATATAGAGAGAGAGAGAGAGAGAGAGAGATATTTAGATAAAATTGATATATCTAAATAAAAATAGACTATTTTCAGTATATGATCCAAAGTAACTAGTAACTAACTACTTGAGTAGTTTTTTTATCCGATACTTTTTTACTTTTACTCAAGTAATTATTCAGACTATTACTTTTACTTTTACTTGAGTAAATATTTCTTCAAGTACTTTTACTTTTACTTGAGTACAGTTTTTGGGTACTCTACCCACCTCTGTTTAAAACCATTTCATTTTAGTAAGGAGTTTCAATAAAGTTAGAAAGAAGTTTTTGAAAGAAGTTTCTTATGCTCACCAAGGCTGCATTCATTTGATCAAATATTCAAAATAAGTATTGTGAAATATTACAATTTATTAAATTTTAAAATGTAATTTATTCCTGTGATGGCAAGGCTGAATTTCCATCAGCCATTACTCCAGTCTTCAGTGTCACATGATCCTTCAGAAATAATTTTTTGAACTTTATAATATCTTTACTCACTTTTGATTAATTTAATGCATCCTTCCTGAATAAAAATATTAATTTCTTTGAAAAAAATCTTACTGAACTTAAACAGTACTGTATAAACAGCTAATATTTCACATTTGCATTTAAACTCAAAGGCGTGATCTGTAAATTTTGGCTATTTCCACAGATGGCTAAATGCGGGCTTCTTTAAAAGAAGTCATCAAAGCCCAGTCTTAGCCCCATTGCACTGGTACTTTTACAGTTATTGCTGGGGGGAAAAAAAGCTGACTGTGACTTCCTGTAAGTGTTATTCCATGATGAATAAATAGATCCATGCAGGACCCCAACGAGACAGCCATCACAGCTGTGAGTGTATTTGCACACTGTCACAGGTTATGTGAAACTTACTGAGAATAAGTATGCTAAGGACAGGCCCTCACTGTGTGTGTGTGGTAGGTGAGGTCTTGCTCTGGTTGTCCAGTCTGAGCCCGTGCGCTGACACATTCCAGACACCTACTGCTGCTTATTTACAGGAATAATTGTGCTGGGGCAGCTACAGCTGAGCTCTGCGGCCATTTCCTCTCTCACCTTCACCTCCTCCTGGAGACCATTACAGTACATCTGAGCATATAACCAGCTAAACTTTATCTTGCAGGAAACCAAGGCACAGACTAAAAACAAAATTGGTTGCGGTGGTTGCAAGTACCGTGACTGGAATTCTTGCAGAGACTTTGAGAGCAGAAAGGCTTGTAACATGATCTCATTGTCTCTTCACAGTCTAGCAACAGTTAATTTAGAAAAATTATGTTCACAAAAGTTAAATGGTCTTGAAGGCATGTGTTTAATAGGCATGTGGAGGGTGATCACGGTAACCTGGTGGACTTTAACTACTCATATGGCAATGATACTGAAAGCACAGCTCATGTTTGCCCACTTCCACAAATCTGTCACACTTTAGTGTGTCAAAATGTGTAGATTTGGTGTGACGGTATGACACTACCTGTCTAAAAGTTCCCAGTAATGAGCTGGCCAGGGTGCAGTGGAGACTCTCTACAGGCTGATTTGTGTAAACGCTTGGCCACAGCATCGGGGTGTTTAAGACCCCGCAAAGACCAAGCGTTCCGCATCAGTAAGAAGAAAACATAAAAAGGAGATTATCCATCCTGCATTTCTTGGCTTGTCCCTTGCACATTTTTTAAAATGCCCATAAAAATGGCAGCATTACGATTGCATAACAGAACGGACAAAATGTACAACTCCTCAACCTCAATTTTTTTCTCTGCAAACGTGTCTCCCTTGACTCGTGTGGTTTTATTTGCAGATGGACCCGTGAGATGTGCCTATTTGGGACTCGTAAAATGTTGAACACTATTGCATCATCTGCTTTATAAGGAGTGTGCAATCCTTTATGGATCCATATGTGCTTTGAGGCAGGCGGCTGCTTATTTATCTTTTGTTTTATTTGATTTTTGCACACACACACACACACACACACACACACATATATATATATATATATATATAAAAGTTGTGCTTCTCGATAGTGATGTAGCAAGATTTATTTTGTGCAAAAATCAGCAACTTTTGTTGAAAACAGAAGTGTGAAGTTTCAGCCAAGTCCAAATGCTCCAGTTCAGGGCAATGATGTCATGGATGTTGCATGCGTGTCTAGACTGAATGCCTTTGACAGGCTGTGAGAGTGCAGAAAAGGCTGTTAAATTCACCTTTTAAAAAAAATAAATGTATTGATTTTATTTTTTTTTTTTACTTTGGATCTGTGTGTAGTGTGAGTGAAAAGTGAAAAAGAGAGTGATAACATGAGTTCAGGTTCAGGTCCTCTTGCAGTGTCTGTGCTGATGTCATGTAAGTAAAGTTTGCTTTTACAAAACCATTTGCTGATTGCCTTTTTTTAAAAATGCTCACTCATACTACTACAAATATTTTAGGGCGTAAAAAGGTTATTACTTATAGGCCTGGTTTCACAGACAGGGCTTATTAGACTAAGCCAGTACTAAGCAATAGTTCAATTAGGACATTTAAGTAATTTTTATTCACATACCTTAGAAAAAACATCACTGGTGTGCATCTTGAGACAAAACAAAGGCACTGATATATTTTAAGATCAGTCAGAGCAAGTTTCTTTAAGTTGAAACAGCTCACACTTTACACTTTATTCTGGGACTAGGCTTAAGCCTCGTCTGTGAAACCGGCGGGGGATTGATTTTTTTTTTTTCTTCTGAGCTTAATATCCAACGTTTGCATTAATACACTTAATTCAAGATCTGGTTAATATATTAACAGTCTTGGGAAAAAAATCTGAGTATGAGACTAATTGGTCTTAAGAAAGTCCTTCAGTAACGTTTGCATAAGGCAAGAGACAGGTCTGTCCACTGGCCTGAAATTCTCTCATTGGCCTTGGGCCACTGGGTCATCCTTATTTATGAGCCATGCAATGAATTTAAAGACATGACTTTTCTCTAAAAGCCAATTAGCCCAATCTACCTATGACATCTGGTTTTAAACTCACCCTGTGTGATGCAATTACATAATGACTGTAATCAGTACTGGCTGTCTAGACTGCTTTGTTTGTTTGTGCATCAGTACACGCACTCTTACAATCTTATCAGCAGGAGCACTTCAAGATTTTATCAGTGTGTTTCCTCTGAATCGATCACATGACCATACCGCTCTTCTGATTGTCAGAACACCAGCTAGGAAAATGATTACCGTGGAGGTCCATATACTGAATAAACAGGGAAAACGGCTTCTGAGATGGCTTGATAAAAATTGAATTTGGTCAGAGAATAGTCTCATTGCATATCCCAGCTCTCTCAGTCCCATTCTGGCCCTTTCAGTGAATTATTCAGCTTCAGCAGGGCTTAAAGCTCAGTTACTGTGTCTCACTCATCACATCATCTATCATCACTGTTCAGAGGGGCCGGCATCAGGGGAAATAAACGTCTTAAAGGAAGAGGGGAAAATGCTGGCTTAAATCACAGCTTTAAAATTCCCTGATTAGAGTCTTCATCGCTGGAGATTGTCATTGAAATGAGCTCAGGCAGAACGGGATTAAAGACTACTTGGTCTCTCTTGTGAACCTACTGTGCTGTATTTTTTGTTTGAGGCCACCCTGTAAAATCTGGCTCTGCTCCTCAAAGAGCCGTATCATTTATCCCTTGCCACATTTAGATGTTTTCTTTTTTTTTCAGTTTTACCGACAACAGACATCCTTGTTTAAAAAGTAGGGGATTTCCTTCTCACTGGTGTGAAGATATGGTGCTTTTATTTGCACCATCTGTCCTACACATTGGTATTTTTCATTTATTTATTTTTGCTCTTGAAGCTGTCATATGGAAGAATATTCCGGACTATTTTCAAAAGGAATTGCAAATTGTATTTTCAATTGCGTTTTCCACATGTGGGCGCATAAATTCTGACATAATCCAAATGCAATTGCAAATCTTGCATTACCGTTTGCATTTTCGCTTTCGTGAATGCACAGTGACTGCCACATTTCAAATGAAAAAGCAAAGTCCAATCGCAACTGTATTTCCCATGTCTTACGAGTTATGAGCCTGTCATATTTAAATAGCAATATTAATTACCACATTTGCTTTTTCACTTTCTCTGCGTCGTGCATGTAACCTGCCAAAACTCAAATGGAATCGCAATTCCTTTTGCATTTGAATTTCCGATGTCTACACGGAAAGCTGTCAATCAATGTGAGGGAGCGGGACTATACTATGGGGCGTGTTTGTATCGGGAGGTGACGTCACTCACAGATGACCGTGCCGAATGCTTTGATCAGTGGAGGTAATCGGTAAAGCCTCCGCTAAAGGCAGCTCTGCCAATCAGTTCGTGCCTGTGTTAACGAACAGACAACCTTCTTGGTACAATACATAATTCTGTCCTTTTTACCCCAAATACAGCGATTATCCCCTGCTAACAGTGGGAGCAACAACGGTATGCACAATAGGTCAATATTCACTATTAGCGAAATGCTTTTCACCTGTCTCAACATCTCTCACTGTTTCTCTCACTCTGATTGATGCAAATGAGTAAACAGACAGTGCAATTCTACACTTATGGTTTCCTACAAACAAATGTAGAAAATACAAAAGAGTAGGCTACAACACTGTATAACAACACTGAACTAAATTATATACATATGCAAATCACATTTCTTATTAATATACATTTATTAACGATAAAGATTAAAAATAAGAAAGATGCACATTGCAATTAAATACGTTGCTGTAAATGAGAAACTGTGATGAGTCGTGCAGCAGTAATAACGTAACAATAACATATACAATTTCAAGCAAAATGATCATATTTATTCAAGCATTTAACAATTTTAAGTTGAATTAAATGTCAGTAATGAACTGCATAAATTATAGCGATCATGAAGAAGGTCCTCTGTCCCAAACGCATACAGTACTTGATACAGTATACAACTCCCCATCAGTAGTTCTATACTGGCGCAGCTGTGTAACTTAGAGAACTTTATGTCGAGATCACGAGAAAAATAAGTCGTGATAACGAGAAAACAAAATTTTTATGTCAAGATCACAAGAAAATTAAGTTAGTTTACTTTTAATTAAATTAATTAATTATTTTTTTTTTCAAACAGTACAAAATCTTGAAGCAGGTGTGATGCTCTCTTTTACAGATTAAAAGAAAAGAATAAAATGTACTGTAATAAGTGTAGAATTGCACTGCCTGTTTACTCATTTGCATCAATCAGAGTGAGAGAAACAGTGAGAGATGTTGAGACAGGTGAAAAGTGTTTCGCTAATAGTGAATATTGACCTATTGTGCGTACCGTTGTTGCTCCCGCTGTTATCAGGGGATAATCGCTGTATTTGGGGTAAAAAGGACAGAATTATGTATTGTACCAAGAAGGCTGTCTGTTCGTTAACACAGGCACGAACTGATTGGCAGAGCTGCCTTTAGCGGAGGCTTTACCGATTACCTCCATTGATCAAAGCATTCGGCACGGTCGTCTGTGAGTGACATCACCTCCCGATACAAACACGCCCAATAGTATAGTCCCGCCCCCTCACATTGATTGACAGCTTTCCGTGTAGACATCGGAAATTCAAATGCAAAAGGAATTGCGATTCCATTTGAGTTTTGGCGGGTTACATGCACGACACAGAGAGAGTGAAAAAGCAAATGTGGGAATTAATATTGCTATTTAAATATGGCAGGCTCATAACTCGTAAGACATGGGAAATACAGTTGCAAATGGACTTTGCTTTTTCATTTGAAATGTGGCAGTCACTGTGCGTTTGCGAAAGCGAAAATGCAAATGGTAATGCAAGATTTGCAATTGCATTTGGATTATGTCACAATTTATGTGCCCACATGTGGAAAACGCAATTGAAAATACAATTTGCAATTCCTTTTGAAAATAGTCTGGAATATTCTTCCATACTGTCATGTGTTTGTGTTGTCATTTTGTATCAATGAAAAAATGCTGACTCACTGGCTTCTGTGGCCCTGCGGGTTTTAAACAGAAGGTAGTGTTACTCACGGCTGTTTGGGGCAGTGGGGGACATTAAATGAGGTGTTACGGGAAGCCTGGGGCCCTGGGCAGGGAATTTAAGATGAGATAATGCTGCTGACGTCTGGGGGTCTCAGGGGCCCAGAGAGGCGCATGTTCAGATGATATAGTGGGTCCTGAGTAGTTCTGCACACCTAGAGAAACTTAACATCTCAGGGGCTGAATTGTGCATTTTAGACAGAATGGGCGATGCTGAGAGCTGTTGATCCAAGTGCTTCATGTATGATTTTGGAAAATATATAATTTTATTTAAAAAAAAATTAAATATACTTTTTAACTTTTTTACAAGCAACCTGAAGATGATTCACCCCTTGTCTGAATGTCCCCACCCACAGATTATTTCAGACTGCAGTGTAATGCACCAATGAACTATTACTTTAACAGCGGAAGACTATTTAAAGACAAGAGACCTTCAGTAAAGCCTCTTCTAAAGAGAACTGTTTCCTCCTCATTCTGTCCACCTCTCCCCCTTTTTTTCTAGTGTTCTGTGGTTTTTGGGTGCTTGGTAAATAATGAAAGCTGATTCAATTGATAGTAGGCGGACAGCCAGTCTCTTCCAGTATCGTATATGTATATGAATTTTGTTCAGGATATGAGAGTACAAGACGTGTCGTAGTTTTGCCCTCTGATTTTCAGCAGAGAAAATTCTGGCTTCTGTAGAAATTTCTGTCTTTCTGGCAGATGCCCAGGAGACCGACTGACGCTGCCTGTTTACTGCCCTAAACACAAATGCGCACAAACAAAGTAACATCCCCGAGTCAAATACCTCATCCAAAAACTGCAGTACAGGATAACACAAATATGCCCCAGTGTTATTGTGGATTCAATTCTTAACCACCAACTTTCCAAAAAAATGCCCAGTGGTCTTTAAATATGTTTACACCCTTTAACCACGTGTGCACTTTTATTTAGGTCAAAAAAGTTTGAAATGCTGTGGGTGTAACTCAAGCAGTGTACAATCCAGTGCTGTTCTGAGAGCCACTAATGCATCTATTTAACCTTGAAATAGGCACTTTGAAAGCAAGTTTGGATGAGTCAAAGTGAAAACAATGTGTTTTTGTGAAACAAACTGTTTCTTAAGAGTTTTTATCTTTCTTGAAATTCATTTTTCTTTGGCTGGATTTGAAAAGCCATTGTGTTATTGTCTAACAAGTTTCATTTTCATCTTCTCACTGAGCCACTCTGTGTAAAAAGACACCTAGTCTTACCCTTACAAAAGAGTGGAACTTTCATTTCATACAGTAGCCTTCATCGAGTGCTTGGCATTCACACTTAAATGCATTTATGTATTGTTATAGGAGCACTCAAGTTTTAATGTCTATTGTTTTACTTTGCAAATACTCCTACAGCAATATCCAGATATTTATTGAACATTAAGTGGAACTACAAAGCATTTGTACCCTTAGTTCAAAACACATTTGTACTTTATTTTTATCTTGTATCATTATTTTATTAATATTTTTACGTGTACCTTCATCTCTGTGATTTGAAAGCACTGCTTCTTGAGAAGAGAGATGCACATCTGGGATTCTGTGTTTAAAGACATCAATGGTTACTAATAAACACATTATCTATTTATCAACATAATGTTTTGAATTAATGTTACTGAAAGAATCTCTTATGATCACCTAAGTCTGCATTTATTTGATCACAAATACAGTAAAAACAGTAATACTGTGAAATAGTATTTCTATCTTAACCTAAAATGTTCAGTAATTTATTCCTGTGATGGCAAAGCTGAATTTTCAGCAGCCATTACTCCAGTCTTTTTCTTCTAATAATAATAATAACAATAACAAAAACACATTATTATTTGTGAATATTTTGTTTTTAAAGTATTTTATTTTCAGGATTTCTTGATTAATAGAAAGTTCAAAAGAACAGCATCTATTCAAAATATTTTTGTAACATTTTAAATGTCTTTACTCACTTTTGATCAGTTGAGTGCATTCTTGCTGAAAACAAGCAGTAATTTTTATAAAAACATCTTAGTTTCCCCATACTTTTGAATGGTAGTGTATATTGTAGATGCCAGACCGCAGTTGTGCTGTGAACCTCTCCAGCAGCTGGTGGTGATGTAGATGAAGTATTTCAGATTTACTGTCTTTGTCTCTGTGTATGAAAGAATCACAAAGAATCACACATCACAGCTTCAAATGTCAGATGTAAATCCATGGTGAATTGTAACTGTTTCTGAAGGGCTGATCCTCCAACTAGAGCTGGCAAGCTCAAGATCATACACATAAAGCCTGGCAAACAACAAGGGTGGAAGTTCTTTATAAACACCCCGCCATTCCTACACCGAACATATGGACTCAAGGGAGATGTTTACCTGCTTGAAAGAAGCAACTGCTTTCACTTCTAAAGAAATGCTGGCTTTCAGTCTTTTCATAGACTCTGTCATTTAATGCACTTCATATGAAGTTATCTTTTTTCTTCTTCTTCTTTATTACAAACCGAACATCTGGAGTAATGTTTGAAACGGAAAAATATCCAATCAGAGTGAATTTGCTTGTGGTCTGACCTCGGCCAGGCTCCAACACCAGCACACTGTGGGCATGTGTCCGCTCACCCATTATCTAATGTAGCTGATTGCCAGTTCTGTCTTCTAGAGACCTTCGAGCGTCAGACTCTGTGAATAGAACGAGGTGTGTTTGTGTATGTTTTTCCTGGACTCTATCAAGTCCACATGCCTCCGCATGGGCACCAGACGTCTTCCTATGAACTCTGGCTCTCTCAATATTCCCTTCAGTCGTTTCTCATATGACCTGAAACATGCGTTAAGGTCGAGAAAATGTTTAGTGCAGCAATAAGATGGGATTAAATACTATCATCATTCACAAAAAAATATAACAAAACATTTTACGTAAAAGGTCCATTTAGCCTTTCTCTGATTTGGAGGTTTATTTCCCTTGGCTCTGAAGGTCTGCATTTCGCATAGTTTTTCTTTCTTCCAGAATAATTAGTCTTTTGCGGTGCTCAAGAGTAAAATATACGAAGTGCTGTAGACTGCTTTCCAAAGTCAACTCCACGAGCAGTTTGTGGAGGAACACTAGAACATTTGAAAGCTGTAAACTCGGTGTCTGAACTTCAGAACACCAAACTTTTGGCCTCATCCTCACACCCAATGCAAAAAAGACTGACGGTTTAATCATAACGTTAGTCGTAACTTAGCTGATATACCTCTCTTTTTGTTTTCATTACCCTGATCAGGCTGCACTGCGGCGTATCGTTGTACGCACTCTTTTGTTTTCCATGGCAGCCTGCGTGGATTGTGGTCCGCTTTTCAAACAGTTGTCCACCATACGGTGCCCAGATTCAAGAGCTTAATTGAGTATTTGTTTAATCAGTGCCTGTGCCCGTAACAAAGCATTTATTTTTAATTAGAGCCGAAAAATGTTTCTGACTTTTACGAGACATTCAAATTAGAGGGAACGGCTGAAGTCAGAAAGTTTGCAGATACCGTATTTTCCAGAAAATATTTTGCTCCTGAAGTCACATTGTATTATTATATTCAGAAATAATGTAAAATGCCAATAATTATAAAAGAATAAGTAAAAGAAATATTTACAAACATTGTAAACATCATAAAACATTTAGTTCCCCTCATTCCACAACAAATCATTTGAATTTAATGGTCTTTAGAACAAAACAGGAATGATAATTATAAGTATAAATCAAACATAAATTATGGTGGCATTCAGTATGAACAGCATTTATCATAAATGCCAAGTGTAAACAAATTTATTTTAAACTAAACTACCAGCATATGGGAAATATGCTATACAAATAAACTTGGGTCCACGCACCACTTCCACTTCCATTTATCTCTCATTAATTCAATTATATAGGTCACTTTAGAATATGTTACAGCATGTTTCAGAGGAAGAAAATATCTTGACATCCTATGTTTAAGACTCTTTACTGTAGAGCTTGATTATTGCATTTATTTTAAAGCCATCCTCTACTATAAAATCACCAGTATTTGGACCCCTAGACATCTGCGGTTTTATTTATTTTTCATTTTCGAGGCACACAATAATGTGCTTGATTTGTGTATGTTGTCTTGTCATTTGCTCTCTGTGGGAAACGAAGCATAGCGGTGATCTCATATTGTTTGTTTGTTCCTTTGTGTACTCTTCCTGCAACTCTGAAGCAATAATATGCAAATCCATTCTGGTCTCTTGATCTCGGTTTATTAATTCCTGTTTCTTTGTTTGTTTGCTTGTCTGTTTGTTGTGGACTGTTTCTCTTTGGTCCTTTGAAGCTGGTTGGGGGGAAAGCCATCATACTGAAACGATACACAACCAAAAATGAAAGGAAACATTATGAGTAAACAAACAGTAGAAGAGACAGATGAACATGATATGTTAACTAAGACAGTGAATCTGAAATCATGAGCCATATCATTGTGTCTAGTCATAGTCAACAGTCTAGACCCCACGCTTACTGGCGACCAGCAAGCACCAAGCGGATATTGTAAACACATGCACTTTTCCCGTCAGGACCAATGTCCATACTGAATGCTGAAGGCTCTTTCCCAGAAACTAACTCTACTTTGGTATAAATCTCAGTCAGTCTTGCTCTTGTTTCCTCCTGTGGTTGACCTGTTGAAAACACTAGGATTGGGAGATAAATTGAATTTTCTGGTTTTGTTGTTGATTTATAAAATTAAGCAACATGTGCTTTTTATATAGTCATTAAGTTTCCTAAAACCTCGTTAGACTAGTTTTGTGATCTGACAGATGTTTTAATAGTCTCTGATTTAAAGTAGCAAAAAGTTCAGACTTTAATTAATTCAAAATTTATCTTCAACAATTTACTCAAAACATATATATGTATGTGTGTATAATATTTTTAATAATGATAATAATAATAATTAATTAGTAAAAAATTTAATCAGTTAAATGTTTTATAAATACTGTAAAGGAAACGTTAAAATATAAACCGTTAAAAGTGTAAATTCAGAAATATTGAGATACACACTACTGTTCAAAAGTTTGGAATCTGTAAGATTTTTTTAATTTTTTTTTTTTCTTCAGCAATGATGTTTTAGAATGACCAAAAGAAACACAATAAATAAATAAATAAATACATAAATTAATTAATTAATTAATTAATAATAATAATAATGTATTATGGTTTCCACAAAAATATTAGGCGTAACAGCTGTTTTTAAATCTGATAACAATAAATGTTTTTGACCACTAAATCAGTATATTAGAATGATTTCTGAAGGATCATGTGACTGAAGAGTAATGGCTTCTGAAAATTGCTTTGCCATCACAGGAATAATTACTGTTGTTACTTTGCTTTTGCTGTTACTGTTACGTTACTTTCAAAAACATTTAAAAAAAAAAAATCCTACTGGCCCCCAAATTTTTGAATGGTAGTGTAATTTAAATATTGTCAAAATGCTTAAATTGTGTGTGTGTGTGCGTGTGCGTGTGCGTGTGCGTGTGTGTGTGTGTGTATATATATATATATATATATATATATATATATATATATATATACAGGTGCATCTCAATAAATTAGAATGTCGTGGAAAAGTTCATTTATTTCAGTAATTCAACTCAAATTGTGAAACTCTTGTATTAAATAAATTCAGTGCACACAGACTGAAGTAGTTTAAGTCTTTGGTTCTTTTAATTGTGATGATTTTGGCTCACATTTAACAAAAACAGACCAATTCACTATCTCAACAAATTAGAATATGGTGACATGCCAATCAGCTAATCAACTCAAAACACCTGCAAAGGTTTCCTGAGCCTTCAAAAAATGGTCTCTCAGTTTGGTTCACTAGGCTACACAATCATGGGGAAGACTGCTGATCTGACAGTTGTCCCGAAGACAATCATTGACACCCTTCACAAGGAGGGTAAGCCACAAACATTCATTGCCAAAGAAGCTGGCTGTTCACAGAGTGCTGTATCCAAGCATGTTAACAGAAAGTTGAGTGGAAGGAAAAAAGTGGAAGAAAAAGATGCACAACCAACCGAGAGAACCGCAGCCTTATGAGAATTGTCAAGCAAAATCGATTCAAGAATTTGGGTGAACTTCACAAGGAATGGACTGAGGCTGGGGTCAAGGCATCAAGAACGACAACACACACAGACATGTCAAAGAATTTGGCTACAGTTGTCGTATTCCTCTTGTTAAGCCACTCCTGAATCACAGACACAAATTTTGGAGCACTTCATGCTTCCTTCTGCTGACCAGCTTTTTAAAGATACTTATTTCATTTTCCAGCAGGATTTGGCACCTGGCCACACTGCCAAAAACACAAAAAGTTGGTTAAATGACCATGGTGTTGGTGTGCTTGACTGGCCAGCAAACTCACCAGACATGAACCCCATAGAGAATCTATGGGGTATTGTCAAGAGAAAAATGAGAAATGAGAGACCAAAAAATGCAGATGAGCTGAAGGCCACTGTCAAAGAAACCTGGGCTTCCATACCACCTCAGCAGTGCCACAAACTGATCACCTCCATGCCACGCCGAATTGAGGCAGTAATTAAAGCAAAAGGAGCCCCTACCAAGTATTGAGTACATATACAGTAAATGAACATACTTTCCAGAAGGCGAACAATTCACTAAAAATGTTTTTTTTTTTTTCTTTTTTTTTGGTCTTATGAAGTATTCTAATTTGTTGAGATAGTGAATTGGTGGGTTTTTGTTAAATGTGAGCCAAAATCATCACAATTAAAAGAACCAAAGACTTAAACTACTTCAGTCTGTGTGCATTGAATTTATTTAATACACGAGTTTCACAATTTGAGTTGAATTACTGAAATAAATGAACTTTTCCATGACATTCTAATTTATTGAGATGCACCTGTATATATATATTTGAAGAGTTTATTTGCAAAAACAGATAACTCCTTTTTTTTTTTTCAAAAAACATTTTTTTATGATGTCAACATGTTTTTATTGTGTTTTATTGTGTTAGTTAGCTGTATTTTTTAGTTATTTTTTAACTTAGTCAAAATAACCCAACTGCAGTTTGATTGGGATTAATTGGAATGCACAATGAAAATGAACTCTTCATATATATATATATATATATATACACTGTGTATTCTTGACTTTCTATAACTTTCTATAATATTTACAATGAAGACCTAATTACAAAAAATTGTAGCACACTACCTCTCCCTTTCTGTACAGTGGGATCTTTAAGTAAAGTTCTTGGGTATTACACAAGAATCTGCCCGAGGCCCTTTTTTGGAAGTTGATTGGTCCATGTGAGGAAATGGCTAATTCCATTAGAAGAAACAAGATGCTAACTAAGTTTACTAGCCACAAATATGCAGCTGCTGTTTTTCTTTTACACATCCTCAGGCTGCAAAAGGAGAATAATTACACAGCAGCAGAAAAGCTGATATAAAACCCAGCTCTAACTTTGCTCACCTTTTTGTTTTCTCTCTCTTTCTCTCTCTCTCTCTCTCTCTCTCTCAGATCAACCTCAAGCACGGTCTACCCCCATACACCCCACGCTACACAACTCAGCCGAATCAGCAGCGCTGCTGAGGAGAGATAGCAAGCCACACAGCAACGGGGTCAGACACGGAACCTTTTCACGCGCCGCCTCGTCATCCTCCTCATCTTCATCCACAGCCCATAAAAACCCCAAGAAACTGCAGTCGAACCCATCCATCAACAGTCAGAGCAGCAAGAGGAGCAAAGGAAGCTCCAAATCCAACAGCTCCCAGATCCCCATAGAGGCCCAGGATGGTGAGTCAGACCTCACTGCACATTAGCCCTGATTGTTTGTACACACTTTCTTTCATTTTCAGGAAGTTTGATGGACGCAGATAAACATCCCTAGCCAGTGAGATTTTAGTTGTGACTAACTATCTGTGCTGCAATCCAGATTGCTGTGTCCACTGCATCCTGGCCTGTCTGTTCTGCGAGTTCCTCACACTGTGCAACATCGTGCTGGACTGCGCCACATGCGGCTCCTGCGCATCAGACGACTCGTGCTTCTGCTGCTGCTGCGCTTCAGAGGAATGTGGCGACTGCGACCTGCCCTGCGACATGGACTGCGGCATCATCGACGCATGCTGCGAGTCTGCAGACTGTCTGGAGATCTGCATGGAGTGCTGCGGCCTGTGCTTCTCCTCCTGAGACTCCCGTAGGGGGCGCTGCCTCTTTCACTGATTTAGGACCTGAAAAGAAACAAGCAAGACTGACATCTGATGATCTGGAGTTGTGAGTTAGCTTTCTTTTGAACTGTCTTGCTAGGAGAAGGGTTAGTCTTCCTACACTAGTGGTGTTTTTCTGCAGTCGTCTTTATACATATGAACTCTTTCTGGGCTGGTTTCTGCTTAAAATGTTTTGTTGCGTCTGCATTGACATGATGCTGAATACAAATACATCCAAAAGACTTAAGAGGCCACTGAGAAAAGCCAAAAAACATTCAAAAATGTCAGTGTTTGTTAGTTATTTCAAATCGTCTTAGTGCCAAACTTTTGATAAATGCACAATCCACAGCCATTCAGTGGTTTAAGAATTTCACAATGATGCACACCATAAAAGAGCTTGAATTGCAACTCAGATCCGTTGTCTCCTAAAAAGGAATACATATCCAAAGATCACATACACAATCAAAACTTCCCCTATTTTGCAATGTTAATCCAAAATATCACCTCTCCGTACATACACTTACTGTAGTACACTGGTGTAGTCCTTTGAGGATTGCAAAAGCCATAAACTGTGAGTGTGAAACTCATAGATGTATGCGAGTGGGAGAAAGATGTGTGTATTTAATATATGGTGCCATACTACAGTTGTATCATAGATTGTATATAAACGTGAAAAGAATCCTGTCACTCTCTACATTTGGTCCTGTGATGTTCTTATTCTCACTCTTTCACTCATTGGTCAATCAATCTTCTTACATACTGGAATATTATACTGTAAGCGGTTGTGAATTGCTCTGTATTTTTTCCAATGTGAAATATCTGTTTTGTAATTCCAATACTTTCCATTTAAATCAGTTGTGTGTGAATCTAAATGTTAAATTTATGTATCTACGTATTGTTTTAGTGTTAGAAGTATGATTTTATCTTTTCTAAAAAAAAAAAAAAAAAAAAAAACAGGATTCCTTACTGTCTACATCTAGAGCCGCACATGACTTCAACTTCATAATCCAAACCATAAACTTTACATAATCATCTCACAGAATGATGGTGAAAAGCAGTGCATTGATTTGAATTGTTCACATTTTAAGGACACATCTCTATTCTTGCTTGGAGGTAGACAGGATATGTTTTTAACTGGACAAGACTGTACAGCAATGGAATAAAAGAAATCTATTACTGTTATATTTGGTGGGTTTTTTTATAGCAAAGAATCCCATTGTCTGGTATCAGAGTTCAAATCCCAAAATGTATCCAAGGTAATGGCTGCATTATTTAAATTTAATTAAATATTATTTTATTATTAATTAAAATGTTAAAAAACCTAAAAATAAAGATGTACAACATTAAGCTGTCACCATATTTTTGAGTTTAATTGCAACACAAGTACCAGAAGTACATAAAATTTGTCTTAAAAAAAAAAAAAAAAAAAGGGAGCTTTGGAGTCAAAAATGTTGGGAACCTCTGATCTAAGGTCCTTTCATGCTGGGAAATACATTTGTTCTCTAAACAGCGTCTGCTTTATTTGCTCATAACTGAATCACATCATCCACACTGGCATCTTGTTAGGATTTGTTACGCATAATCCTCATATTTTCGTCTTATTTTGCAATTAGCTGTGTGAAGTTGTGTGTTAAAGACTGCTGCTTGGACAGGCATCGCCTCCAACCTCATTTCTGTTGCCCAAGAAAGTTCTGTGAGGCTTGGGCAACAGAAAACAGTGCGGTTTAATAGGCTCTTAAAGGGCTGCCAAAGTTGTTGAAAAGGAATGTCTGTTCGAGGCAGCAGTGCAGTGTGTGATAAGACCTTCTCTGTTACATCTCTTGTTCACTTTGCCTCTCTCTCTCTACCTCTGTCTTTGTCTCTCTTTTAAGTCTATGGTCTATAAATATGGTCATAACTGGTTATGGGTGGTAGATTCTATCCCTGGTTGAGTCTTAACCACACACATCTATAGATAGGGAGTTGACAGTTTTAACCTGGTGGTCAGAATGGTTCTGGTCTCTAAGTGTTTGCATGAACAGAGGGTCCATTCAGGCGAGGGGAGAGGTTAAACACATTCTCCAACATCTGCATCTGTTTTTAAGACTCCAGTGTTTTCATACACAATGCATCTGTGCAGTTTCTCATTTTCTCACGAGCGTATTCATACTCGGACACAAATCCCATCCAGATATTCTCACAATTCAGCTATAGAGGACAAGTGGCTTTTGAATATTAACTGTGAAATTACAAAGAGCGCATTATAATGGAGGTGAAGAGGTCACCAGCTGTGATGAAAACCATACATTAATAACCCTGACAAGAAAACGACACTGGCCTCAAGCTCTGATAAAATTCTACATTACTTTCCTTCCAGAAGTCACAAAGAAGCCAAACAGAAGACAAAGTGTCTGTTTTATGAATGCAGGGGTCAACAGAGGGCAACAGCAGCCATATTTCGATTGTTTTTCCAAGTAGTTCAGTTCATGCTGCTAGTTTGAGTGCTCTAGGAGAGTTAAAAAAAATAATAATAAAACCCTTGGTGACTTTAAAGAAGTCATAATCAAGGGATAGCTAGCATGCTTTGCCTCATTTTTAAAGAATTCAGAAAAACACATGCACAAAATCTACAGCTTTGATTTTTCTGATAAAAATGTGATTTTAAAAGCTATTTTTATTAATATTATTACTGAATAAAGGTATTAAACACATCAAGAAATTTCACTATTCTAATATTTCACTGTACAATATTTTTTTACTCATTTTATTTAATTAAAATATTATTAAAATATAACCCTCCCAAACTCTAAAGTTACTGTGCTTGTTTGTAGTAGTAATATTTATTATTTTGTTTAATATTTTTAGTAGTAGTAGTAAAAATAAATAAATGATATTAAACAAATTAATAAATATTTCTACTGTAATATTTCACTGCAAAATAAAAAAAATACATAAGAAAATATACAAGATAAATGTAGCAGTAGTAGTAGTAATAATAATAATAATAATTATTATTATTATTAGCATTATTTTATTTTACTTAGTAAAATTACAGCATTTTGTCAGAAAACTGCAGGGAACCTAATAATAATAATTTTACTTTACTTAACAGTAGAATTACAAAATTTTGTCAGAAAACTGCAGGGAGCCTAATAATAATATTTTTATTTTACTTAACAGTAAAATTAAAACATTTTGCCAGAAAAGGGCAAGGAGCCTAATAATAACACTAATAATTGTAATTATAATAATAATAACTATTATTATTATTATATTTTACTTAGCAGTAAAATTAACATATTTTGTCAGAAAACTGCAGGGAGCCTATAAAGCATCTGTTTTGTTGACAACAGCTGCTTGATAAGTGTTTCTCATTACAAGTTTGGGAATATGGTTGGCTGCTCTGAGACACCGAAAACGCTGGATAATGACCTGCTTGCGTGTAAATGAACACAGTGCTCCGCTTCACTCTGAAACACGCAGCACACATACAAGTACTGACTTACAAGTACGTTGTAACGTGATTTCAGTTTTGTTTCGATTAATCATGCAGCCCTAGTTTTGCGTGTTTCTGAAGTGTTCAGAGGACACTGGAATGCTTACTTGCTTTCAAACAATGGTCTCCTTATTACTTGCACGGTTCATCCAAACCAAACTGGATCAAACAGAGGAATGATTGGTTTTACTTATTGCATCCGGCCTCTCTAATCAAACCAACTGCAAATGTATGTCCAAGAGACTAGAATAAACATTTTGTGGAGGGAGTGGGTATATTCAGAGTGTAATATAATATATTGGTCAGGTTCTTTTGGTTTTTCTTAATGAGGAGAGCTCTCAATGGACCACATCTCTCTGTTTGGATTTCACTAATACCTAAAGGTTGAGCACGGCTCGTGGTTTTATGATCATTTTGTGGGATCTGTGCACATGTACTGTACATGCACAACCACAGTCACACATACCACCAACCCAACCACCCACACACACACACACACACACACACACACAGAGCAGAGGGATCAGTGCTGCAGAGGCCTGGTGAGTCACCAGATATGTGGGACCAGAGCCAGCTGCTTTCTCTACAGTGCAACATCTTGTCCTCCCACAGTAAAAGAGCTGGCTTACACACTCCAGTCACTCTGAAAACTGTCTTCAAGACATCATTGTATCTCAAACACACATAATAGCTCAAGTGCACTCATGGGATTTTACACGCAACAGCAAACAAACACACAAATACTCAGTCATAACAGCCCTGAAAACAGAAAAGATCAATGACATCAGTAAATGATCCCTCCATAAAAACGTGGAATAATAGAAAAGGCAATATATATTTTCAAAAGCATTAATTGCTTCTTAAAAGGCCACATCACATCAAAAATTTGTGGTCAGAAAAGAAAAATAAACTTTCTATTCATCAAAGAATCACAGTGTCCACAAAAAAAAAATAAATAAATAAAAACTGTTTTCAAAATTGATATAAGAAATATTTCTTTAGCAGCAAATCAGCATATTACAATGATTTCTGTAGAATCATGCAGCACTGAAGACTGGAGTAATGGCTGCTGAAAAATCATGTAAAATCTCACCGGCCTTAAACTTTTTGTATTGTATTGTTCACAATATTGTAATATTGTAAACAATACTATATTTGTTTATTGTATTGTTTAAAAAAATGAAATTACACGATCCACAATGATACTATTCAATTCTTAACTGAATTAAATTCTTAAATACTTCTTTTATTCCATGTCACATATGCACACTTAACAACCATACAGATGATAATTAAAGCAACCAACATGAAAATAAGCATGAGCGTGCTACATATATTTTCAACCAAAACTGAAGCAGTCAGGAAATCACTGCTGCATATGCAGGATACATCACAGAAATGTGCTTAGAATTACTTTGCACACAATAGAGCTTATTACAAGAAACTCATATGAGAAGAACATGATTTAAAATAAGAGTGCAATGTGTATTTTATTGTGGCTCCTTTAAAGCGGCGCAGCCTGGCAGACGGTGATGGATTTGATTCGGTCTGGATTTGTTTAACTTGCACAATGAAGCTTGAACATAACATGAAGGACTGAAATGGCTCCTTATGGAATCACTTCTGCGCTTGTGTTCAATTTACTTCCAATAACAGGTAAATTGGCTTATGATGAAACTATTAAGTAGATGTCTGGACGTTCGGAAAGTGACATCACTTCCTATTAAACAAAGTTCCAGTGTTGTCTACACCGAAAATGAATTAAATTTAATTCCCACCAGAAATGTATTCATGCCTTTTTCTTTTTGTGGACCTTTACCATGGTACTCAATAATTTAGTACATTATTTGTAAGAAAATAATTTTTCAGATCTGATTTCCTTTCTCATTCAGAGCTCACCTCAGTCATGAAGCAATGGATATGAAGGAATTTGCAAGGAAATCATAAGCTTTTGCAACGTGCATCTCTCACTCTTTCTCCCCTCCCTTCACGGTTCTGTCACTCTCACTTTTTTGTCTCTGAAGTTCTGCGGTACGGCACAGCTGTCCTGCGCTGCTCTGATCCTTTCATCAGAAACACATGTTGAGCACAATGCTTCCCTTTAGTCCTGGCAAACAATGAGGCTTCACCGTCAGCACAAACACAAGATCTTCTGACCGTCTTCATGTGGTCAGTCCAACACATTTTTTCTGATAATGCCAACAGGCACCACATAAACACTTAATCATAATCAGAGATGGTAGGTTTTTGTGTTTCTCGCCCTTTCGATTTGCTCTGAATTATGCTTGAAATGATTGCTCAAACCAAATCTTTCTGAAACTCCTATGATGCCTGATGTTCTTTTTTTTTTTTTTTTTTTTTGATATGTAATCATATATCTTTATAGATGCATGACAGAGAGATTAATCAACCTATCCAAATAACTATGATGGAAGACAGATTGCAGAATAATGAATCAGTTGATGAATGCCCAGATATATTCGTCCTCTTTTAATTGAAGTTTGGTTGTTGGACAATGGGGCTACGTGACTGCACAATAAGAGCAGGGGGATAACGGTGCTTTGAAGATGAAGGGGGAAGATTATTTCCGGTGGACTGGAGCAACCCAACACTGCAAAGTTAAATTAAAGGCAGAATTTGCACAACAGATGAGGGGGGAGCAGCTCGGAGCGCAGTCAGACAAACGGAGCGGAGGGGACCGGCTGGGTTTAATGACCTCTCCTCTGTGTTGATTCAGCTCTCGCATCAGCCCCATGCAATTAACAGCCATATCCATCCCTTCGGCTTTTTATTTAATCAAAAACCAGAGAGAGAGAGAAGGGGAAAAAATTTAAGAAGCGGGGAAAAAAATTAAAAGATGGATGAGATTACTGTAAGTGGCTTTAATAATGAACCTGCCATACATACAGTGAATATTAGAGATAATGCAACAATGTGAGGAGCGTTAGTAACGCCGCACATGAGTTTATAGAGTTCAGTAATCTGACGTTTCTCATAAACACCTTCAAAATAACCCTCCGAAGAAGAAATTTTATTCCTAAATTAAAATATAACATACTTTTAAAAAATAATAATTTTGTAATATGTATAACAAAATGTATTTTTTTTTATATTTGTGCTTCTCATAATCTCAGTGATGTTCTGTTCACTGATGTATCTTTAGACATTTCACATATAAACACCTTCAAAATAACTTCTTATATTATTATATATTATTTAAAATAAATATTTTTAATATTTGTCTCTCATATTATGGACATCTACAAAATAGCCTTCTAAACAGGAATAAAACAAAATTAAAAAGAATAAAATTGTGTAAAATATAATATAGGTATAATGAAAATTTAGCGTTTTATTTATAATTTTACATTATTGTTATTATTTTTATTATGCAATTTTACAAACAAAATTAAAGGAAATATTGTAAAAAAATAAATAAATAAAGTTATTTTAAAAAAAGTTTATTATTTCAAATGAATTTAACTTCATATTTTTATTAAAACATTTTATTTTTCTATTCACATAAGATTATGATTTCAGTCAAACTGGTAACCCAACAAAAGGCATTTTATTTTACATAAAATTTTAATGTTTATTTTATTTAATCTTTTTTTCTATTCACATAAGTTTTTTTTAAAGCTATTTTAGTTTACATGGAGAAAGTCACTTCAGTGGGGCTGTCAATTTGGGATCACATGACTAGCTGAATGCTACTCTTCTGTATCAGTAACCCCTCTGTTACTGTACACATTCATTCACAGAATAAATTAATAATGGCTTACTGAGAACACAACATTTCTTCAGCGGCATCAGTAACTGAAAACAGTTGCAGCATCCACACCTCTAGGTGTCAGTAGCCTATAATTGGACTAGTCTAGTGCAACAAACACAACATTATTGCCTCTTAAATACAGCCAATCTTCCATTATAGTATTGCAATAAGAGCACTGTAATACCTGAAGGTGTTGAGGATGCTTTTATAGACTGATGACATGAATGAAATCCATTAGAAAATCCCTCTCACTGAATTTTTATAAACGAATTTGATTTATGTGAAGCAATAACGTTTTTATTATTACTTATGCATCAATTTTTACATCCGCAAAGAACTCGAGCCATTAAATATGAAGTCTGGTGTTTATGTACGGTATTGCTCAATGCGAGGTTATGAAAAAGCAGACAATGGTGTAAAAACAGACAGAACAGCAGGGCGGCGACTTTGATCTTGGTAGGTGGGTGTTCTGAGGTACATCTACTGCGCAAACTTCCGCTCTGCGTGCCGCTCCAGTTTGTCTGTCGTTAGCAGACATGGAAGACTCTGCAACAAAAAAAAGCAGTACAATATGCACCCTGCTGTTTTATGGCTATAATGTTATGCAACCGCTGGTCTACAGCCAAAAAAACTGCATCAGCAAATGGTGGATGAGCAGCTCGGCATCTCAGGTGCACTGGCCTCTCAGCTGCACAGCCATATTGGATAAAAAAAAAATAATAATAATAAAAACTTGATGATAGCTACATATTAAAAGTATAAATATATATATTTGTTTGTTTACATATTCATTTATATATTGTTTTTTCATTTATATTCATTAATATTCATTTTATTTATTGTTAATTCAAACAAAGCTGAAAAACAATAAATTATAACAAAGCTTTTAAATGTTAACTTTTAAAAAATGTGCATCACTGATATCATATATACAAGATATTTGTATAAATATTTAAAAAATTAAAGTTATAGATATCGTCTAAATTTAAACTTTCTATTTTTTTAGTTGCATTTAATAAGCTGCATTGTTTAAAATGATCATCAAAGACAAAGCCAATATGAAAGCATGAAAGTAGCATCAGCAAGGAAACACAAAACAGCTTTTTACAAGAAAAGAAACTATTTTTGTCAATGTTCTGCAATCTCATACAGTATCGTCACCTCAGAAGTGTGCTTTGTGAGTGTCTAAGCCCAAAAGAACACAGCATTTTATGTATCAGAGCTAAATGTCAAAGGGGTGCTTGGCAGAGCATGAAAAAACAGGGCCCTGTTTAACCCACAGTGACTCAGTGCAGCTTGCGCAAACAAGGAGCACAGACCGTGGCTTGTAGGACGTCGCAGCCCTTCATGGAGGCTTGCCACAAGTAAACATTTTTCAGGGCTAACTGGCTCTCCGATTTCACCTTGAACTTCAGCTCATCTTAAACACTTGGAGATTTTTGTCTTCTCTAATATTTACACATGCTTGATTTGAAATATTTCACTGCGTGGAACGATCGCTGGGCTCCAAAACGGCAAACTAAATGTACCAGGTGAGTCAAATTAACAATTATCTGGCTAGTTTGATGCACAGACCGGTACGTTGACCGGAGTGCTGGGTATTGATTCCAGAAGCGTGAGAATGAGTTCATTTCTTTCGGTCTTGAGGTGCCTAAACGGCCTCAAAAGTTTAAGTGCATGTATTTGCACAGCTTGGTCAAGATGTGTCACAGATCAGCAGCATCTGTAGGCCCAGTGTGCTGAGACTGAGGCAGGGGACCCAGTGCTCAGCAGACCTGGAGCAGGTGGGTCTGCAGCGGGACGAAAGCACGAAAGGACCCCGACCATCAAGGAGGCCCCTGGGACTCTACAGAAACATGGACCACATTCTTCTTTTAGGATGGCTCAAGAAAAAAATAAATATATAATTTTTTAACTTAAAAATAACTCACTGTTATATTATTTTTTATTTAAATGTAATAAAATAGATGAGAATATATATATATATATATATATATATATATATATATATATATAATTAGTGCTGTCAAACGATTAATCACGATTAATCGTTTGACAGCACTAATATATATATATATGTGTGTGTATATTATATATATATATATATATATATATAAAATTGTATTTTAATATTTGAGTTTCTCAGATAAACAACCTTTTAAAACAACCTAGTTTTATTTATTTTAACAAAAACAATTTTAGATTTTTTGTCTAAATTTGCTATATAATATATATATTATGAAAATATTGGGGGTGTAACGGTACACAAACATGGCGGATCGGTACGTACCTCGGTTTTGACGTTCGGTACAACGGGGAAAATCTAAACATAAAATTGCTTTTTTTATTAAACAGTGGTTTACTGAACAAATTACTCTTTCTTTAAATAAATTTAATTATAGTTAATATTTTCCTAGGGATAAAAATCTAACTCAGATTATGCTCTAAAAGTATAAGGAGCCCTTTTACAATACTATATGGTTACAATTAACAACAGAGCCCAAACTTAAAATTTAATTATTATATATTATTAAAATAATCAACACTCGACACACGTAATGCAGTATTTAAATTAACTTCTAAATGATAAAATTTATATTTGTTGTTGAAATATATTCATTTACACAGTGGCTGTCATTCATTTAAACATTCAATTCAATTCAAGTTTATTTGTATAGCGCTTTTCACGATACAAATCGGTGCAAAGCGCTGTACAGAAAATTAAGTTTCTACAGTATATTTAGTATTAGCTTATCATTGGTGACTATGTCAGTTAATGTACATATGGCAGAAATGTACGGAAAAATCAATTAAAGACGTAATCAAACAGACGATGAACACTATTAACAGCAATTATTATATGTTGAAATCAAACTTATAGCAAGATTTGGTAGTTCTGTATGTTGTTTCAGGGTTGGCATCGTCTGAGGTCCTCTGAGGGGTTGGCATCATCTCTTCTCAGGTGTTCTGGATCCAGACTGAAGCTTGTGTAAATCCTAGTTACCTATGTCAATTCCCGTGGCAGAAACAGAGAAACAAATAGACATAATTAGCGTAGCTGCTGTTCCAACCAAGCAAAATTGATTTGTTTAACCCAAGCAAAAGGATAATAATGTGCATTTGATCAGATATAACTGCAGTACAAGATTATGAGATGCATTATTTGAAAGCTTGGCCAAAGAGGTGTGTCTTTAATCTAGATTTAAACAGAGAGAGTGTGTCTGAACCTCAAACGTTATCAGGAAGGCTATTCCAGATTTTGGGAGCCAAATGCGAAAAAGCTCTACCTCCTTTAGTGGACTTTGCTATCCTAGGTACTACCAAAAGTCCAGAGTTTTGCGACTTTAGGGAGCGTGATGGATTGTAGCGTGGTAGAAGACTAGTTAGGTACGCAGAAGCTAACCCATTAAGGGCCTTATAGGTAAGTAATAATATTTTGTAACTGACTCTAACGGACTCTAGCTGCTGCATTTTGGACTACCTGTAGCTTGTTTATTGAAGATGCAGGACAACCAGCTAGCAGTGCATTACAATAGTCCAGTCTAGAGGTCATGAATGCATGAACTAGCTTTTCTGCATCAGAAACAGGTAACGTTTCGTAGCTTGGCAATGTTTCTAAGATGGAAGAATGTTGTTTTTGTAACATGGGAAATATGATTTTCAAAAGACAAGTTGCTGTGTAATATTACACCCAGATTTTTGACTGTAGAGGAAGTAACAGTACATCCGTCTAGTTGCAAATTGTAATCCAAGAGATTATGTTTACTGTTTTTTGGTCCAATAAGTAATATCTCTGTCTTATCTGAATTTAATAGGAGAAAATTATTGGTCATCCAGTCTTTTACATTTTTAACACACTCTGTTAGCTTAGATAATTTAGAAGTTTCATCTGGTCTTGTTATATATAGTTGAGTATCATCAGCATAACAGTGGAAACTAATCCTGTATTTTCTAATAATATTACCAAGGGGCAACATGTATATTGAAAATAGCAGAGGACCTAGGACAGATCCTTGTGGTACTCCATACTTTACTGGTGATAACTGAGATGACTCCCCATTTAAATAAACAAAGTGGTAGAGATCGGACAGGTAGGATCTAAACCATCTTAAAGCCTGCCCTTGAATATCCGTATAATTTTGTAATCGATCTATGAGTATGTCATGATCTATGGTGTTGAATGCAGCACTAAGATCAAGTAAAACTAGCAATGAGATGCAGCCTTGGTCTGACGCAAGAAGCAAGTCATTTGTAATTTTAAAAAGTGCGGTTTCTGTGCTATGATGGGGCCTGAAGATTGAAATTCTTCATAGAGATTATTTTTTTTGCAGGAAGGAGGACAATTGAGCAGACAAAACATTTTCTAGAATTTTAGACATAAACGGAACATTTGAAATGTAATTTGCCAGTTCACTAGGATTTAGTTGTGGTTTCTTAATAAGAGGCTTAATAACTGCCAGCTTGAATGGTTTTGGGATGTGACCTAAAGATAACAACGAGTTAATAATATTGAGAAGCGGTTCTTCTGCTACAGGTAACAACTCTTTCAGTAATTTAGTGAGTACAGGATCTAATAAACATGTTGTTGGTTTAGATTCAGTGATAAGTTTATTTAGCTCTTCCTGTCCTATAGTTGTAAAGCACTGCATTTTTTCGTTGGGTGTGATGAATGAAGCTGAAGGATTAGATGCTGTAGAATCTACATTTGTTATTGTATTTCTGATGTTATCTATTTTGTCTGTGAAGAAATTCATAAAGTCATCGCTACTAAACTGTGAGGGAATATTTAGATCGGGTGGCATCTGGTTATTTGTTAATCTAGCTACTGTGCTAAATAAAAACCTTGGATTGTTTCGGTTATTTTCTATGAGTTTGCGGATATGCTCGGCCCTGGCAGCTTTTACAGCCTGTCTATAACTAGACATACTGTTTTTCCATGCAATTCTAAAAACGTCCAAGTTAGTTTTTCTCCATTTGTGCTCAAGATTACGAGTTTCTTTCTTGAGAGAATGGGTATTACTGTTGTACCATGGTGCAGTATGTTTTTCTTTAACTTTTTTCAATTTGATGGGCGCAACAGCTTCTAATGTATTAGAGAAGATAGTGCCCATGTTGCTAGTCATTTCGTCTAGCTCATGTGTATTTATGGGTACACAGAGCAGTTGAGATAAATCAGGCAGGTTATTTCTGAATCTAGAGATTTATTTTGCATATCTGACAGTGTAACGTTAAGCAGAAGTATTTCAAGTGAGTTAAACCTGTATCCTGTTTTCTGAGTAACATTGAGAATATCACTATATATTGTTGCAACACCGCCGCCACTGACGGGGGCCAGTCTGACGGGGCTCGTGCTTATAACAGTAGCTTGGTGGAGTAGACTCATTTAGACCAATATAATCATTTAGTTTGAGCCAGGTTTCAGTCAAGCAGAGCACATCAAAACTATTATCTGTGATTATTTCATTTACAATAACTGCTTTGGGTGTGAGTGATCTAATGTTTAGGAGCACAAACTTTAAAAATTGTTTTTGTTCATTTATTTTGCATTTTTCTGGATTAATCACGATCAGTTTATTTCTAGATCCTGTATTAAATTTATATTTTGGCCTCACTGTTCGGGGAACAGACACAGTCTTTATAGATTGGACAGCACAAGTACTTCTATCATTTAAGTGGGTAGAACAAAAGTCATCATAGCAGTTATTTGAGAATGGGCTTACTAGTCATATGGAGCGTAGGGTCCTGGAGATGTTGTCCGACAGGAGTTCTGCTCCAACTCTGCTGGGGTGCAGGCCATCAGCACGGAAAAGCCTAGGATGCTCCCAGAAAAGATTCCAATTATTAACAAAGAGCAGTTAAACATACATTAAATAATTAAGACATCACTAACAGGTAAAGTAAAATATAATGAGTCTAATATTTTGTGAAATACTCTTCTCTAGACTTCATTTCTCTAGCAAACTAACTAACTACAAGTCTTTCCACGGTTGAAACAGTGATTGAGTGATTACATGAGGCATGAGATGTTCATTCATGTTTATTTTGTGTTAAAGCTAGTAGTAAAGAGAAAGGAATGATCGTGCTTACTTGCGCTCCACGTTGACGTTTGAACTGAGGTGTTCATACAGCGATCTGTCACGCCACATCAAAGAGCACCAAAACAGCATTTATTGTCTGAATTTCCTGAAAAAAAAAATGGACATAATTTCAAAGATGAGACTTTGTTTCTTATCAAAAGTAACAATATATAAAACTGGAAGTTTCCAATGAAATTCCACTCGTGCAATGGTTAAAACAGTGCTGTATTTTTTTCGGTACAAATTGCGTACCAAACCAAAAGGCTACTGTTACACCATTTAATATGTGTTTTATTTATAATTGTAATTTTACAACAGCTTACAAAAAATAACACTATTTCCTCCACTCTTCTTTTAGAATGGCTGAGAAACATGAAATAAAATAAAATACATTTTAGGTCTGAGAAAGATACTCATGAGCGCCCCCTATTGCGGCTGCTTTTTCTGAGCCTGCCTGATGTGAATCTCTCAGTGGACTATTACCCAAAAGTCATGAGGCATTAGTTCACCAAAGTGAGGCGGACCACAAGGCCTTCCTTTGAAGAAAACTATGAGGAAGGGAGGTTTGAGGGCTGAAGTGATTTTCAGGGTCTCCTTTAAAAGAAATCTCTACTTTATCCCTCACCCCCCAAAATACTGCTCCCTCCTCTCAGATTTAGAGGGCCACTGGGTGAACTGAAGTGTTTGGGTCATAACACATCTATTTCCAGAGAGACTACAGAGATTCATTCTCCAGTCAGACGTAGCATTAGATTCTGAAGCCCACCAACCTGCTGACACCCCATTGTTTTGCTACAGGCTATACATGTGAATAAATTATATGTTAAATATTAAGAGAATTTAACTACATATTTGCCTTTTCTTCTATTTTTTGACATCTTAGAATATACTTCTGACGTGTTAATATTTAAATATGTTCTAGTTAAAGGAACTACTTTCTGCATAATTTCAAACTGAATTCCACCCAGTGTCAGTCAAAGATCCCCTTTGAATGATAATATCAAATCTTTGGAGCACTTTGTTCATTTGAAAGCATGATCAATGTCTCAATGGAAGATTTAGTGGGAAAATCAAATAGCTAATGGGAATATAGCACAGAGCATGAGACTCTGGGTAACAGTGGCCTAAATATCGCTCTTTCTGGGAACAAATGTAATAAAATCAGACCTTAATTTTATTAGGCATCTTAAATTTTAGAGTAGATGTTTGTGGAAAATGCTGATTGCTGGCATCTGTCCATCTGTCTCTGTGCATATAAATGAATGACAGCTGGAAAGTGGACGACAGGGCTAGAAAGACGGAAAAATATCAGTAGGTCTACTCAAGTTTACAAAAGAGAAATAAACACAAGTTTATTTCTCTTACCCTCACGTGTGTCAGGTTTCTGTATTTGGCATAATGCTACCAGACTAAAAGTGCAGAATTGGCAAATGTCTCGGAAATTGGGTGCTGAATAGTATTACCGAAAATTGTTGACATTCAACATCTTGTTAAACAAGAAAATCTTAGGGGCATCTGGAGAGCATCGTCAGGGTCTTAGCCCATTTTCTAGTAGAAAATGTCATCAAATGAATCAAACAATGGACCATTTTTACATTTGTTCTCTTCGATAAATGTAAATCCAAACTGAAAATGAAGCACAACTCGATTCAGCACAAGAAAATGTCACAGCCACAGTGAAAGAGAGACAAACTGTCAAAACGTGACAACGTAAACACGAACAGCAGAGTGAATGAAGCATTTATCAATTTAACACTACAATGTAGGTTAACTTAATTATCGACTCTTAAAAGCTACCATCCCTCAAGGAAGTTCACAAAAGAGCAGTCCATATTCTGTCTGTAAACTGATCCCATAAGTTTGCTTGCTTACAGTAAGCTGTATTTCGGGAAACGCGCACACACATGGGAAGAACTATTCATCTTGTAGGGGCCATATGAGGAATAAGGAATTTCAGGCTCAGGATTTTTGGCTGCACTATAGTATGGCTATCAAATGTCGAAAGTATAACATTAAAAAATATATTGCAATTCAGTAATTACATTTTACATTGCCTTATAGCATTATGCTGGCAACTTTTAAATGACCATGGCCATAGTAATATAGTAATAGTAATACTCTCTAAATTAAACTCATCATGATACAATTATTAGTATCCCATGTGCTGAAAATCTTTTACCTACTTTGGTGTTCCCTTTAAAAAATAGTTTGTAAATCTCTCACTATGCTTTATTATCACCAAATCTTGGATTCAAACTTTTTGGCAACTTCCTTTCAATTAGCTCTTTTGTAATTATTATTATTTATTTATTTATTTATTTTGCAGCTGACATCTCATTGATCTGAGCTTGTGCACCTTGGTTTTTAAATGAAAAAGCATTATTTGTTCTTATAATTTGGACAACATTCACTCATAAACAGATTAAAAGATTTAATCCAATATTTGGTAGTAGCACAGCATAGCGAGACATTTATAAGCAATTTTTGTAGGCAAGTCATTTTTGACCGGGAACATGACAAGGTGTGACAAGGTGTAAAAAAAAAAAAAAAAAAAAAAAAAAAAAAAATCCCCCCCCCCAAAAAAAAGTACAAAATTAACCAACTTTTTATTTATTTATTTATTTGGAGAAGTTATTATACCCTGTGTGATTTTCAGGGAAAAAGGAAATCCTCTCTGGGTCAAAATGACCAGAACACAACATGAGGGGTATAATCAACCATTTAAAATCACAAATGAGGTCAACAAAGATGCAAAATACATTCATAGCTTATACAGGTGCATCTCAATAAATTAGAATGTCGTGGAAAAGTTCATTTATTTCAGTAATTCAACTCAAATTGTGAAACTCGTGTATTAAATAAATTCAATGCTCACAAACTGAAGTAGTTTAAGTCTTTGGTTCTTTTAATTGTGATGATTTTGGCTCACATTTAACAAAAACCCACCAATTCACTATCTCAACAAATTAGAATACTTCATAAGACCAATAAAAAAAATTAAAAAAAAAAACTGCCTTCAGCTGCCTTCTGAAAAGTATGTTCATTTACTGTATATGTACTCAATACTTGGTAGGGGCTCCTTTTGTTTAAATTACTGCCTCAATTCGACGTGGCATGGAGGTGATCAGTTTGTGGCACTGCTAAGGTGGTATGGAAGCCCAGGTTTCTTTGACAGTGGCCTTCAGCTCATCTGCATTTTTTGGTCTCTTGTTTCTCATTTTCTTCTTGACAATACCCCATGGGTTCAGGTCTGGTGAGTTTGCAGTCAAGCACACCAACACCATGGTCATTTAACCAACTTTTGGTGCTTTTGGCAGTGTGGGCAGGTACCAAATCCTGCTGGAAAATGAAATCAGCATCTTTAAAAAGCTGGTCAGCAGAAGGAAGCATGAAGTGCTCCAAAATTTCTTGGTAAACGGGTGCAGTGACTTTGGCTTTCAAAAAACACAATGGACCAACACCAGCAGATGACATTGCACCCCAAATCATCACAGACTGTGGAAACTTAACACTGGACTTCAAGCAACTTGGGCTATGAGCTTCTCCACCCTTCCTCCAGACTCTAGGACCTTGGTTTCCAAATGAAATACAAAACTTGCTCTCATCTGAAAAGAGGACTTTGGACCACTGGGCAACAGTCCAGTTCTTCTTCTCCTTAGCCCAGGTAAGATGCCTCTGACGTTGTCTGTGGTTCAGGAGTGGCTTAACAAGAGGAATACGACAACTGTAGCCAAATTCTTTGACACGTCTGTGTGTGGTGGCTCTTGATGCCTTGACCCCAGCCTCAGTCCATTCCTTGTGAAGTTCACCCAAATTCTTGAATCGATTTTGCTCGACAATCCTCATAAGGCTGTGGTTCTCTCGGTTGGTTGTGCATCTTTTTCTTCCACACTTTTTCCTTCCACTCAACTTTCTGTTAACATGCTTGGATACAGCACTCTGTGAACAGCCAGCTTCTTTGGCAATGAATGTTTGTGGCCTTGTGAAGGGTGTCAATGATTGTCTTCTGGACAACTGTCAGATCAGCAGTCTTCCCCATGATTGTGTAGCCTAGTGAACCAAACTGAGAGACCATTTTGAAGGCTCAGGAAACCTTTGCAGGTGTTTTGAGTTGATTAGCTGATTGGCATGTCACCATATTCTAATTTGTTGAGATAGTGAATTGGTGGGTTTTTGTTAAATGTGAGCCAAAATCATCACAATTAAAAGAACCAAAGACTTAAACTATTTCAGCCTGTGTTCATTGGATTTATTTAATACACAAGTTTCACAATTTGATTTGAATTACTGAAATAAATGAACTTTTCCACGATATTCTAATTTATTGAGATGCACCTGTATATATACAGCAATTCTGCTTGAAAATGGGCACCATCCCCCCATTCTGAAAACTCTGGCAAAGTCTTCAAGGTTGTCCAGAGGAGGAATGAGTAATGACTGCCATTGTCCAACTTCACATTAGAAATGACTCTATGGTATTCAGCACTATCTGGGGCAGGGCGAAGAACATGTCCAATCTGTCCCTTTGTCAGGTGGGAATTAGGCTTTTCTCACCTCATAGAGAAGAGCTCCAGAGAGCTGGAGGAGAGAGATAATTCACGTACCTCCCCACCAGAAGCCCTGACCCATGATTGTCTCTCATACGGAGAGTTCGAATAGATCAGAAAATCATCCTTAATAAAATATATACCTTTTTTTAAGCCTACAAGTCCCTAAATATGATCAGTTACTCTTTGCATTTCAAACTGCCGGCGTGATTTAGCTGTTTGTGCGATGCGTCACTGATGCTGATGGCAAATTAGTCACAGTGCAGTTGACCAGAGGTTTTAAATTGGCCAGCGAGGGCATATCCCTACCTTTTAATGAGGTCTGTATTGTTGCGGATGTCAAGCCTCTTGAAAGGTAAGCCACTTTGTGCCAAATCTCACCCCTCCCCAGCCCTGCTCTCGTTGGTTCAGGCTGAATGGCTCTGTGATGTGCTGTGCTCTAGTGTAGTACAAAAGAATTACTTTGTCTTATCTTCCAGTGGACAGGGGTGACCTTGTGGAGAAATGAGAGAGGCAATTAATACGGCAATCACTTGTGCCGCTCAGTGAGTGCCTCGCTGAGTCCTCTCTGTTAACCTTTTGAGGGAACAGGTAGAAACACAGGAAAAACAGGGTTGACGAATGCTCACCTTCACACTAGTTGGTGAGATCTCTGGGGGTGTGGTAGAGTTTCTGGCGCACAGAGATGGTGCTGTTGCGAGAGGAGAGCAAATTGGCATGTTTTGTTAAATCGGGGTAATGATATGCCTTTTTTAGTACTGCACAAATTATTTTCTTGCTTTCTAGAAAAATAAATTTACTAGAGCAAAACTTCATAAAGTTGACCTGTTTTGAGAGAATGCATATTGAATTAAATGCATTTTCTTACCCTATTGGTAAACCTTTTTTTTTTTTTTTAAACAAATGTAACTACAACCCGAATTCTGGAAATGTTGGGATGTTTTTTAAATTTGAATAAAATGAAAACTAAAAGACTTTCAAATCACATGAGCCAATATTTTATTCACAATAGAACATAGATAACATAACAAATGTTTATATATATATATATATATATATATATATATATATATACATACATACATACATACATACAAACACACACACACACACACACACACACACACACACACACACACACATATATATATATATATATATACACATAATACATATACATACACACACATAAATATATATATATGAAGTCCAACTAAAGATATACTGAAGAATATTTTATTGTGCTGAAGTGAAACTATTGCAAGTATACTTTAGGTACACTTTAAATATCTTGCATTTAAAGATTGATGTTTTTCAAAGATCATACAATCCTCATCAATAGTGACACTAAAACACATTTTATTAATTTATTTATACATTATATTAAGAAATGTGCATTGTGCACAAGTAGTACACCCAATAAAGTTGAATTATAATTTTTATATCATTAAGTCTCAAGCGATATTTCAGTAAATATGGTTATTTGAAGTACTTAGTATGAAATAAATGTATTTAAAATTTTACCTTTTTCATCAATCAGTGAATCATTGAGGCATTTGAATCATTCAGTCTACTGAATAGTTCAAGCATGGATTTAAAACTGTGTAATTTCTGCCATAGAAAGATATTGTGAGAATATGTAGTAGTATGTGATTCCGAATTCATTTTGTTTTTAAATGACGCATTGAATCATTCATTAAACAATTTTTTTTAAACACTGATTCGTTCAGGAACTAAAAAAGTGTCTCTATGATTGAGTATGATTGAGTCATTGATTCATAATCTGAATCATTTATTCAGCTGACTACAGTGTGTTGTTCAGAGATTTGCAACATCTGGACTATGGCTTCATTTGGAACTATTTTTTACTGATGAAACAATATTGCATCTAAAATATAAGTTACTCAACTCTGAAACTTCAAACTAGTTTATTTCCATGCCATTTTTCTTGTTACAGGTTTATGACATTGCGTCACATTTCCTTGCTGCACAGGGGTAAGTAAAATCTTCTCTTCTTAGAGATTTACTTGTTTACAGCAAAGCCAGCACTTAAAATAGTTCTCAACCAACAGAATGCAGTACATAAAACAGTTGTTTATTATTCGTGAAAGGCAGATTGCACCTGCTCAATTCTCATACATTTCAGCTTCGCTCCCCTTGGTGTGATTGTGTCTCATTTGAAGCGAAGCAACTGAATCTGTGTGCACAGGGAATAATCTCAGTGTCTGTCGATGCATACCTGATCTGTGTTGTCTGCATTCAGAGATTAGTGTTGTGTAGCATCGCTTAGGGACTGTTGCATGAGAGCGTGTGTTTGTTTTAGGGAGTACAGTGGAGCAGAGATTGAACAGCATTAGTGATGGAGAACATGACAGATTACATGGATCATGGTAATCTAAATCAGCATTGGGTGTATCTGGCAACTGGAAAATTACAACTTTCCCATGACTGCATGATGGTATTCAGTATTCCCTGTTGGCACGGCAGCTTCTCCATTTGTCAGTACTTTTTTTTTTTTATAGTAAAAATATGAAAAAGGACCTATTAGTTGTACTTAATAATAACCTAATAGTTTACTTGAATATTTTTTTTTTAGATCTTGTTTAAGAGAAATACCCTTAACTAAATGTACAACCCGAATTCCGGAAATGTTGGGACATTTTTTAAATTTGAATAAAATGAAAACTAAAAGACTTTCAAATGACATGAGCCAATATTTTATTCCCAATAGAACATAGAGAACATAACAAATGGTTAAATGGAGAAATTTTACACTTTTATCCACTAAATGAGCTCATTTCAAATTTGATGCCTGCTACAGGTCTCAAAAAAGTTGGCACGGGGGCAACAAAGGGCTGAAAAAGCAGAAATTTTGAAAAGATTCAACTGAGAGAACATCTAGTAACTAATTAAGTTAATTGACATCAGGTCTGTAACATGATTAGCTATAAAAGGGATGTCTTAGAGAGGCAGAGTCTCTCAGAAGTAAAGATGGGCAGAGGCGTAAAAAGATTGTGGAAGCAAAGGCATTGCAAATCTCATCATCTACAGTGCATAACATCATCAAAATATTCAGGGAAACTGGAGAAATCTCTGCGTAAGGGACAAGGCCAAAGACCTTTGTTGGATGCCCATGGTCTTCGGGCCCTCAGACGACACTACATCACTCATCGGCATGATTCTGTCATTGACATTACTAAATGGGCCCAGGAATACTTCCAGAAACCACTGTCGGTAAACACAATCCACCTTGCCATCTGCAGATGCCAACGAAAGCTCTATCATGCAAAAAGAAAGCCATATGTGAACATGGTCCAGAAGCGCCGTCGTGTCCTGTGGGCCAAGGCTCATTTAAAATGGACTGTTTCAAAGTGGAAAAGTGTTCTATGCTCAAACGAGTCGAAATTTGACATTCTTGTTGGAAATCACGGAAGCTGTGTCCTCCAAGCTAAAGAGGAGGGAGACCTTCCAGCGTGGCATCAGTGTTCAGTTCAAAAGCCAGCATCTCTGATGGTATGGGGGTGCATAAGTATATATGGTATGGGCAGCTTGCATGTTTTGAAAGGCACTATGAATGCTGAAAGTTATATAAATATTTTAGAGCAACATATTCCCCCCTCCAGATGGCGTCTATTTCAGCAGGACAATGCAAAACCACATACTGCAGCTATTACAACAGCATGGCTTCGTAGTAGAAGAGTCCGGGTGCTGAATTGGCCTGCCTGCAGTCCACATCTTTCACCTATAGAGAACATTTGGCGTATCATTAAACGAAAAATACGTCAAAGACGACCACAAACTCTTCAGCAGCTGGAAACCTATATCAAGCAAGAATGGGACCAAATTCCAACAACAAAACTCCAGAAACTCAAAACCTCAATGCCCAGACATCTTCAAACTGTTTTGAAAAGAAGAGGAGATGCTACACCATGGTAAACATGCCCCCATCCCAACTATTTTGAGACCTGTAGCAGGCATAAAATTGTAAAATCTCTCAGTTTAAACTAGGGGTGTCAACGTTAACGCGTTAACGCAAGCGATTAATCAAAAAAATTTAACGTGTTAATATTTTTTTAACGCAAATTAATCATTTGATAAGGTTTGACCCCAACTTCTTCCCATCATCGCAGCGCGGAAGGTTATCTATCATTGTGTGATGAGGGTACAGCGAACCAGTGTTGCCAGGGTAACGGCACAAGTAGGTTATTTTGAAAATACAGTCGCGGGAAAAATTACAGAGCCGCGGGTTGCGTTTTTTTGGGCTACTTTTATAATGTATCGCAGCCGTCCAAAGTATATATAGACAAAATACAAATGAAAATAGATCCTTTTCCTAATGTGTATTATATTTGGAATGTATACCTGGCAACTTAAGAACAGAGGCGGTTATAAACATCACAAACAAGTTTCAGCAGAGCACATGTTAAGGCTTTTACACAGCAGGAATAAACATGACAACAGCCACTATAGATTATATAAGATAATAAAAACGCGATTACGATAAGATATGGTTTGTATGTGATTTTCTTGAGATGAATGTGTACATCTGAAATGCTAATTTGTGCAGCGATATAAAAGGCTATAAAGAGCATATTTTAACAACAGTAAACAACCAAATTCCACATGTGATCGCAAAAGGAAGTTATTACAAACACTCGATGGTGGTTTAAAGTGAGTTCTGAGTAAAAGTGTACTATTAATCTCATAAATTGTTTTATGTAGCATGATGCTAATATTAACTCTAATGCAGCTGCAGAACAGGTCCAATTCTTCTTCATAATGCCTTTGTTTTGTCATAATACTTCACGTAAGGTCGCAAGAAAATGTTTTGTTGTATTTATTTAGAAATACTTTTGATAATAGTTGGGTAAATGTATACTGGGATTGAAGCGATGTGGCTTGGTAAACGTTTTATTGCCAGTTTAAAGGCGGATAATGGCTGAATAAAAACAGAAAAATAATGATAAAAGAAAAATAAGGATTATGTCTCATACCTGACGGAAGTGTGAAAGGGTCTGTTTCCTTAAACTAGTTTGTCATGCATTTCTTTATTTCAAATCATTTACAGGTAAATCCTAGTATTTTAAATTTGCAATTAATCATGATTAATCACAGTCCATGACTGTGATTAACGCGATTAAATTTTTTAATCGATTAACAGCACTAATATATATATATATATATATATATATATATATACACGTATGTATGTATGTATATTATATATATATGTATATATTTATGTATGTATGTGTATATATATATATATATATATATATATATATACACACACACACACACACACATATACATATATATATATATATATATATATATATACACTATATATACATATATATATATACATATTATACATACAGGTGCATCTCAATAAATTAGAATGTCATGGAAATGTTCATTTATTTCAGTAATTCAACTCAAATTGTGAAACTCGTGTATTAAATAAATTCAATGCACACATACTGAAGTAGTTTAAGTCTTTGGTTCTTTTAATTGTGATGATTTTGGCTCACATTTAACAAAAACCCACCAATTCACTATCTCAACAAATTAGAATACTTCATAAGACCAATAAAGAAAAACATTTTTAGTGAATTGTTGGCCTTCTAGAAAGTATGTTCATTTACTGTATATGTACTCAATACTTGGTAGGGGCTCCTTTTGCTTTAATTACTGCCTCAATTCGGCGTAGCATGGAGGTGATCAGTTTGTGGCACTGCTGCGGTGGTATGGAAGCCCAGGTTTCTTTGACAGTGGCCTTCAGCTCATCTGCATTTTTTGGTCTCTTGTTTCTCATTTTCCTCTTGACAATACCCCATAGATTCTCTGTGGGGTTCAGGTCTGGTGAGTTTGCTGGCCAGTCAAGCACACCAACACCATGGTCATTTAACCAACTTTTGGTGCTTTTGGCAGTGTGGGCAGGTGCCAAATCCTGCTGGAAAATGAAATCAGCATCTTTAAAAAGCTGGTCAGCAGAAGGAAGCATGAAGTGCTCCAAAATTTCTTGGTAAACGGGTGCAGTGACTTTGGTTTTCAAAAAACACAATGGACCAACACCAGCAGATGACATTGCACCCCAAATCATCACAGACTGTGGAAACTTAACACTGGACTTCAAGCAACTTGGGCTATGAGCTTCTCCACCCTTCCTCCAGACTCTAGGACCTTGGTTTTCGAAATGAAATACAAAACTTGCTCTCATCTGAAAAGAGGACTTTTGACCACTGGGCAACAGTCCAGTTCTTCTTCTCCTTAGCCCAGGTAAGACACGTCTGACGTTGTCTGTGGTTCAGGAGTGGCTTAACAAGAGGAATACGACAACTGTAGCCAAATTCTTTGACACGTCTGTGTGTGGTGGCTCTTGATGCCTTGACCCCAGCCTCAGTCCATTCCTTGTGAAGTTCACCCAAATTCTTGAATCGATTTTGCTTGACAATCCTCATAAGGCTGTGGTTCTCTCGGTTGGTTGTGCATCTTTTTCTTCCACACTTTTTCCTTCCACTCAACTTTCTGTTAACATGCTTGGATACAGCACTCTGTAAACAGCCAGCTTCTTTGGCAATGAATGTTTGTGGCTTACCCTCCTTGTGAATGGTGTCAATGATTGTCCTCTGGACAACTGTCAGATCAGCAGTCTTCCCCATGATTGTGTAGCCTAGTGAACCAAACTGAGAGACCGTTTTGAAGGCTCAGGAAACCTTTGCAGGTGTTTTGAGTTGATTAGCTGATTGGCATATCACCATATTCTAATGAATGAATGAATGAATGAATGAATGATGCATTTATATAGCGCTTTATTGTGTATTGCCATACACCCAAAGCGCTTTACAATCATATGGGGGGTCTCTCCTCAACCACCACCAGTGTGCAGCATCCACTTGGATTATGCGACGGCAGCCACAGGACAACGGTGCCAGTGCGCTCACCAGCTACAGGTGGAGAGGAGAGAGACAGAGCCAATCAAGTGGATGGGGATTATTAGGAGGCCATGATTGATAAGGGCCAGTGGAGGGAATTTGGCCAGAACACCGGGGTTACACCCCTACTCTTTACAAGAAGTGCCATGGGATTTTTAATGACCACAGAGAGTCAGGACCTCGGTTTAACGTCTCATCCGAAAGACGGTGCTTTTTAATTTGTTGAGATAGTGTTTTGGTGGGTTTTTGTTGAATGTGAGCCAAAATCATCACAATTAAAAGAACCAAAGACTTAAACTACTTCAGTCTGTGTGCACTGAATTTATTTAATACACGAGTTTCACAATTTGAGTTGAATTACTGAAATAAATGAACTTTTCCACGGCATTCTAATTTATTGAGATGCACCTGTACATACATACATACATACACATACACACACACACACACACACACACATATATATATATATATATATATACTGTATATATATAAATAGGAAAAAGTGTGGTCAATGCTTGTTTGAGTCTCTGGAAGCAATACATACAAGGCCTTGCGTGCTATTGAAAAAAAAAAGAAATATGAGTTTGCTTGATTTTGTGAGACTGATACATTACAGCAAACATAAACAGACTTCAGAATCTGCTTCAGAAACAACCTGGGGTTGTTTTCCTTCCCGTGTAGTAGCTGTTTGGCTATTACTAACCACCATTAACTAAATAAGCATTAGGTATAGACGTTTGACTAGGAATTCAGCACTCATTGCTAAATTGAGCACAATTAGTTCTTCAGACCTCACATAGGGTCTCCTAACCCAAAGGCCACATAAAGCTGAGCGAGGAAAGCCAACTCTCATTAATCTCGGCCCGCTGAGTGCTGCCCTGCGAGCGGAAGTGAGTGTGAAACCTGCATGTCGAAGAAACACTCTCTGGCGTTTTTGTGTGACTGAGGAGAGCAAGAGACTCAAGCCAATTATCCAGTCCCCACTCTGCCTTTAATTTTATGCAACGTATGGAGCCCATGAAACTGCGTCTCTCTACCAGGCGGACACCCAGGGCCTGTCTAGATGATTGCAATTAAAGGCAATTCCACTACATTGCTGCTGTTAGGTGGAAACGCTGTTTGGGAAGGAGATGGGGGAAACGCTCGGGGTGGTCTTAATCACTGACCGGTGTGACGGCTATTTTTGACATCCTTTTTCACATGCTTTAATTAGCCACTATGAAGATGAGAGATAATTCTATGCGAAATCAAGGGAGGATGGTAGGTAATAATGCTGGATCCACTGATGAAGACAGAAGCACATAGTGCTTAATGCATAGCGCCATTGTTCTCAAGGTGGAAGATACACGTTTGAATTCACCATATGACATTTCTTCATTATATTCCTGCTAATCTGTTTCCAACATATTCATAACTACCATAGATACCATAGATTTAGGTAATGTCTCTTCAAATGTTCACATTACTGGTTGATCAATATGAGTTTTTTAGGCTGAGTCTTAATTTTTTTTTATTTTTTTTCATTAGAATATTCAGAATATCACAATATTCAGTTATTCCACAGCTATTCCAAATTAGCTGTGGATTCTGGTCTCTTTATTTTTTTCAAAATAAATATTTTTTGTAAATGTTGTAATATATATATGTACATGTATATAAAAATATATAAATCACTTTTAAATCTACATACATATGCCTGTTAATACTTCAAGTTAACAACAAAAATTTTAGCAATGAGGGCAGATTTCATATCACAAAATTCCAGCTTCTGAGATACTGCTATTGAGTTGAATGGAAATAATAATGCACAGCTTTCCCCAATTATTTTACATACAGGTATGTTATATTATTAAAAAAAAAGAGGCTACATAAAATAAAATAAGACAAATATAAAAAAAATAAATAACAAATAAACAACTAAAACAACAACAACAAAAAACCTTAAAAGGATCTAAATGACCATAATTTTTCAACTATACACTTTTAAAGGGACAGTCCACCCAAATATGAAAATTTTGTCATCATTTACACACATCATGTCATTCAAAACAGAATGCAGAATGGGAACCAAAACGTTTTTTTACAGTATTCTTTAAAATAATTTTTTAGCCTTTTGAGTCATACAAGTTTGGAATGGCATGAAGTCGAGTAAATGATGACAGAATTTTAATTTTTGTGTGGATCCCTTTAAAAGTGTGTAGCTGATAAGACCCATTTGGTTTGGTAAACAGAAATGCTCATGAGAATCTAAACCCTAAACTCTCACCAACTAAATCTCTGATATTTCTAAGCCTTCGGAAGTTTCCACCCAAACCAACTCACTCTTCTCCAGTGCCATTCTGATCACCCACAAGCAGATATACTGCTCCCCCTGCTGGGGGAAATACTGACTGCAGAATAGAGAAGCAGAGATGGGAGAGAGAATGAGGGAGATGAAATACTAAAAGTTGCCAAGCCCTGTTTCAATATTCCTTCAACACACTGCCCCAGCTGTTTCATAATTAACACTGGTGTAGGGAGATGCTCTTCATCTGCTTGATTAAATAATTAAATAATTAATTAACCAGGGGCTTACACAACCTCTTCAGATCTGTCTTTCTCTTTAGAGAGAAAGTAGCGGGCGGGAGAGAGAATGAGAGAAGGACAGCTGAGCGTGCACTGAGTTCGCCTCCCATCTGGAGAGCCTCTCAACGGACAGCAAATCATGTCGTTCTCCAGTACCTCATCCTCACTTTTCCACACACCTTAGCTCATCTAAATGAGCACATTTATATTTTATATGTCTCTCTATATATAGTTAATTCACCCACATTGTTTTTATTATTTATTTATTTATTTATTTGGAATGTATAAAACACTTGTCTTTTGTTCTGGTGTGTTTTTACAATTGATGTCCACAACTTCGACGTTGTGTCGAGTGTACGACACTAGGGGTTGCTCTTGGGAGCCCAAACACCTCTGACATCTTTGAGAAAAGGCCAATGAAATTGGGTGTGCAGAATTTGCATAGCTGACCACGCCTGGATATCCGACTATATATAGGCTAGCGTAGCATCTGTTCACTCGTTCTGTTTTTCGTTCACTTCTTGATCTCCTCATCGCTGGATCTATGGCACAGGCGGCAGTCTCTCCCTCTCATATACAGCTAAGTGTTTCTCTAAAAGAGCTTCAAGGGCAGAACTGTGTGTGTCGACCTTTCCGTCCGTGTTCTTCTGGTTGTGGGTTCACATCTCTCCTAACGACCGGCATGAGTGCTGTGTTCAGTGTTGGGCCACGCTCACGCTGAAACAGCGCTTGTAGATGGTTTATGTCCCACTTGCAAGTACATAGCCATAAGCACATTGCACTCGCGCCTCGCGTTCTTTTCTAAAGGACCGTGAGTCACCCCGACTGCTTCCTGCTCCGGTCCTTCTACTTCCGGGAATGAGGCCGCAGCGATGTGCGTCGGGGGAGAGCAGATGGAAGCGAGAGTAGTTCCATTGGGGGATTCCCCACGGACATCTCGTTCCTCGCACGCTTCGTGTCTTCCAGTTGAGCCGTCGAACGGGTTTGAGAGCTCGTCTCAGGGTGTTTAATCGCTTATTTGGCACTCGAGGAAGAGCTGTCTCTCGCAGCATCGGAGGGCGGGCTTGAGCCATCAGAAGCTGATGTCTCAACTAAGCAAGCTTCCGCAGGGGCTGAGTTTCAGTCTGAGGCAGACGCTAAAATGGTGGCTGTGCTTGCCCGGGCAACCAAAAGCATCGGGCTTGAGTGGACTCCTTCACCCTGTCCTGAATGCTCGCAGCTAGATGATTGGTTTCTGGGCGCTGAGTGTGGCGTTATGTCGTGTCCAGCCCCAGTGCCTTTCTTCTCGTGCTCCACTCAGCCGCAGATACCCTGCCCTAGGTACGTCGAATGGGGTTCCCTTGGGACCGTTGGCAAGGTGATTGGATGCTTGACTAGCCTCTCCATTCCTTCCAGCTGGTTCTCAGAACCATTCGGCTTGGCTATGCGATTTAGTTCGCCAGGTGCCCGCCGAAGTTCAGTGGCATTCTGTTACCTCAATACGATGCAAGAATGCTGCTGTTTTTCAAGTGGAGAATTGCAACCCTTTGGGCAAAGGGTGCGATAGAGCCTGTCCCCCTGGTTGAGGTGAAGTGGGGGCGTTACAGCCCTTACTTCATCGTACCCAAGAAGGGTAGGGGGCTTAGTCCAATCCTGGGTCTGAGGGTATTGAACTGGGCCCTTCACAAGCTCCCATTCAAAATATTGACCCTCAAACACATGCTAACATGTGTCAGAAACCGGGATTGGTTTGCGGCAATAGACCTGAAGGACACGTACTTTCATGTCTCGATCCTTCCAAGGCTCAGGCCATTCTACGGTTTGCCTTCGAAGAGCAGGCATATCGGTATGAGGTTCCTCCCTTCGGGCTGTCCCTGTCTCCTCACGTCTTTACGAAGATTGCAGAGACTGCCCTTGCCCCTCTCAGGGAAGTGGGCATTCGCATTCTCAATTACCTTGACCACTGGCTGATCCTAGCTCACTCGCGAGAATTGGTTTGCACACAGAGGGACATGGTCCTCAACCACCTAGCCCATTAGGACTCCGGGTCAACTGGGAAAAGAGCCCTGTGCAGAGTATCTCTTTTCTCGGTGTAGAATTGGACTCGGTTACGATGACTGCACGCCTCTCTCAGGATCGTGCTCAGTCAATGCTGAAATGCTTGAGGGCGTTCAAGCAGAGAACAGCGGTCCCTCTCAGAAACTTTCAGAGGCTCCTGAGGCATATGGCATCCTCAGTTGCGGTCACACCGCTGGGACCGATGCATATGAGACCGCTTCAGCACTGGTTTCCTATCCGAGTCCCAAGATGGGCATTGCGTCACGGCTCACACCGTGTGAACATCACACCTTTGTGTCGCCGTACCTTCAGTCCTTGGGAGGACATCTCTTTTCTACGGGCAGGAGTGCCCTTAGAACAGGTGTCCAGATGCACTATTGTTACAACAGATGCTACCAAGACAGGCTGGGGCGCCGTGTGCAACGGGCATGCAGCATCAGGGGTCTGGACAGGCCCTTGGCTGCATTGGCATATCAATTGCCTGGAGTTGTTGACAGTGCTTTTGGCCTTGAGGAGGTTTCGACCCTTGATCCAAGGCAAGCACGTGTTGGTCCAGACGGACAACACAGTGATGGTTGCAAACATCAACCACCAGGCTGGTGTTCGCTCCCATCGGATGTCAAAACTCACCCGCCATCTCTTACTTTGGAGCCAGCACAGACTCAGGTCTCTGCATGCTACTCAAATCCCAGGTGACCTCAATTGTGTAGCGGATCTCGTCTCGCGACAGGTTTTGCTCAGGGGTAAGTGGAGGCTTCACCCCCAAACGGTTCAGCTGATTTGGAGTCGGTTAGGCCAAGCACAGGCGGAACTGTTAGCTTTGTCGGAATCAACCCATTGCCAGTTGTGGTACTCCCTGACCGAGGCTCCCCTCGGCACGGATGCACTGGCTCACAGCTGGCCCATGGGTCTACTCAAGTATGCGTTTCCCCCAGTAAGCCTCATTTCACAGACACTGTGCAAAATCAGGGAAGACGGAGAACAGCTCCTGTTTGTGGCCCCTTATTGGCCCAACAGCACCTGGTTCTCGGAGCTCGTGCTCAAGGCATCAGTTCCTCCCTGGCGAATTCCCCTGAAGGAAGGACTTCCTTTCTCAGGGGAAGGGAACAATTTGGCATCCGCGCCCGGATCTCTGGAGCCTTCATGTTTGGTCCCTGGACGCGACCAGGAGGAACTCAGAGACCTTTCATCAGCAGTGGTGAATACCATTACACAGGCCAGAGCCCCCTCGACGAGGCGGCTGTACAACCTGAAGTGGCGCGTTTTCGTGAATTGGTGTTCTTCCCAGGGGTAGGACCCTTGGAGATGTGGCATCGGATCTATGCTCTCCTTCCTCCAAGGAGGCCTGGACAGGCACCTGTCTGCTTCTACACTTAAGGTGTACATGGCCACGCTTGTGGCTAACCACGACACCGTGGGAGGCAGATCGGTGGAGAAGCACGATCTGGTTATTAGGTTCCTCAGAGGCCCCCGGAGGTTGAACCCTCCGAGGCCACGTTTCATTCCCTCTTGGGATCTCACTGTGGTCTTGCAGGCCTTACAGAGAGATCCGTTTGCGCCCCTTCAGTCAGTTGAGTTTAGTGCCATCTCTATGAAGATGGCCCTCCTGACTGCGCTCACTTCGGTCAAGAGGGTGAGGGATCTCCAAGCCCTCTCCATTAACAAATCATGCCTGGAGTTCGGGTCGGCAGACTCTCACATTGTCCTGAGACCTCGGACTGGATATGTGCCCAAGGTTCCCACCACTCCTTTCAGGGACCTGGTGGTAACATTGCAAGCTATCCCCTTCCAGGAAGGGGACCCTGATCTGTCTCTGTTGTGCCCAGTGCGAGCCCTACACACATACTTAGATTGCACACAGAGTTTCAGGCATTCTGAATAGCTCTTTATCTGCTTTGGAGAACAGCAGAAGGGCAATGTTGTCTCCAGACAAAGGATCTCCCACTGGATTGTGGATGCGATCCTAACGGCCTAACGGCCTATCCTAACCTTGCCCACTGGGAGTTAGGGCTCACTCTACCAGGGGCATGGCTGCATCAGCAGCCCTGGAACGGGGCCTCTCTAGCAGATATCTGTAGAGCTACAGGTTGGGCTACACTTAATACATTTGCTAGATAATCTGCGAATGGAACCAGTTTCTTCTAGAGTTCTGAACTCAGGAGACTGGCAGTGTAGAACTTGCTACCAGCGCCACTCCCCCCAGGGTAGTTATGCGCTTATTCAGTCCAGCTCAGGTTCCTTTCATGAACTCTGGACTACCCTTCAATCACATAAGTACTTTTTCTTAGCAAAGTTCGGTGGAGGAACTTGCTATTAGAACTCATTATGGGGTAGGTTACCTTGAGTGAACTCTTGTATTGGGTTAGTGCTCCACGTGTAGTGGCTCCTCTTGAAGCCCCATGTATGTATTTTCCACTGTATTGCCCCTGGGGCTCAGTGTTTCCCTAAGACAGACATTCTGTCGATAGGTTCTGGGTTTTGGTAGATCTTCCTTTACGTGGAGCCCACCCCAGTACCTTCCCTATGTGGTACTTCCTCAGTAAGTCCATAGGTGGATCTTCACATGTTACCTCCCCATCGGGTAGGATGTGATCTCCGTAGTGCCTTTTTCCCCTGGGGGGAATAGTCACTGTCCCAACGTTACTACCAAGACTTTTCAGCTGTTTATTATGGTGAGTATTATTATGGGAAAAGGCTCCGGCTGAGGGGACCTCTGCCTCCATGGCAGCTCTCCCGGGTGTTGGAGAATGAGGTCTTAAGTCTTGGGCGTTGGAAGGTTATGAGGAGGAGAGGTGCATTTGGTTGTGACACGCTGGCTTGTCAACATCTGCACACCCGTGGACTCATTACGCACTTCGGCAGTTGTAGCGTTTAGTATAGGGACCCCTAGTGTCGTACACTCGACACAATGTCGAAGTAAATGACAGAAAGGGAACGTCTCGGTTACGTATGGTAAACCTCGTTCCCTGATAGAGGGAACAGAGACGTTGTGTCCTTCATGCCACAACTCCAAATTGCCTCTGAGTGGGTTGGGACGCTTCTCGACTCCTCAGAACAAAACGAGTGAGCAGATCCTACGCTAGCCTATTTATACCCAGATATCCGGGCGTGGCCAGCTATGCAAATTCTGCACACCCAATTTCATTGGCCTTTTCTCAAAGATGTCAGAGGTGTTTGGGCTCCCAAGAGTGACCGCTAGTGTCGTACACTCGACACAACGTCTCTGTTCCCTCCATCAGGGAACGTAATCGAGACGTTTTCTGGTGGCAAAAAAAAAAAAAAAAAAAACCTTTTTAACTTTAACAAAGCAATAGTTTACCTTTTTTGTAATTTGAGTTTTCAAGGAGTGCACAGTGCAACTGACAAAATTCAGACATGAGAATGTGATTTTTGATTTTTAATGATCAGACACTGATAAATGTTTTTGATTGCTTTCATGAAGAGGAAGTGTAAGAAATTTAGTCTCAACTGTTTTGTTTTCACTCACAATGATCTAGATCTTCAGCTGACATTTATGGTTTCGATGGAGGATGTGACCACCATTAGTTTCCTAAAAAATAAAAATCAAGACATGACCAATGTTCGAACTGCCAGATGCTTCTCATAACAGACTGTCAATGTGAGAAGACACATGGTATATTACATACCTCATTGTTTAATTAGGTACGAAAGGGTGGAAATCAGTTTTGAAAGAGAGAGGAAAAAGTAATAAAGCCAATGTTTCTGCCTGGTTGTCGGTCTGGAAGCCGAAAAGCAGTAAAAGTGTAATAATAATAAAGAAGCCCAAATGCGGATGTAATGGCCTGCATTTATGCGTTTCATTTTATCTTCAAAGACGGGCTGAAATTAAACAAACGTTCAAGTATAAAGGACCATTTTAAAAATAGCCCCTTTTTTTCAGAGAGCGATCTCATCTCGGGTCCCACAGAGAATATTGCTACCGTCAGCACTAGCACACATTAAGGGATGAATCAGAACAGAAGGAGTGCGAGAGAAGGGCGAACAGTGACAAAAAGACATTTTAATCACCGTTATTTCCGCCTGCGCCCAGGCGAACGAGGGCTGTGCCAGGGGTTGCATGATTGAACAGCACCCTGCACCTTTAAACAAAGCCCACACAACTTTCTCACCGGCTTCATTTTAAAGACTCCTTTAGCCATAATCATTTTCATATAATTCACTTTCATACAATTCTTTCTCCTAATCATTATCAGGGCCACTAACGTCTTAATGACTTCATAAATTTAAGCTATAAAAAGTAATGGAGAAAGACAAATGAGATAATTAGGAATAAATCTTAGTGGAAGCCCATTTATCAAAACATCGAGAGCCACTGAATATTCAAAATCATTAGGCCTTGTGTGTAATTAACAAAGCCCCTCAGTTATGAAGGAAACCTGTTTCCAAAGATATTAAGATCCAAAAGACTCCATGTTATTAAATTGACCGATGAATCTACGGTGTATAATATGATGTGGATTATTAGGATCCTTTTTAATTAAAAAGTGCGTTCGTTTTCTCTCTCTCTCTCTCTCTCTCTCTTTCTCTCTCTCTCTCTTTTTATTATTTAAATTTTTTAACACTTTAATGGGAAGTTGAATTCAGGTCTTTAGTCACAAGGCAGTAAGGGACTTATCTCTCTATCTTTTTTCTTCTCTCAGTCTTTTGCTTCTTCTCTCTCCCTCACAAATAGGCTGGAGATGATATAATGGACAGAAGCCTAGCCCTCAGTCCCAATATTTTATTCTCCTCCAGTTCTGTTGCGTAGCACATGGATGGAGAGCGTATTTTAATTTAACACACTCTCAATTCCTATTATCTTAAAAACTATGTGTAATGAAATCATTTGCCCTGATTAGCTAAAGTGAGAATAAGACTCATGTTAAGTGTCTGTGGAATTAAAAACAGATTTTTTTCTTCCCTTAGTGTCTGAGGACAGACTGAGCTTAACAGTTACATTGTTTTAAAAGCAATTTCCAGAATTTGAGCTATTATGAGCTATTACTATTACCGCTACTGTCTTAAAATTATTTAAGTTAGTAATTTTTTTTATTTTTATAAAATGTATTAATTTTTACTGGTGTGATGTTGCTATATTTATGTGACCAGAACTTAAAATTACTTTTCTTTTTTCTTTTTTTTTTTACATTTAAAACTCTTAATTGATATAAGTAGTGATGAACAGTCCATCAACTCTTATTCTGTTACATGACTTAAGTAGGGCCTATATACACACTAATGTTCAAAAGTTTAGGGTCAATGAGAATTTTTTTAATACTTTTATTCAGCAAAGATGCATTAAATGTATACCAACAATTGACAGTATATACTATTACATTGTTACTAATTATTATATTAATAAATATAACAAAACATAATAAAAATAAAACATAATAAAAATGATAGTTCTTTTCTTCTTTTATGTAAAATCCTAAATGTATCATGTTCACACAAAAACACTAAAAAGCACAACGCTAATAATAATAAATAATGTTTTTTGAGAACCAAAGGATCATGTGATACTGAAGACTGGAGTATTTGCTGCTGAAAATTCAGCTTTGCCATCACAGGAACAAATTACATTTTTAAATATATTAAAATATAAAACAGAAATTTAAAATATTTCACAGTATTACTGTTTTTACTGTATTTTCGATTGAATAAATAAATGCAGCCTTGTGGCGCATAAGAGAATTCTTTAAAAACATTAAAATATCTTACCAACTCTAAACTGCTGATATCATTAATTATCATATATAAATAATTATTATAGGCCTATATAAATATGAATACTATTCCTTATTATGGCGTTAAAGACCTTCAGGGGATGTAACTGGCCATCTTCTATCAAATAAAAAATGGGAAATTAATTTTTCTGGATCATCATCAATGTGACCAGAGCTTCAAATCGTCTTTTCAGAATCATCATTCAACATCTACAAATTTCTGTGCTGTTTGCTTACATACAGACACCTGTGGTCACTGGTCAAGGCAGACATGACCCGTCCATCTGGCTCTATTTACCTTGATCAGGTGTGAAATATTATTTCTTCTTGTGCCATTATCTCCCCTATCAGCCCCCTCGACACATAGATTATACATGCTTATCGGCAGAATACACAACAGTTCGTCATTAGAATATTAATTGAAAAAGTGTAATTAATCTGCCTCGGTCCAGCTCCTGGACCCCGGCCATCATCGTCTGGGTAAGAAGAGGGAACGGCCACACAAACAGAAGAAACTATTGTGACTCAATACTGCCCCCTGTTGTCCATAGGCCCCCCATCCATCCACCAGGGAGAGGAGGCATGATCATTTTGTTCATCAACTGCAGCGTGAGACGCCTGCGGTGCGCGAGCAGGCCTCTGTTGGGCAGACTGACACCCCAATGGGCCGCAATTACCCCACAGCAAAACCTATTGTCTGCGTGTCACCCCCTGATGAGCGCACACTGTAAGCAATCGTCTCTTTTCTCTCGCAGCATTTGTACAAATAGCTTCCAGAGGCACTGAAAGACAGAGCAATTTGGTATTTTCTGTCATTTGACAGGTGAATAGAGAATGCTGGCGGATACACTAACAGAATCATTTTGCATCAGTTTAAAAGGACAACGGGAAAAAGAGAGAGTGAAAAAAGTATCAGCGGAGAAATTAGTGTTGCTAAAACAGCGGTTCAGAAGACTTCAGTCACATGGAAGGAAGCTGTGATTAGTCCAATTTGTCATTAGTGTCTCACTGACGGACCCATTAGCCTTGACTCAGAGGAGTAAAACGCTGCTCGGTGAGATCTTTACATCAGATACGTCACCCTTCATCACTGATTCAGGGCTAGCATATGTAGTATCCCCAGTGAAATGCATTAAGGAATAGTCCTAAAAATTCAAATATCTTGCTTTCTTACGTGGAACAAAAAAAGAGATATTTTGAAGAATGTGCTAGTCGCTCTTTTCAGTGGAATTACAACGAATGGGGACTGGGGCTTACAAGTTTCAAGAAGGACGCAAAGGAATCGTAAACGTGCACCAAAAGACTTCTGAAGCCATATACTGTGTATGAGAAATGAAACAAAATTTAGAAATTAATATTAATTATGCACAGATTCAAGTCACGTTTTCACCATTTTGTGAACAAATCATTCAAACTGCTTTTATGAACCGGATGAACAATTACTCGACAGCACATCAGTTTAAAAATATTTTTTTAAAAAGATTTATATTTTAAAAATACTATTTTTAAAAAAAGTTTTTGGGCCTTAGATTTGGAATAACATGAAAATGAGTAAATGACAACAGTTTTATTTTGTGGTAAACTAAACATATTGGGGAAAAAGTCAGGTTAAAAAAATGTCACCAACATAGTGAGAAAAATTCAAATAAAGAAGCGGAAAAAATGTCTGTGTGCCAACATACAGCACTGTTGTGCTATACAGGCGTCCCGGGTTCGATCCTGATCCCACCCCCTCTCTCTCTCTCACTTCGCTTCCTGTCAGCTCTGATCTGTCTTATCATAATAAAAGCAAAAATGCCAAAAAATAAATCTAAAAAATAAACAAAAATAAAAAGATAGCGAGAAAGAATAAACAAAAATGAAAATAAAAAATGGCCTCGCATCAGTTTAATAGTGAAAAATAAACAAAAAATGTAATATTGCCTAGCATCAGTATATCAGAGAAAAATTTAAAAAGTCAACAAATTAAAATAAAAAAAGTACACTAACATAGTAAAACAATGAAAATAAAAAAAGTGAAACACTACACCAAATTTAAAAAAAGGCCTCATATCAGTTTAAAACATGCCACCAATAGTGAGAAAAATACAAATTAAAAAGTGGTTGGAAAAAAAAACCCGACATCACATCAAAATGTCACTACTAACACTACAACCAATGGACACCCTGTGTTTATGGGCCTCAGGTTCAGTTGCTGTCCGTTCAGTGTTACCATCCACCTATCTCCCTGGAGAGCCCTTCCTAACAGACGCATATAGATGAGGCTGTAATTGGCTGACCCCGGGCATCTTTCCCCAGGCTTAATTAGGCTGCCAGTCTGTCCCCAGATTGTCCCTATTCTCACCCGTCCCCGGTTTCAGAGCTCGGAAAAGAGAAGCAGGGATGTGTGGGATTTGATGCCCATGAGGGCACATTCAGAATCATTCTTAATGTAAGAGCTGTTTTAAGATCTCTTTTGCAGTTTTAGCGCATGACGACATGTATTATCATTAAACAGTGCAAGAGTAAGTTCATCTAGGTCAACGCTTAAATTCATATCCAGTGTGAATGAAGGTTCCTGTAGTTGAGTGGCAGTTTGATCAGGTGCGGTGATGAGGTGATGTCATGGCCAGTCTTTATGGATACTTGCTGATGAGGTGTCAAAAGTAATCTGACACTTGGCACAGTCCAGCGGTAAATGTACGCTCTCATGAACTTACTGCAATCTACCTGAAATGAACAAACTGAATGATTCATTAAAACTCACATTAAAGGATTCAAACTTTTTACTACAATCATTCCCTGTAATAAATCTTATTTTTTTATTTTTTTATTTTTTTTTTTACAAAGTAAGTTTGTCTAAAAAAATTGTACAGTTTGTCAATCCTAAAATAGAATAGAATAAATCTTAAATGTTTAGAATAACATACCATTTCTTTGTTTTGCATCTTCTTTTAAAATCCTAAAAAGATGTTTTGGACATGAAAATAATTAAAATAAATATTTCATTGTGTCGTAACTTTGTATTGGATCTTTCAAAATCTTAACTTTAAACCTGAAAATAAAAAAAAATCCTTTGTTTTGCATCTTTCAAAATCCGAAAACAATATTTTAAAAATGAAAATGATAAAATAAATATTATTAATGTTGTCATAACTTTCTTTGTTTTGCATATTTCAAATTCTTAATTTTAAACCTGAAAAATAAAGAAAATATTTCTTCATTATGTCACAACATTCCAGTTTTGTATCTTTCAAAATCCTGAAACATGAATATAAACCTGAAAATAAACTCTTAAAATAAATATTTATTTAGTTTTATGTCTTTCAAAATCCTAAAACTGTAATTAAAGCTGATGATAAATAATTAAAATAAATATTTGATGCCAAAGCTTTTCTTTGTTTTGCACCTTTTATAATAATAAAACTTTATTTTCAGGTTTCAATTAAAATAAATGTAAAAATTCCCACTATTTTGGTGTGATCTTTGATTTTTAGAATGTAAATTTCTCTACAACATAACAGTTAAAATGATCACTTTTTTAGCTTGTGAAAAATAATGAACTTTCCTAAGGGAAAGTTTCCATCTGTGATTTGAGTTACAGAAAAGAGACAGAAAGAGAGAAAGACAGAGAGGGAGAAAAGAAACAAAAGAAATGTTCTTTCGCCAATGTTCTGGAGTTCCTTGAGAGTAAATTAGTGAAAGAGCAGGACGGCTTACTTTATTATTGTAATCCACAGTGCTAGCGCCGTGACCTTTAGCAAGATGATTGTTTCTCATTTATGAGTTTGAAGGTGCAATTTACTGAACGGTTTGATCCATAGGACCTGACCTTTGTAAATTGGCTGTTAAGCATATCAGGACTCGACCAACCTGCTCCACACATGCTCCAGAATGAACACAACATCCGCCCTCACCACCTTCCCACACACACTCGGAAAGTTAAACAGAGGGCAGTTTCTTCATGCTATTTTCAGTTAATCGAAGAAATTGTTTTCTACATTTTAATTAGCATACACAATTAAAGGGATAGCTCATTCAATTTTGTAACAATTATTTACTTTCCCATTATTTAATTAACGTTTTTGTCCTTTTTGGAGATTGAAAGCCATGATTTTAAAGAAAAAATAAGCAAACACTATCAGTTAACGCTTTGGATCCAAACCTTTACTGGATAGTTGAATGAAGTGCTTCATTATTATTCTTTTTTTTTTCTTTCTTTTTTATTACTTTAATGATTCAGGCTTCCATGAATAATGCTATATGATTTGAAATGAATCATTATGAGCCAATGGAACGCTTCAGATGTTCACCTGTATGTGTGAAATTTAGATAAAAGCAGATCATTTAATGCTGTAGATGTTGCGTTGAGTAATTCGAGGAAAAAGGTTTCATTACGCAAGAATGCAAAATTATCATTATGCAAATCAATCTAGATTTAAATGAGCGCTCTTTTACCAACACGCTGTGGAGCAGAACATTACCAAAGCTGGGGGCTACCTATTTAAAACACTGTAGTGAAATCATTTAACTGAGCAATAGATTCAATTAACATCTGAGTCTCAAGTCTACCGATCCATTTGAGAGGATGCCAGTGTCGGACCACAATTAAATCTCATCGTCATTCTCATTCTGATCAAGGCTGAGTGAAGGATGGTGACAGTTATCCTCTTCAACCGTCTCTTTCTACTCACCGAAGTGGCGACTTGTCAACACCAGCACTTTTTCAAAATGTGATCCACACATCCTCCAGACTGTCTCGTATCTCACCTAAAGCCGCCAGCTCGCCCGTTGCCTGGGATAAAAAGACATTATTTTATTATGAATCCATGGGTGTCAGATCTCATTTCATGGCTTAAATTTCACAGATTAAGCTGTTAGAGATATTCCAGCGCATCTCATTAATATCTGAAAGCGGTAATGTGTAATTTGTGGTGGTAATCATTTAAATAATTTCTGTGAATGTATGCAGGAGTACAATTCAGGCTTAGGACGCTGCGGGACCCTTCTATTTGACAATTAACTTATAATTCCAAACAGGGATTTGTCCTCTGTCCACGGTTATATCTCAGACAGACAAGAAACCCACGCCCTTTGATTGGGGGGTACAGGGATTTTCAAATAAAATAAATATATAATATAATATAATATAATATAATATAATATAATATAATAATTTAAATATAAATATAAAGCAAATATTTTCCAGATAGTATTTTAACAATTTGATTTATTGCAATAAAAATATAAATCCGATTATTTAAAATTGGAAACAGTTGTTAACTTTAACTTACAGTTGTCATCTCTGTTAGTTTAAAAGGGTTTTTATACATTAAGTCCTTGGCATTAAAACTTTGAAATCCCCTGTTATAGCTTTCTCATTCTGCATTCGCTAACATTGTAAAACTGTTGTCCTGTGCCCATGAATTTTGCGACCACCCTGAAGAGACCAATATGAAGGAGAGACACGTCACTGAATGACACTCATCCAAACAAGGTTTGAATATTCACACACAGACATGAACGGCTTCAGGCAAATATCAGATTTCCTTCCCAGACAGTCAGACCTTCGGACTTTGCCCCCACCCCCCTCTATGACGTGACCCTCGTTTGCAGCAGAGCAGATTTTTTCTGACTGGCATCCCAGACGTGAAGGACAGATGAGAGATGGAGTGAGGGCAGGAGGCAGGAGAGAAGAGGCAGTGAGGTCGCTCACTCGCAGGTTGTCCATACAGAAGCAAAGGCACATGAAATTAAAGATGATCATCCCGCTGTCAGAAACAGAGCTCTGCTGGTGTATTTCGGCCCACTCTGAGTCCCCATAGAGACCTGTTATAAGGCATATGCCTCTTGCCAATCAGAGCAGCCCCGAGCTCTATGGGATCACTGATGAAATATGGACAATGGTGTGCAAGGTGGGCACAAGGGGAGGCAGGCAACTTAATGAGGCAATTTCTCAGATAATAAGATTGGAAGATATGCTAATATTTCTACCTTAAGGAGATAATTATGATGTAGAAGATAGAATATTTTATCTTAAAGCGACAGTGCAGTGGTCCCAATCCTGATGCTATCATGCAATCTTTTTTTTTTTTTTTTGTCGGTTGATGTTTTCAGCGTGTGCGCTGGGACAAGGGAAAAAACAATGCTAGCTAGGCCAGTTTTTTCCCTCTTTGTGCTTTCTTTGATCATTTTGATAGGGACTTTGTATCGAACGTTCGCTTGGGACTTCAAAAGAAAGTATGAAGGCTTATAAATATTTATGTCATTTGGGGATTAAGTGAAAAAATTATAGTAATACATACATAGGCTCATATACATTGGTATTTATTAATAATTAAATGAATAATGTAAATATTTTGGAAAATAAAGAAAAACAAACTCTCTAAAACTTTTTTTTTTCCTCATACCCATTGAGATATATACACTCATGTGAAAAGGAAAGGACACTCTATTGAATGCCATGGTTTTCTGTATCAGAACATGATAAAAAATCATCAGGTCCTTGTCAAGTCTTATAATTTGAAAAATAAAAGCCAATATGGAAAAGCCATGGGTGACAAACTATGGTCTGACCATGGGGTAAATTTCCTGGGATATCCACACCTGGGAAGATTGGTGTCTGTCTTGAATGTCTTCCACTTGAGAATAATTTTGCTCACTGGAATGATGGACTTGTTTGGAAATGTCCATATTACCCTTACCAGACTGGTGGCAGCAACAATGGTTACACTTTATTTTAAGGTGTCTCTACAGTGTAATTATACACTTAAGTACTGAGTAATATTAATTAACTACATGTACTTACTACTTACTATATGTGACCCTGGAGCACAAAACCAGTCATAAGTAGCACATGTACAGGTGCATCTCAATAAATTAGAATGTCGTGGAAAAGTTCATTTATTTCAGTAATTCAACTCAAATTGTGAAACTCGTGTATTAAATAAATTCAGTGCACACAGACTGAAGTAGTTTAAGTCTTTGGTTCTTTTAATTGTGATGATTTTGGCTCACATTTAACAAAAACCCACCAATTCACTATCTCAACAAATTAGAATACTTCATATAAAAAAAAAACATTTTTAGTGAATTGTTGGCCTTCTGGAAAGTATGTTCATTTACTGTATATGTACTCAATACTTGGTAGGGGCTCCTTTTGCTTTAATTACTGCCTCAATTTGGCATGGCATGGAGGTGATCAGTTTGTGGCACTGCTGAGGTGGTATGGAAGCCCAGGTTTCTTTGACAGTGGCCTTCAGCTCATCTGCATTTTTTGGTCTCTTGTTTCTCATCTTCCTCTTGACAATACCCCATAGATTCTCTATGGGGCTCAGGTCTGCTGAGTTTGCTGGCCAGTCAAGCACACCAACACCATGGTCATTTAACCAACTTTTGGTGCTTTTGGCAGTGTGGGCAGGTGCCAAATCCTGCTGGAAAATGAAATCAGCATCTTTAAAAAGCTGGTCAGCAGAGGGAAGCATGAAGTGCTCCAAAATTTCTTGGTAAATGGGTGCAGTGACTTTGGTTTTCAAAAAACACAATGGACCAACACCACCAGATGACATTGCACCCCAAATCATCACAGACTGTGGAAACTTAACACTGGACTTCAAGCAATTTGGCTATGAGCTTTTCCACCCTTCCTCCAGAATCTAGGACCTTGGTTTCCAAATGAAATACAAAACTTGCTCTCATCTGAAAAGAGGACTTTGGACCACTGGGCAACAGTCCAGTTCTTCTTCTCCTTAGTCCAGGTAAGACGCCTCTGATGTTGTCTGTGGTTCAGGAGTGGCTTAACAAGAGGAATACAACAACTGTAGCCAAATTCCTTGACACGTCTGTGTGTGGTGGCTCTTGATGCCTTGACCCCAGCCTCAGTCCATTCCTTGTGAAGTTCACCCAAATTCTTGAATCGATTTTGCTTGACAATCCTCATAAGGCTGCGGTTCTCTCAGTTGGTTGTGCATCTTCTTCTTCCACACTTTTTCCTTCCGCTCAACTTTCTGTTAACATGCTTGGATACAGCACTCTGTGAACATCCAGCTTCTTTAGCAATGAATGTTTGTGGCTTACCCTCCTTGTGAAGGGTGTCAATGATTGTTTTCTGGACAACTGTCAGATCAGCAGCATGATTGTGTAGCCTAGTGAACCAAACTGAGAGACCATTTTGAAGGCTCAGGAAACCTTTGCAGGTGTTTTGAGTTGATTAGCTGATTGGCATGTCACCATATTCTAATTTGTTGAATTGGTAGGTTTTTGTTAAATGTGAGCCAAAATCATCACTATTAAAAGAACCAAAGACTTAAACTACTTCAGTCTGTGTGCATTGAATTTATTTAATACACGAGTTTCACAATTTGAGTTGAATTACTGAAATAAAAGAACTTTTCCACGACATTCTAATTTATTGAGATGCACCTGTATATTTGTAGCAATAGCCAACAATAATTGTATGGGTCAAAATGATAGATTTTTCTTTTATGCCAAAAATCATTAGGATATTAAGTAAAGATCATGTTCCATGAAGATATTTTGTAAATTTCTTACTGTAAATATATCAAAACTTAATTTTTGATAAGTAATATGCATTGCTAAGGACTTCATTTGGACAACTTTAAAGGCAATTTTCTCAATATTTAGATTTTTTTGCACCCTCAGATTCCAGATTTTCAAATAGTTGTATCTCATCCAAATATTGTCCTATCCTAACAAACCATCCATCAATGGAAATCTTATTTATTCAGCTTTCAGATGATTTCAGATGATGATTAATTCTTATGTTAACAGTAAGGATGTCCTAACTTTGTCACACATGGCTTTTCCATATTTGCTTTATTTTTTCTAAATAAATAATGACAGTGATAGAGTATGCCATGTTTTTGTTCATCTGAGGTCTTATTTTCCAAATTTTGAGACCTGCTAAGGACCAGATGATTTTTATTATGTACTGATATGGAAAACTATGGAATTCAATAGGGTGTCCTTTCTTTTTCACATGACTGTATATATACATAGCAGGCAGCACAAAAAAAAAAAAAAATCATATTAAAAATTATATAAAAATTATATATGAAATAAAATATATAATAAAAATATTCTTATTAAAAATGATATAATAATATCTTATTAAAATTATATATATATATATTTTTTTAATTGTGCTGCCTGCTATGATTCTATGTAACAATGGCAATAAAGTATACCGTATGCATCAGTGAACCTGTCTCATGCATATTAACAGAGTGAAATGTCATTAATTGGTCATTGATCAGAGTGCCCTTGCTAATATATGTGAACATCATTTGCACTGCAAAGAGGTTGTTTGCCCATATTCATGTAAGACGTAAGGTTGCTGTATGAGAAAGAAGGGCCTGGGGCTTTGGAGTATCCCACAGTTTTCTGCTTATTTTATTGCTCTTTCTCTCTCAGAGGATACAGGCACCTCCAATTACAGCCCATAATGAGCTCCATCAGATAATTATGAGCTCAGCTGGCCTGAAAAACAAGCTGATACATATGGCAGACCATGGCAGCCACAGAGGAAGTTTCAGTGTGAACTCGCAAAGTCTGAGTTTTATCCCTAGACAGGGAAACTTGAGACCTGAACAGAGATGGTCATCAGGAAGTATGTTTAACCACATGTCACTGCTGAACAAAAGTAGGACACATCTGGAGGCTTTAAGAAGACAGTCTACAGAATCCACATTTTGGCTTTCTGAGGATGGAGTAGTGATGAACATAATGCTCTCTTGTCACTGACTGCTAAGACATTTGCCTCTTAACTTTTCTCTGCTGTTACCAATGAAGATTCAGCCAGAGATATATAAGGGACCACTTGGAAGAAAATGAATGGAAGAAGTCTTAACATGGCAACTTTAGGAGTGTGAATAAAAATAAAATAATGTAAAAAGAAATGTAAATAAAATAAAGTAAAATAATATAATAAAATAGTTCTAGAGTGAAATGCCCAACATGAGGATTTTTAGCGGTTCCAATTAGAAACACAAAAATTGCGTTATTTTAAAATGTTAAAATTGTGTTTCTTGATATCTCTAAAAGTATTTTTACAAAATACATTTAACATAAACTGAGTGAAAATGGCACACAACACTACACAGTTAAATAATGCAAGAAAAAAAATTCTTGTGAATTTTGTTTTTGAGAAAAAAAAAATCTCATTTAAAAAGTATTTGCTATTTGTTTTTAGCCCTCTTTTTTAAAAATCCACATTTTTATTCAGTCAAGAATGAGGGTAAAATGCGTCACATGTACATGTAGCTCCCTCTTTAGCATACTGATTAATCTATGCCCGGTGTGGGCGTCATGGACCATCTGAATGCTGGGTAAATGCCATCTCCTGGCGGGCGTGAGTCTTTGTGATATTCCTTCTCTCTGTCAAATAGAATTCATGTATATTTTGCAATCTTTGCATCCTATTATGTGCAATAAACTAGGTACTTTATCCATGACAGCACCTGGCTGGCACTGAAATTATGCAGAAGCCAATCTGCCAAACACACCCTTTTGAAATCAAATTTATTTAGTTAGAAATGGTCTCAAAGACACTCTTGTAAGCTATCATGTAACATTGTGATTAGAATACAGACAAGCAGAAATTTAATTCATTTCAAATTCAGACCCGCTCCGCTTCCTATTATGCCGCTGTATCAGTAAATTGTAAACCCTCCGTTGCGGCATTACAATTCAAACAAGGTTAGTTTTCAAACACCTGATTTAAATACGCTGAAAAAAGGAAAGGAAAATGAAGGAAGAACTGCTTCGACAGCCTTTGTGTTGATGCACGGCGAGAGATGAAGAAGTGAAGGCACGCGTGCAGAGGAGAGGCACTTTTGGATGCGATGGCTGAGCGATAACGCCCGAGGAAGTGTCAGCTAATTTCAATGCAGCACCTACAGCACAATTATTATTATTATCACCAAATCATGGAAATAAATTAAAAGAGCGAGCTCCGAAAATAGCACATCTGGGCCTTACACTTCACAGGTACACCCAGTGGGGATTCGGAAAGAGATGACTTTGCCTCATTATGTGCTTGGGTGGTGCGTGTGTGTGTGTGTGCGTGTGAAGGGAAATGGTGGACTCGCTGTAAAGCCAGATCTCAACAGATGAGATAGGGGCTGTAATTTGAATGCCAGTGGGAGGCAATTTAAACACATGGCAGTCAGAGAACGCGACACTCTGATCAGCAGCAAGGCCGTCCAGGGCTCGCCAAGGTCAGTCAGAGGCTGTTTGGGCCTCCTCTGAGAGCACTTTGTTGGTCAAAGAAGGAAAGACTTTGACAGGCTCTATTAATTGGCTTGAACTCTGACAGAAATTACACTTCTACATTTCCTCATAAATTATTTCACTGCTTGGTTGACATTATTGAGCTTGAAAGAATACCAAATGCGTCGTAAAACGAGTTCATTGTGTCATCGCGGACAAATCAAGCTGAACAAACCGCAGGAAATGTGGAAAGTGTTGCGTTAGCCAAACTGTGCAAACAAAAATGCCATCCCAGTTTATATTGTTACTCCGTTTGACATTTCCCGAATCATCTGCCAGGAAATCAGAGTGACAGGACCTTCCTGTAACTTTTGTGAAGAAAGAAACCGAGTAAAGTATCTGGCATGAGACGGAGCGGGGTTCCTTCCTTCCCTCTGAAACAATGCATATCTCAATCAGTGTCAATGAACGCTGATTAGAACATCACGAGTGCTACAGTCATATCCAAATGCAGATGATAACCAAAGTACAGTAATTTGCACCAAATGAGAAGCAGAACAAAAATCAAGCGAGTTCTTAATCAAATATGCTCAACGGCCGACGATGGGAGTGCAGTGGGGGCCCTCGTTCTTCTCCGTTCAGAAAAGCCAGTGACTCATCCTTCACTCTTTCCATCCCTCCTCCTGTCCTGTGATTCATGGGCTCAGGAGGGGCCCCCATCTCCCTGGAGAAATTAACAGTGATTTTAATTGCGTAGACGTCTCCAATTCATTACTGCCCACTCGCACAAATTTTCACCCTCTCAGGTGTCAAATGGCACTTAACATCTCTGCCAATCACGGCAGCACTAGAGGAGAGCTGAAGGAGATGGGAAGCGAGTGGCGGGTGTCTCGGGCCCCCCGGTGCGGAGACGACGTGGAGGACCCCTCTTATCCCCTCAGTTTAACTCCTGCAACCCTGCACACATACACACAGTCTGAATGGTCATATATGTGTTGAATCAAAAGATACGGTGTGCGGCGCCTACTGTAGCATTTCTTTCAATTACATCAATGATTAAAGCTTTAAAAGAAGATGATGACATCAATTTTATTTTCAGTCGTGAGGCAGATGCGTGACTTCCTCGCACCCTTATTATCAAGATTCTGTCAGATCGTAATATCCAAAACTGAATATGAAAATGACGCGGGGCAGTCAGCTTCACGCTGTGAAAATCCCTGATGTGCTCGTGAGTCTATTTACAGCAGGCTGCCCTCAGGGCTTTGATTAATTTCAGATAATCAGCAGCAGCTCCTTGACCTTGAAGTTCAATATGAATGCTCCTCATATTCTGACTTCTGCTTTACAGACAATACTTCCACAGAAAACCACTGGATAATACTAGTTTTTCAGGTGGTTGCTTGTAAAATTAAGATATTAACTTCAAGAAATCTATCTATCTATCTATCTATCTATCTATTGCCACAACGACATGTAATTAGATGTTACACAGCACAAAAACACATTGTAATATAAAACAGAAATTTCATGACACCTCAGCTGATGTGACTGTGGAGTAGAAAGCTGTGAGATTAGTGGCCTAATTGAATGAATTTAATTTGCTGTAATGGGAGAAATATGTCACAAGAAAAAATGGCTGTCGACTGCTTTTTCTCATTCAAATGTAAATTTTTTTCTTAGACCTCCATCCCCCACCCCATTCTCATTTTTTTCTTTCATATACAGTATATTTAGTCTCAGTCAGTCATATTTTGAGTTAGGCCTACATAAAGAGATTTGGGCAAAGCAAAGAACTGAGAAAGTGTAAATTAATTTATTATTTATTACAGGATTAGACATCGCTTTAAATCTGGAGAAATAAGACATTTTTTATCACCGTGATTTTTTTAAAAGCTAAACTTTTCTAAGGGCCTCTGAATATCTAAAATAATGTATACATATTAAGGTAAGGCACGTGGCTTAACAACAGATATATTTATTTATTATTTCAACAAAAATTTGGAACTGTTGAGTAACAGCAAAGCATTGCTTTAATTATCTGCTGTCCTAAGCCAAATTTTCTGTTTGCTCTGAATTATTATTTTTTTTTATGACATACTAAGTAGCTGTAATGTAAATGTTGCCATCTAAACAACTCAGCCATCAAAGATGACTAATAAAAACCAGCTTTGTCCAATCTCGTTCACAATATGCCTGTGAAAAACAGTGAAACTCTCAACAAAATGGCAGCTGAATAAACAGAGTAACTCTCTGGGAGATATTTAACTGTTCTGACCTTCTGCAACCTTTAAATAGCAAACAGAATTCACATTGAACTGAATACACACAATCTATCTATTATTTATTTATTTTATTTTTTGTTAAATAAATGGCAGCATGCAAGACTGCAGAAGCAGAAGAAGGATGAGTGTACTTTTATTGTGGTCTCAATCACCCTCAAAAGCAGAGGAAAATACATTTCTCTAGGGTGGCTCGGAAAGGTCATGAGGTGTTTGTCTTGGAGACAATATTTCATTATTTCCTTAGGAGGGAGAGGCATATGTATTTGAGGTTCTGAAGTTAAAGCTTCTAGTCTAATGGACAGAGATGATTCATGGACAGTTTAAATGCCTTTCATTTAAACAATACTGACTTCAGTTTTTTAAGAATTTTTTTCAAGAAACTTAAAATACAAATAAAAAGGGAAAAAAACATATGCACACACATTTTGTGATACACACATTCTGGATCTTGCCTAGTAAATAAGCATGCTACTGTCTGTTTATAGATGGCTCTTTTACAAACAACAGCACTTTAGTGGGGATTAATGAAAGATATGAGATCTCCACAGTGGGCGGTAAACAGTAATATGTGGTATGTGGTGCAGGGCAGGGCAAGGGCTGGGACTCATGAGCATATGACCACAGAGGTGGTAAGTCTCATTATAGCTTATTGGTCTTCATTCAAATGAGTCTAGTAGAATACACTTTGTAAACATCAACCCATCTCTTTGTTATCCTGCTTATAGGTAGCCTAACTGCCTCTGTGCCTGACTTCAGAAGGAAATGATGACATGAAAAAGAATTACAGAAGTAGAATTTGAACACCTACTTATTTATGCATTTTAGTTAATTTTTAGCTAGCTGCACAAATCAGTCACATTTTTTGAAAAGGCAAAATAAAAGTTAGAATAGGGGTCTTCAACTTTTTGCATGCCAGAGTCCAGATTGATGAAGCAAGGACCACCTGCTACATATAATATAAAACAGAGTTGCATTTTAAATTCTGATTTATAATATCACACATACTCATGCATTTACGGAGTTTATGATCTTTACACTGCAAAGCAATTAATATACTTTTCAAATATTCACCAATTTGTCAAATATTTGTAAATTACATCTTAATTTTAATTATTAAAATTATAAATCCAAAAGATTCATTAAAAAATGAATCTCAATTTTAAATATTTGTAACTTTTTTCATTTTAATAAAATTAATAATCCTAATTTTAAAAAGTAAAAAAAAATATTACATTTATTTTATTTTGAAATATACTTTTAATTTGAATTCTATATTTAATATTTTAATCATTTTGAAATGAAATACTTATTGCTGGCCAGTAATGCTGTTGAAGACCCTGTAACGTATCATGCATCCATAGAAAATGTGCAGAAAAAGTGCACAACAGCATCATTTCTGTCTCTCATTTCATTATCACTCCAGTCTGAACAAAGCGTGGGGACATGGCTGATTGTGCTATACATTTATATGGCACTTCCCATTTACCCTTCTAACCCAGTTACTGCCAGTCAATTACCGCATATGTGAATCCATTTACCCCTGAACCTCAGATGCCCTGCGTGTACATGACACATCAGCGTTCCTTAAAGGGGACCTTGAGGATTCTCTGATGATGACCTCCCATGGGCCTAGCAGCTAAAATGTCAGACAGCCTCGCTCATGCCCCCGAATGAAAAATGGCACTCCTCACCACGGCACGCACCGGGGGAGGATCGCGAGAAGAAGGCCTCTACAAAAGTCCACCAAGGTACATCACTGACAACAGACGGCGGCTAATTAACCATTGTGTGGCACTTTTACAATTAATTAGCCCCTTAAGCTGCTTTTGTCAAAGGCGGTAAACAAGGCGAAGTGAAGTTAATGACTTACTCAGATCAAAGGATGAGTTATTGTTTTTATTTTTCAGCAGTACCTGTGGGAGGTTCAGTTGCGCTCCAGCAACATGGAGATGTTTCCTTTCATCAGTTCGTCATCAGGGGCAGCGGAGCCACATCTAGGGACAGGGATGCTGGATGGAGAGATTTCGAGAGAGAGAAGGAACCAGAATTGAGATCAAGCTCAAGGGAGGATTTATGAAATCTTATTTTTCTCTTCAATCTAACTGTATCAATTCCCATGGGTATTCTTCAAGAGTGAGTTAATGATATGATGCAAATCATTTTTGATCGGTTCAAGCAAACGCACAAACAATAACAAGGACACGCTGGCACATTTTTGGCAGAGAGTTCCTGAGGGCCAAGAATTTTTAATTCCAATGAGAGCAAATCCAAGGTCAGACTCTGAACTTCCTGGCCATTAAGAGATCACAAAGACTAGCAGTGAGAGTGCATAATATCCACACAGCTATTTTTGGCCTCAAATTAAAATATATGACATGTTGAAATGACTGCAATGTGGAAGAGAGGTATTCAAACTAGACACTAATGATGCTTATTAATGGCGTGAATGAAGTCTTGACAGGTCGTGTGTCATTTTCCAAGGAATGCTTCACTGGCATAATGGCTAATGTAAGTGGGTGTAATTATATATATTATACCCTGTCCTATTGTATTTTGGCAGCGGTTTGAGGGAGTCAGACAGTTAGGATGAAAATCAAAGCCGTTATGCAGAAGGAACAGGAGAGCTGGAGGAATTGTAGGCCGTTGCCAATTTGCTCATTTCACGTGGACCGGACCATGTTTAAGCCAATAGCACCCATTAGTGGTCAATTGGAGAGATTGGCAGTAGAGGTTTCACATATACAGTGCCTTGCGAAAGTATTCATCCCCCTTAATTTTTTTCACCTTTTGTTATGTTGCTGCCTTATGTTAAACTGCTTTAAATTACTTTTTTTCCACATTAATCTACACTCCATACATCATAATTGTAAAGCAAAAAACAGATTTTAACATCTTTGCAAATTTATTAAAAATAAAAATCTAAAATGATTCCATTGCATAAGTATACATACCCTTATCTGGGACAGTTGAAATTTAGCTCAGGAGCATTCATGTTGCTTGTAGATGTTACTACACTTCAAGTGAAGTTAACCTGTGGCAAATTCAATTGAATGGGTATGATTTGGAAAGGCACACACGTCTTAATAAAAGGTCTAATAGCTGATAATGCATATCAGAGTAAAAAAAAAAAAAAAAACAAGCACTGAGGTCAAAAGAACTGCCTGTAGAGCTCAGAAACAGGTTTGCGTCAAGCCACACATCTGTGGAAGTGTTCAGAAAAAAATTCTGCTTCATTGAAGGGTCACAGAAGCATGTAGTCTCTGTTACCCTTAATGGAAGAAATTTGAAACAACCAGGACTCTTCCTAGACCTGGCCTCCTGGCCAAACTGAGCAACTGATGGAGAAGGGCTTTGGTTAGTGTGGTGACCAAGAACCTGGTGGTCACTCTAGTTGAGCTCCATGATCATATGTGGAGATAGGAGAAACCTACAGAAGGACAAACATCACTGCAACATTCCACCGATCTGGGCTTTATGGCGGTGTGGCAAGACTCAATCCTCTCTTCAGTGAAGACACATGAAAACACACTTGGAATTTACAAGAAAAAAGCACCTAAAGGACCCTCAGACTGTGAGAAACAAGATTCTTTGGTCTGATGATCCTCAATTCCAAGCATCATATTTGAAGGAAACCAGGCACTGCTCATCATCTGCAGAGTATCATCCCAAAAGTAAAGTGTGCTGGTAGCAGCCTCATGCTGTGGGGCTGTTTTTCAGCGGCAGGGACTGAGGGACTCATCAGAGTAGAAGAAAAGCTCAATGCACCAAAATATTGAGATAGCCTTAATGAAAACCCAGTCCAGAGCATTCAGAACCTCAGACGGGCAGAAGGTTCACCTTCCAACAGGACAATGACCCTAAGCACACAGCACGAATGGCTTATAGACAACTCTGTGAATGTCCTTGAGTGGCCCAGCCAGAGCCTGGGATTGAACCAAGTCAAATACTTCTGGAGAAACCTAAAAATGTGCATCTGCCCCCGTCCAACCTGACAGAGCTTGAGAGGTGAAGAGGTGAGGTGAAGAATGGCAGATAATTGCCAAATGCTGATGAGCAAAGCTTGTCGCATCAAACAAAAAAAAAAGACTTGAGACTGTAAAGGTTCTTCAGCCAAATATTTACTTAAGGGTATGAATACTTATGCACTGTACTTATTTCAATTTTTTATTTGTAACAAATTTATGAAGTTGTGACAATTCTGTTTTTGCTTTGTCAGTATGGTGTATGGAGTGTAGATTGATTGATGTGGAAAAATGTAATTTACAGCAGTTTAACATAAGGCAGCAACATAACAAAATGTGAAAAAAATGAAGGGGTACGAGTACTTTCGCAAGTCACTGTACATGCATAGAATTACATTTTGCAGTATTAGTGGAAACTAAACGTCACAGATTAATCTTCTCCAACAGATGACAAAATGCTAGTGGCTCTCTCCTCTTTTTTTAACAACAAAAAAAGATCTCTAATTGGAGGCCCAGAGGTAAAGCCTTTCATTAATCATTAAGCTTTGCAGTCTTGATAACAGATCTGGGAAGCTCAAACACCTCTCTCATTTATTTTTATTTACATATTTCCTCTCTCTCTCACTCTTTTTTTTTATCCAAAGGGAACGAGGTATGGAAAACCCGTCAAAAGAACAGACAGGGAAAAGGGTCGGAAAATGGTAACTTATGCTCACTGGGAATTACCAAAGCACTTAGTAATTAAATCTAAATTGACATTCTAGTAATTAGCTCCTTAATTACGAGGAATAACACAATTAGCCACTGAGTCTTTGCTAATTGTTAATTAGCCCAGGCAAAGTTATTGTGTGTGTGGCAGAAAAAGGCACGCAACAGAACAAATGTTAATTTGTCTCATTCAACATCCCTTTTTTACTCTGTTCATTCACACATTCAATTTAAGTAGTGATAGAAAAATTATTATCATAACCATCATTAACACAATTCATAAAACGCCTAATATCCTGTGTCTGCTTAGCTGGAAAAGAAGAAAGCTGTGTGCAAAAACAACCTTGTCATTTTTTTTCTCCCACAAACCAAAGGTTAAAAGACATGCTTCAATTAAAAAATAGATACATTAGATGATTTTTATATTATTAAATGTATGTATGTAAATATTTGCATATACACAAATGTGTGTATATATATATATATATATATATATATATATATATTTACATGTGGAATAAAAAATATAATCATAATATAGATATATGTATGGGTGATGGAAGAACATTTGTGGGTAGACTTTGGCACAGCACCACCATACCAGCATCCCATTGCAGACCCTGAGGTTCATTTTAACATGGTCTCAAAGAGTGGATTCAGCCCTAATACCTCATGGCTGAAGCAGTATTGGCAGTGCAGAGGATTTATCCAAATGCTGTTATCACCGGGTTCAGCATGCACACAACCTCCTGCCCTCCATGACTCCACAGTCCTTCCTTTCCAGTGGCAGCTTCAAAGATAAGTGTATGTACTCAGGCACAGATTACCCCGCCAACTCACAACAAATATTTGGCTGGCGGATGAGCCATCTTAGAATCCAACCGAACATGAAATTAAGCGGTGTGCAGACAGGCAGGGGTGCAGAGCTACCGAAAACATGATTTAGGCCTCGGTAAACACAACAGAGCGGGTGGCAAAGGTGCGGAGCGGAGGAGGTCGAAGGTGTCATATACTCAGTAACACTGCTGTGGACTGACTACTGTAATGTTATGACATTTCCCATTTTTTTCTTTTTAAAGTCTTTAAAACATAAATAGTTTTGTATCATAAAAATGCATTTCAACGGACACTGGAGCACATTGTGCCAAACTAAGTGATTCTGCTTCTTTATCTCACTTGCCCTCGCCGCAGTCAAAGTGCAGTGCGAATCTAAAGCCCCCACTGCTCTTTTCCTACTGTGTCTTTAATTGGATCCTTATTACCATTCCGGCTCCCTGAGAATGATGAATTTGTATGTGTGAGAATTTCATTAATCATTCTTATTCACAGTCCACTCAGACGAGAAAAGAGACGGAGAGAGTGAGAGGAGATAGAGAAGGAAGAAATTAATAATTTTTTGAGACTGGGATATATTTCGTAATGAATATTCATGCCTGTAGGATATTTGGGGTCAGCCATAATCAGGCAGGTAATTTGTAATTTGCTGTGTTTCACCCAGGACCTGCCGCATAGGTTAATATACAGCTATTTGAACAGAACTAGGGGGATTTTTGAAGTACAACTATCTTCGCTTACCTGAGCTTGTTATTTATTTATAATTTATAATGCAATTATGAAAAATTCAATAACTTGTCATTTGACGTTTTCACTGCGTAAAAGAGAAAATCAAAAACATTTTTGAGAACTGAAATTAAGCTGTCATCACAGGAATAAATTATATTTTAAAATATATTAATAGAAAACAGTTATTTTAAAATGCAATAACATTCAATTGTTATAACTTTTACTGAATTGATTTGTATTAATCAAATAAATGCAGCCTTGATGAATATAAAAGACGTCTTTCAAAAACATTAATAAAAAAAATATTACCAACCCAAACTTTTGAACAGTAGTGTGTGTGTATATATATATATATATATATATATATATATATATATATATATGATTTAATTAAAAATGACTAGAAAAATAAGTTTATTAAAAAAATAAATAATGAAAAACTCTGATAGACATTTCACGGCTTTAAAAAAAAAGAACAAAGAGCTTTCTTTTATTTAAGCTTCAACAGTTCAAATGTAGATTTTAAGGACACCTTTAACTAATTGGGGGCAAAAGCTGCTATCACGCATGTATTTAATTTTATTTCATGGGGGGGTTTAATGTAAGTACTCATTTCAGACAAGATTAGTTTCAGACAAGTTCCCATATTCACATATTGGCTCTCAGTGGCACCTGTTAAATAGTACAACTCTGTCATTTAAAGCGAGTGCACTCAATTTTAAATATATCTCAGGGGCTAAAAGCGAAGAACTGGCGCTCCGTGCAAACAAGCCAAAAAAATATCTATAGTTAGTCTCTTCTGTCCAAACATGACCAAAGACCCACTTTAGGGAGGAAAAAAGTGTTTTTGAACATGAAAGAAACCAAACTGCCAACACTTCGTTCATAAATTCACAGCGCCTGTACTTTAAAGTCTTCGCCCCCAAAAGGATTTTTCCAATTCTTTTTGAAATTATACCCACCTGGCATCACTTAAAGTTACTTAATTAATTATTAATCGATACATTTTGGGATGATTAAAATTCATGATGAGAAAGTGTTTTTAAAATAATGTCCAACCCCCCCAGGGAGGCTAATCAGTTTGAAGCAGTCGCTAGATCTCGCTGAAATAATTAATTGCACCTGAATGTTTAGCAAGGTCAGAGAATGGTAGCACAATGCCTGAGGTATAGAGGGATGTTTATAACATCACTTGATTGCGCTAAACCAACATTTTCATCTGGAAATTAATTCAGGAACCAAAGCTAGAGGCAGCCGCATTGCCCCCTGCCTCCCTCCTGTGTGAAACGAGCATCGTTTTAATAAGACTTTGATCGTTACCGGTGGAAGAAACCTGATGTGTCAGATTTGGAAAGGGGAGGCGAGGATGTGTGAGGAGGAGAAGGAAAAGCAACGAATTTAAAAGCACATTCCCAACCGTTTTCAACAAATGCTCATTAAAAGGAGAGCAGGTTACAAGACCGAAACATTAACCCCTGAACTTGGCGAGAGGATGTTTTGGAAAAATCATTATGTGTGACGTTATAGAAACATCCTTCGCTCAACAAAATACGGTTTCCTGTTTCAGCCCTTGGATCTGGGAACGTTTTGGATAAATAAGCTACCCGAGATCAACAAAAAAAAGGTGGCCATGCCTCTAACCTTCACAGTCTATTTGTACCCAGCACAAATAAAATCCCGCCTGACAACCAACAGAGAGATCAAGCTCAAAAAGAACGCCATGATGAGATGCCAACAGAATTCGAACCGAACAATGATACATTGTGATGGTTCTGTAAAGCTGCAGAGCGGGAAAAGAAAGCCCAGCAGCATTTCAAAAGCAACCGGTTGATTGACATATCAGTGGGTAGGGAGTGACTGACGCATTTGCCTAGTCTGAGAGGGAATGAGCGACGTTATTTTCCTGCTGGACATGACGCATTATGAGGGGTTGATTGGGGACTGGTGGCAGCAGGTTAAGGAAGCTGTCATGTTGCAGGTCTTTGTGTAGCTCTCCCCGGGGCAAAGCAATTGACAGGAAAGGGGGCCTGGGACAACACAGACTCCTGAAAACAGAGGGGAAAGAAATGAGGGGTTTGGAGGTTGGAAAGATGGAAACATGAAAGCAACATCAAGGAGATGCTTTGGCGTATCTGAATTTTTTTGAATTTGCCAGACAGGACTAAATACATAGGTTAGAACAGTCTAGAGAATATTAAGTTTAATCATGAAATGGGTGATAAGTTTGACACTTTACCAACTAAATGCTAGAGTTTTAGTGATCGTTCCCGAAAGTATGCGTCTGTACACGAAAGTGGGCATCTGTATTGGGAAGATATATAAAAATGAATAACGTATTGTATAAAACTATTGACTAATTTGTACCTTTCTAATTTATGATCTGTTGATAATTGTATTGTGTAGTGATGAATTTACTTAATAATAAAAGTAATTATTATTTTTTGTTATATTACAATAATATTAATTATCTTTATTATAACAATCTTTCTTAACAAAAGTCAGATTTTATGCCAAATATATTTTGCATTTGATAATTAAGTTCCGCGATTATTGTCAGTACAAAAAGAATAGTGCCCATTTCAAGTTGTCGTTTTTTAGTGAATTACGCCGTATTTAAGCTAAAATATACCACTTAAGAGTTGGAGTTTTTGCATATAGGTGGTTGAGGGTATTAGTATGAAGACTTGAGAGAATAAATTAATAAATGAAGGAACAAGTTCCTAACTCATGGGAACACATTTTGTATTTGTGTCCACGATAAATATATATTTTTGTCTGCATGTCATGTGCGGGGCTCCATAATTCAATCCAAAGTTTTACTAAACATTATGGTACCCCCTAAAAAACCTAGGTGTGTGCCGCCCTTGATAAAAGTTGTTATAGAAGTTATGAAAGTGTTCCTGAGAAATTCTGGGGGTCTCAGGGTCCTGGCCTAGAAAAGTATTTAAGCATACTATGGAAACGAATCATTGTGAAAGGGAAAAATTAATCAAGGAACTGTAAGTTTGTCCAGATGAAGCTGAAAGAGAGTTAATGGAGCAAAAGAGATTCATACGAATAACTGTAGCATCTCTCTGATGAAGGCAAGATCACATTTATGTATATTATTTTAGACTCATGCATTATATATAAATATATCCTACACTCTGGGTTCAAAGGCACAACACCCATGAGGGCTGAGGACTCTTTTAAAGATATGTGCTCGCTTAATCACTCAAGAAAGAGCCCCCATGAGTGAGCCTAATATTACAATTAATTAATTCAGCAAAAAAAGGGTATTAAATTTCCTCCCTCTAAGGATATTATCTGAATTCATTGACCTTTTTGGAAATCGCCCTCTAATTGTAACCAGGTTCCATTGCATTTACCGACTAACTTGTTTCCCTTCCTCGCTCTCTCTCCATATCTCCTCCTTTCTTTTTTCAAGAGCTGTAATAATAGTTGAGAAGAGCTTCTTGGTGCCTTATGTGGTGTTAAGATCTCTCCGTCACAAAGTCATTCCAGGGCTTTATCTCCTGCGAGCGGCACAGACGAAAGGAGAAACTTTTCTTATTACCTGGAAAGTGAAAATGGAATCCAACTTTAAGTCGCCACATATCTCAGAGGAAGACTGAATCCAAACCAACACTTTCAGTACACACCAACTCTGACTGAAGTTCTGGAGGTTTGGGTTCTCGGCTCCTCAGCAAAGAGAGAGGGGTTTAAGTGGGATCCCAGCAATGGCAGCATTGTCCAAGACTTTAAATCGGCAGAAATAAGAAAGGGATTATGTAGGCGACTGTATTATTCTTAATTTTCTTCAAGGATTGGTACTCAAATGAGTGAGATTTATGACTGTAGGCCAACCTCAGATTCCAGTGTTAGTATCAAGGCTGAATGGTGTATTGACCTCTAAGAGTGTTCATTCTAAAAAAGGATAATATGAAATTGCATTACATTATTGTGGAAGGCCAGCGAATTGAACAGCTATTACAAAAAGTGGCTTGGAATATATAAATATTTGAGCAATATCCCAAGAGCAAGAGGCCATTCACACAGAATGCGTTTTTCTTTTTAAAAACGCCAGACTAAGGCAAGAGAACAGGGAAAACACAAAGTATCGAGACGCGATCACAACGGTCAAACACTCCATCTAACTTGTTTACATAAAAACAATGGTAAAGTATCGTAGTGTAATGAAAAAACGCATTTTTTTGTGAACAGAGTGACACTGTTTTATACAGCAGTTCAATAAACAATGTTAATATTGTAACTTACGTAAGTGTACACTTCAGATGCAAAATCCCAAACTAGGCTACTCCTTCTGTTTTTCTGCCACAATTGGGGAAGAAACAAATGAAGCCAAAGAATCAAACACTACCTCTCATGCAACACATGCACTGGTGCTTCATTCTTGAATTATTACATGCTTTGGACGAATCAATTAAATGATTCATTGACTCACTAAAAATATCTCAGTTCAAAAAAGCATACTAACATATTAGTCCTTTCCTGAAATATCTTTATATGTATGGTGTTTTGAATTTAAATGTAGTCTTTCTTGTTTTGCTCCAGATTCAGAATGAATCTGTGTGTTTGAATGAATCGTTTAAGTGAATGAATTTGTGGGGTCGTTTAAGTGGGGTCAAGCACCAATTAAATAAATTTGTGCTCTCTCTTTTTTTTCTCTCTGCTATTCTATCAATCCAACTGCGGAGTCAATCACATTTTGCATGTGATCAATTGAGTTTTATATTTCTATATACATTTCAATTCAACAAGCTTCAAATGAAAATATTTCATGAAAACTTATTTCATGAGACTTCTGTGACTAACATTCGTTTTGATTTATATTACAGAATCAGGGTCTCTGGCACCCCAAACATACAGAAAATTTAGTCAGCATCAACAGAACCTGAAACTTAAGTGTGTTTGTTTTCACAAATACCCACAAAACATCTAATAATATGCACAGTTGCAATATACAGAACATGATCTTTGCTATCAGACTGCAATCTGCCTTCAGACATCATATACTGACCGTGAAGACCTGGTGAAGTGCGGACTACTGCTTCCCCCTGTTGGTTCACTGGGTGCTGGTTTCTGCAATGTCTTCTGCATGGTTGCTGGATGGTGTATTTAGTCTCTAATCTGCATATTGTTGTCCAGGTGAGGAGGTCTGTTAGCAAGGCCCACAGGGAGGAATTCGGGTCTTAATCAGGCTCTGCTCTGGTTTATTTAGTTTGGAGATTCATTCAACCAGAGAGGGGCAGAGGAAAACACAGCTGGAGGCTCATTGGAGTTTACACAAACATCTATCATGTAACATTTAAACACATGAGCATGTAAACAGACGCACAGACAAACAAAGTCAGGCACACTAGACTGTAAAAATTAAATTTTAATAAATTATCAAATATAAATACATCAATTTGGCAAATTATTATTTTTTCTTCATATTAGGAAGAAAAAGGAGGAATCCAAAATTAGAGACCACATTGAAATTTTGGGATTCCTGATCTAATGTAAACATATAATTGAACACCTTTCGATATACAGTAAATCCTAAATGTACTGCATTATGCCAAAAAAAATTATTTACTGATTGGTTGATTATTTAATTACAATAAATAAATAAATAAAAATTTCAGTATGGCATTCTCAGACTTTTAGACTTGCTGTATTTTTATTTATGACACTGGAACTTATATTTGGAATTTTATATAAATATATATATTTTTAATCACTCAAGCACATGTTAGGAAATATTCTTGTCAAAAAATATAGTCATATTAGAGCCAGCATTTTCCACAAATCTGTTGGGATGGACAAGTACCAGCATCCGACACAGTTCAGGTTTGATATCTGGCCTGTTCTTCCAGACAGATTTGGTACAAGCTTGTGCAGGTTTCAAATGATGGCACAGACTCTCAGTTGGGTTGAGATCAGGGGTTTGTCTGTTTGACTGAAGTGTTCACTGATTTTCAAAAACTCGATTTGAAGCAGGAAAAGTCCTTTCATTATGCATGCACTTTAAAAACTTTCAGCCCTCCTCCTGTAAATGATACAGTGACACAGAGGTTGATCAGCACGAGAGCTCACAGAGCAGAAGAGCCCCAACTGGAGCTGCCGTGGGCCTCAAAGGAAGCTCAGATCCATCCTTGAGGCAGCCTAGATTGGTTACCCTGGGACAGAGTGGAGTCTGCACGGGGGTCTAATCTTCAAGGTCATTCAGTGGTTTCAGATGACCTTCTGACTAATCCTTTATGGCACTAGTACTAAAAGAGGCCCTCGGCAGCAGAATCCCATCTTTTATTCTCACTCATTCCCTTGTTAATTGCCAGCTAGTTGATTTGATCTCTCCATTCTATAAGTTGTAAATTGACCTCTTATTTCCAGATTTTCAAGCCCAGCTTACTTAATTAAGCCTATATGAAAAGAAGAAAGAACCTTGTGAGACATCGGCAGGTCGCAGGCGGCGTCGTGAGGGAGAATTGCGATCTGTGCCAGATTAAAGAGCGACGGCATTCCCAAGGCTGAACAATGTCATTTTTCTACCTTCTCTCACCTCTGCTCCTTTGGCCTCGACTAACGTTCTCCAGACGCGAAAGGGCAATCCGTCTCCCAACCATGTTAATGCAGAAGAGAATTATTCACCTTCTTTTCTCACCCCTGCCAATTTGGGCCTCCGTCTGATGGTGGATTGAAATAAGTCAGGAAAAAGTATTAAATATGTAGCAGAGTCTGCAGTGAGGGAAGAGAGAAAGATGACAGGGTAACTACCTGAGAGGAAGCTGTCACCGAACATAATTGACCTTTCGAGGAGGAAAAAAGAGCCCCCATTTACTTCTCTGACACAATCCTCCATGTGTCGATTGTCCAACTTTATTATTCTCTTTCTGAGGCTCTTCTCTCAGGACACAGAGTTTGGTCTCGGCTCCCTCATTAAAATAGGCCGGTGCAGACAGGCAGAGGTTACAATTGATCATCGCACCATAAAGCATACATAACCTTCAATTTTGCTCCGAATCCACACGTTTGGCTCTTTGTGTCACGGCGGAGAAAATGAGCTGTCAATTTCTCAAGACAAGATCATAAAAAAGCCCCTGATGAATGGTGTGGTAATGGATAAGTGTAGGATCAATAAGCAATATCAGAAGTTTTAAAACAAGGCAGTATGCATAAACCTTTACGAACTTCACAATGTCACTTTGTGTTCATAAAAGTTTTTTTACTGTCTTGTGAACAAAATGTAATAAATTTATCCCAATCTGTCAGGTTTTACAGCCTCCAGCCCCCTCCTCCTTACTAATCTTGACACATGCCTATTAAAAAGACAGTGCTGCCTCCAGTGCACATGCATCATGGGGCTAAATTACCTCAATCAGCAGATTTTTGCCCTCTGCTCTCTGCTTAAACACTGATGATACACTCCTCTGCTGATGGTAGAGCGGGTTCAAGAGAAGCCCTTGTAGGACCAGTTCAAGATGGAAAAAGCACAGATGTATGTGAGAAGAAAGAAGAAAAGAAAACAAGAGGCCATTCAGTGGATGAAAGAGTCAAATGAAGAAACTTTCCAGGTTTTAAAGCAGCAAAACAACCAGGCGTAGTAGTTTGGCAAGATTTTATAAATGGATGGATGAATGAATGAATCTGATTTTGTCAGCAATCTAATTAAATCAGCATGTTAATTTAAAGGGGTCATGACATGAGAACTCAAATTTGCCTTGATCTTTTAATATAAGAGGTCTTTGTACCATTATAACATCCTGCAAGTTTCACAGCTTAAAACATCCTCCTCATTATAAACAAAGCATTTATTTAATCAAGCTCCAAAAACGGCTCATTTTGGATCCGAGGTGCAAGGTGACATCACCTGGGCACAAATATTTGCATAAACACTGACTTCAGAGCAAGACATTGATGAATAGTCATAATCTCTCCATAGGCCCTGCCCACTGGCGTTCACTCGCTTGACAGCTGACACTTAATTACAATGAATGTGCGTCACATCAAAAGCAAATATAAATTACAATCACTGCTGCTATCTTGTCTACACTGGATACAGTATACAGATGTGCGTTCGCTTTCTGAAACAACCCACACGCTTGAGTCTGTCAATAGGACAAATGGAGTGAAAGAAAATTCACTTTGAAGCTCATTCGCGTTTTTGTAAAGATAAGGATCCCAGTGTCAGAGACAAGTGGATAGTTTTTTTAATGGCACCCCAGATCATGTCAGAGGATTGATCAGAGCATGTTGTTTTGTAAACGAGGCACAATGTCATGGAGATTTCACAAAGAAACATTTGTTGAAAGATGAAGCGGTACTAGATCTGACTACAGCTGCATCACAAACCGTAAGTAAAGGATTTCATAATGCTTTGTGTGGAAATTACCATTTTATATTTGATCATGTGGTCAAAACACTCACATGCAATAGCGATGGGGCGTTGACACTGTTTCCTATGCAATGACATTAGCCAATCATAACAGTGGCCGATTCCTGACAAGCCTTAAAGGACTCGCTCCTTAAAACAGGTCGTTTTAGAGAGAGGGTCAGAGAATGAGGGTTAAAAATGAGCATTTTCCCACATAGTTATTTGTTTTTGTTTTCTTTTGTGCAAAAAACTTTATTTACAGTAAACCTCAAAGAACATATAATAAAATAATAAAAAGATATATAAAAATTCATATCATGATCCCTTTAACACTAAACCAATAAAATCGATTACTAAAACGGAATATAGCTCTACTTGCTGTCTGCGGAGTAATACGAAAGACATGAAACTAGCACTGGTTCAATAAAGCGAATGAGCATTTGTTATGGACGACAGCGAACATTAGGAAATATCGGACCGCTGCCACAACTTTAAGTTTTGCACATATTTAAGTAGATGACATTCAGAGCAGAATGCATGCGTTACTTGGTAAGTTTGTTTTCCACTCACAATACTTATTAAATAAAAAAAGAGAGCTGGAAACACTGATCTAGAAAAGAGAAGTGTATGGAAGCTGCCCAAATAAAAGTTTGGAATGTAGTGAGGATAAACTAATCTGACGCAGTGTACAGCTCAGCAGCACATTCCCTTACATAAATGGATTCCCTTGTTACTTGTTTTTTTTGGGGAGGGGGGCAATAAAACGAGCAGTTTGATTATTTTCCTTTTTGCGTGTTTACAGACGTGTTATTCTCCTCAAGCCCACTTCCACATGCCATCTGAAAGCTCTTCCAGAGCACCAAAAGAGGCTTTTCTGCCAAGCACCAGAGCAGGCAAGAAATTTACAGCCCGCCCTGGCCACCTCCAGGGCAGACATGCTTCAGCGGTGCTAAAACCTTGTGGCGTAACACAAGCCCTCCTGCACCCTAATTTATGTTTTCAAGTTTGATTATTCTCTTCCTCACACCTACAAGGTTTTTCACCAAGAAACTACCAGTAAGTATGTGCTGGTCAGGCATTTTCACACGTGTTTTGACGAGCAGGAAAATGAGTCGTGGGATGAATGAAAAAATATAAAGTGTATGTGTGTTGAGGGGGGTCGCAGGGGGATTCCAACAAGCGAGCCATAACATCTCCACACTTCAAATCTACAGGGATTTATTAGATATGGAAGTCCATTAGCATCATAAAGAACAGGCAGAAAATGGCATCTCGCCAGGCTGGGGCCTGAGTAGGCTTAAAGACACATGGACGTCTGAATCTGAATAAGCCGATTTGTCTTGATTTAAGCCCGAGAAGGGCTGTTTAACTCAGATATGCATCTTCAGCACTCAGAGTCTGAAGGAAGGTGAATAATCATGGGGCAGGACTTGAGAGAAAGGAGACCACCAACAGTCCAGACTCGCACGGCACTTTCTTCATGCCAGTGTCCAATTTGATGCAGATGGCGGCTAGAGGAATATGTGTGTGAGTGTGAACATTCGTCCATGAGCACAGCAGGAGCAAATACCACAGTTTTAAGGATACAATCTCCAAAAACTTTTAATTTGACAGATGAAAAATAGACCATACTTTCACAATGTTAGATATCTAGACCTTTTAGTGGGGAGAAAACTGCATGCAAGCTCCACATACAGTACAATGGCCCTTTTTCCAAGTGCTACTTTTTGACTCTTTCCCTCTTTCATTTTTTTTAAAGTAGTCTGTTATACAGTTATAAAAATATTATTGATTTACATTACAGGCTATCAGACTATAATTTTAATTTTTGGCCATATACAGTAAATATCAGCATCTGCACCAAATTGCATGTTTTTGTGTAGTTTGTGCCTCCACCGAGCTGTTTTTTCAATATATGTCCATATTCTCACTATAACACTATATGAGCCATAAAAGCCTGATGCATCAAATATGATACAAAACATAAAACACATATGCAAACCTTTAAAAAAATATATTTGGTTCAGAAAACTATTCAGTTTTTTAAAATTTGATTTTGATTTGTCAGGCTTTACAGCTAATGGTCTTCAACCTTTTATAAACCTTCTCCACCTTTAAAACAGCTTTTTTTTATTAACGATTTAAAAAAATCAATTTAGTAATATTGGATACATTTAATATATAATTTAATATGTGATATATAATAAAGAGCACAAATGAATTATAATAATAAGCTATAAATGCATTAGAAAAGTCATTCAGAGTGTGAATACAGTGTGTATTTGTATTCACTTAGCATGTTAACCTCGGTCTAGATCAAGGCCTGCACCACTATATAGTGATAATTGGATGTGATTATGTTTTCTCATATAAGCTCTGAGTCTTTGATATGTGTTGAATTCTTGTTTGTTTTCTTTAGATGATATATCACGAGGTCAGTTTAATTGACGTTGTGCATTAAGAGAAAATGAATTCTCCAGTTCTTCTCCGTCTCTGTTTACAGTTCACTCATTTTAATGAAGCAACACAGTTCTTGGCCAGAGCGTTTCATATGCGTGAGGTGGCAAGATGACTGCAAGCTAATTATTCCTCACCTCGTCCTATTTTAAGCCTCTCTTTATCTGGGATAAACTGCCCTAATAAAATGGTATTTAAAAATAGGTTAATTGCATTGCAGTGCTATTTCTGTAATTGTTACAGGAAATAAATGAGGTTGCACTCAGGGAGTTTCACGGTTCTCTGGTGTCCCCTAGAGGATACAGCTTGATTTTTTTGTGACTGCTTTAGTCATACTTCCCACTGAAGATAATCTTTTGAATCATGAGTGTATGGGAAAATTAAGTGGTTATGGCAGATTAGTCAAGATTGATGCTTGAATTAAATAATGAGTCAATGTTCACATAGGCCTATAATCTTTTTATAACCCTAAAAAAATTAGTAATTTGTGCCAAACCAAATGTGGCGTTGAAGACATCAAGCTGCTGTTGATATAATAAGAAATCAGGTTTAATATAAGGAAGTGGGTGGGTATTGTTGTAAGGCACAAAACAAAGAGGTCAGCTCATGAAAAACTATTTCCTCTAATATTTCATTTGTATAAAACCTCAAAGTTGTTTCCCAGGGTATATTTTTATTTCTTCCTCCATTTTTTGTACATTGTTCTGCTCAAAATCTATTTAAATTGTGTTCAGTATCGTTTTAAAAGTAAAATAAAATATACAAAAAACAGAAATAAAAATTAATTAGAGCTGTATAGAAAAAAACCTTAAAAAGACAAAAGCACACAATTTCTAAAATGCAGAATTAAAATATAAAATCTAAAAAAAAAAAAAAAAAAAAAACTAATCAGAAATAACAATAAATCCTATAATGACATAAATAATACTAAAATAACAATGTTATCTACTCCATTAGCTAAATCAGTATACAGCAATCTCAGTATCTCTTTCTTGACTCATTTGATTAAACTGCCAGAAGTTACAACATAAAACTGATTTGGAAATAATCTGTATGAAGAAATTCATAATACTTAAAATACAATGACTATTTACTGAATGAATTAAACATGCAATGTGATAAGATCATGTGACAATGTATCAAAATGCAGTGTAATGAGATATATGACAATGCATTTTTTAAATTTTTGATCATAATGCATTATATTTAACTTACTATTTTTATTAGTATGCAGTATACAGTCTATTAACATTCCAAATTAAGTCAGCTTTAGCAAAATAGTATTCCATTCCTAATATGGTTAATCATTTCCCTGTCATAATTCAGTATGCTGGTGTAGAGCTCCCTCTCATGGCACCGTAGAGAATCGCTAACATCCTGACCATAAAAACCCATTTTAAGTGCACAAAACACACAAGCCATATACCATCAACTAAAATACATTTAATGTACTAAAACATTCTCAAGGCCTTCATAGGGTTTTGGTAAAAACTTCAGACACATTCTTTTTGTATTGTCTTTAAGCATGCTGTAAAATGAAATGCCAAAGTGTGTGTGTGTGTATATATATATATATATATATATATATATATATATATATTTATATTTTTTTTTCCTTTTCTTTTTAATCATAAAGATATTTTACCAAAGCATACTCTTTACTTCAAGAGATTTATCTTCATTTTAAATGGCTATCTTCATTTTTCATTGCTAAAAACAAGAAAAGTCACACGAGCAAAATTAGAAGCCCCTTCATGCTATGCTATGCAAAATGCCCTTGCTTATTTTGCTACACTATGCCTATTCTAATTAACCAAGTCAAAGATTTGCATAGAGTAACCAAGTCTCATCAAGAGTTGTCAGCTGGTTTTAACTTGGCATGATCCAGGCAGTTTGTTATATACCTGTGATAATAATAATGCATAAAATACATCTGCGGTGTCTCTCCTGTAATTTTAAGCTAATTCATGAGGTTTAAACGGTGCCATTTCAGCACCTATGAACCATACCTTTAAAACAATAAAGCAGTAAAACCGGGAAAGGTGGTTAGGCAATAAGACACTGGAGGTGCATCATACTGTTTCTGAGGACAGTGCATTGGTTCTATTAAAGCTCATGTTCAACACAGGCAGTTTACAAGCCACTTTGATTTAACTGTACAATAAAATTCACATTCTCAACATTTTAAATGAACAATGAATCATCACTCAACAGTATCACTTTTCCTCAAATGTCTTTTTCTTAAAAAAAAAGGAATAAAATCAATACAAAAACAACATTACATATGTTCTTTTAATCTCATAAAGCCTAATGTGTTTTAAAGATTTTGTACAAAAAAAAAAAAAAAGAAAAAAAAAAAAGAAAAATATGGCTCTGCACTTATAATAGAATGGCATAAATATTTTTATATTTCAATGGCTCGGCAGTGATATAGTAAAAATTGTTTTTAGAAAAATTAAAAAAAAAAAGAACAGATAAAGTACATTTAAGTGGCTTAGTGGCATAAAACATTTGAAATTAAACTCACTTCATAAAATCTTTATAATATCAATAAAACTATTATTTTTTTATTTTTTCAGTGCTTTGAGAAGAGAAAAAAAAGAAAGCCTATAATAATACACATATATTTTCTACATATTCAAACTACTTCACTGTACAGCTCAAAAGCTGGATCAAATTTCAAGTTGATCCAGGTTTCCTGAAAGGCACCTTGGGCTGTATGAACTTCACTTTGGCAAATGGGGCTCACAGCTGTCAGCTTTATTTTACCGAGTGCCAGCATGGGCATTTGAGCCTGTGCTTCTTGAAGAATCTGGCCATGGCTTTAAGGCATCTTAGTAGCAGTGTATGTGACAACAGGACTAATTTATGGTTAATTCATACTGCATTCTGCTGCACTGTCCACTGAACATACTGCCACACTAGCACCTGGTATGGCCTGTTATACCAACAGAAGCCTGGCGTCATTGTTTTGTCTTTAACAATGACAACAGCAGCTACATTAAAAAGCATGTGTAAAGCTAATGCTAGGGTGATATGGCAGGTTTCTTTTTATAGCTTTCTTTCCAAGTCTCTCCATGTTGGCCTAAACTGATCAATGAAAAAAACATGCAGAAAACTTTTTTTTTTTTCCTCTAATACTTTTCATGGACATTACAGGGCACTTTCAGAGTGACTTTTCCAGGCCCCAGTGTGATTAGTGGATAAGGGCTTTTAAAAATCATTCAAATTCAGACTCATTTGCTAATGAATCATTCAGACTATTTTGTGAATCTTTTTGTCTGATTCATTTAAAAGAACTGAATCAAAAGAACCATTCACTCACAACTGACTAAAAGTCACATGATTTTTATTAAGATTGTATTAATTTATTAATCTAAATTAAGAAAACAATTTCTTGATATTTTCCATGGCTGTGAACCATTTTCTTCCTGCTTTTTGATAAACTGTCTAAGGATAAGCTGCCTTTGCATATTGCTCTGATACAGCAAGCGTTGTGATGTGGCGGTAGCCTATATTTCAAATGAAAAAACAAATCCTCCAAAAATCTCTTCTGTCTGGATTTAGAGGACATTAAGTGAGTGTGACAGTCTCACATGTGGGAAATGGCTGACATGTTAAAGCAGAAAAATATAATTCTACAGATAAAGAATGTGAGAGTGTAAGAGTGGTTCAGATGTAAAAATTTTCAGGGGAAAGTTCACCCAAAATCATACACTCACCCTCATGTTGTTCTAAACAAAAGAAGATATTTTGAAGGATGCTGGAAACCAAACAGTTGCTGGTAGCCATTGACTTCCACAGTGTGTTTTTTTTTTTTCATACTATGGAAGCCAGTGGCTACCAGCAACTGTTTGGTTACCAGCATTCTTCAAAATATCTTCTTTTGTGTTCAACAGAAGAAATAAATTCATATAGGTTTGTAACAACATGAGGCTGAGAAAATTGACAAAATGTTCATTTTTGGGTGAACTATGGCTTAATGTCAATCTGTATGTGTCTATGGACATATTTTTATACAAAACCTTCAATATAGGCCAATTCTCGGTGATAGAATTCAGGCATCTCAGTTCTGTTTGTTCAGTTAGTCAATATAGCATTTATCAACTTATGCATATTTGATATTTGATATTGACAGTTGTGGAACAAAACTGTTGCATGATTTCACTAAAACCATGTTTCTTGTTTCGCATGTCAGATAAAAAAATAGCTAAACTCTTGTTTCATTGTGGCAGGGTGCATCAATATCGTACTTTTCCCCGTTAACAGTGCGTGTGTGTGTGTGTGTGTGTGTGTGCTTGTGTACATGTCGCATCATATGCACGTCGTGCAGCAACACCTAAGGCTGTCCAGGTCACAGTATGTCTGAGTCCTCAATGCTGAAGCTGCTACGGCGGCTGCTGTCCACAGAAGCCTCGGGAGACATGGCAGACAGCAGCGGGTCTCCTCCCAGTGGCGACAGGGCCTCTTCCATCAGCAAGAAGCCCAGATCGCTCTTCTTTCCCATGGGCGCGACACCTCCGCCCAACGAGCCGAGATCCTCAATGCCCCCCATACCATCTTGATATCCTGGGATGCCTCCGTCGCACAAGTCGAGCGACTGGGCATAGTCAAAGTGCTGGGAGCTGCCCACGGCTGGGTACTGCAGCGGGGGCTGGGGGTGAAGGTGCTGGTGCTGGTGCTGGTGCTGGTGAAGCTGAGTGTGGGGCCGGGGCTGCGGCTGACCCTGGTGCTGCTGATGCTGGGGGTAGTGAGGAGGGAGATGGGGCTGGTGTGAGAGGTGGTTCTCCTCAGGGCTGGTCTCCTGCTTGATGAAGGAGTTTAGAAGCTCAGCGTTGTTCAGACCAGATGGAGAGCTGTTGGGGAGGCCGTGCATCTGGGCCTGCCTCTCAAGCTCCTGAAGAATGAACACAATAAAATACCAATTAAAATAACATGATCAGTTAACTATATCTCAAAATATCAGTTCTCATTTTTATGTATTTTAGTATAATTGAGATATTAGTATAATTTTATTAATAGTTTGAATCAGTTTTTATTTAGTATTTTCCATTTAAATTTTCTATTATTTTTATTACGGTTTTTGTTTTTGTTATTTTAGTATATCATGTTAAACTAAATAAATATGAAAAATGCTGCCTTGGCATCTAGCTGAAATAAAATAAGTATTTTTTTTTCTGTTAATATTTAAAGTAACAAAAATGTGTATGGATGTAGTTTTAATGAAATATTCTATATTTTGTATTTGCTTTTCCATGGCCATTTCCCCTATTTTTACATTTAGATTACTTGTGCTGTTATTTAACGCAAATTTAAATTTAATCTTTCAAATCACTAATAACTTAATGACACTGTAACATACTATTTTAGCAAATCTATTTTTCACACTCCATATTATAATGTTATGATGCCTAAATTCACTTGTAGCGTTTGAAATGACTGATTTAATTTTTAGTTTTAATTTTGTTGGCCATAACATAAAAGCAATGAACGGCCTAACAGTATCGGACTGAATTTTAATATTACGCATCCCTAATAATGCTCAAGAAACAATGTTGAAAGTAGTTGTGCTGCTTAATATTTTTTTCAGTATTTTATGATGAACGGGAAGTTCAAAAGAACAGCATTTATTTCTTTACTGTCACTTTTAATGAATTTAACACATCCTTGCTGAATAAACATTAATTTTATGGGGAAACTGACCCCAAACATGAAAACAAAATAGAAAGAGCTAGGAAGAAAAAGGAGAAAAACCTTACACTAAAGACATGTTAAATGATCATCTTGTTGCTAGTTCAGTTGTTTTCCAGGCTGTAGTAAACTATTATTCTTAGTGGATGCTTTAAGCCTTAGGTTTTATTTTGTGATAATGGCTGTCACGTAAATGCTGAATGAACGTTCACCTGAATGCGGAGCCACAGCTGTTTGTTGGCCATCTCCATCCTCCTGAAGTTGTTCTCCACCTCTCTGGTTCTCTGGATGTCCTTCTGCATGCGTTTAATATACTCCACAGAGGCCCTTAGAATAGTGCCTTTATTCCAGCGCACATCCCTGAACACAAGAGGTTCCAGACAGTTAACTGTTTATCAATGAATGTCTCCAAACAGAACTGTCCTGCAAAATTCACATCTGGCCAGAATTAAATTAAATCATTTATTTGCTCAAATGAACAAAAACTTACAGGTCATTGGTTTTGGGGATCATGGTGCCCAGCTCCTTAATTCGATCATTGATGTTAAACCTTCTCCTCCTTTCAACTAAAGAATAAAAAAGAGGTTGTTAGTATGGTAATACTAACGATTAGTAGTATTAGGAGACTTTCAATTCTGCAGCATGATTGCTTCCTTTTTGTCTGACCTTGACCATCACTTTTTTTTAAATTTGTTTTCTGACTCAATCTTTCAATAATGATGGGAAATGAGGTAGCCGGTACTGTCTCTGCGTGTAAATTGTTTATGATGCTCAAGATATGGCACTATATACCATCTTAACCCAAAGTATTTGGGAACAGGCCAAGCTTAGCAAAGCTTTGCAGAATTACTGTCTTACTGTACAACTCCAATACTTGTGAAATGTCACAGGCAATTACATTTTAATGCCACGGCAGCAGGATCTGTCCGAGTTAACGATAGACCAAAGTGTAGTGCGCTGTCAGCTGAATTTGCCCGGAGGTTGTGGTGACGGGGTGTCAATGGCAGGGCACTAGCAGAGCAAGTGTACTTTAAACTGTGAACGGTTATAAACTGAAAGAAATGAGGGGGGAAAAGCGCATACTCACTCAGGTTATGGTTGTCTTTCTTCTGCCTCTCTTTAGCCACTGCACGAGCTTCAGCATCTTGCCAAAAACAAAAGGCAGTCCGTCAATCAACTAATACGATCAACATGTTTTGCAATACATGCAAATGTTAAATTTCTGATCTTTTGTAATAGTGGCAATCAGGGACATTTCCTTGGAACGGTGAAACTTTGCTTAAATTTTATCCAGCAGGGTTATGTAATAGTTTCTCTCATGTCTTTCAATTGTAAAGCAATGTTGTTTACAGTAGGCTCTGCTCAATTTTCTGTTGTTTTTATTAGGTTAGTATGTCAACACATTATAATATAACAGTGCATAAGGTTTCTCAAGATGTAAACCATAAAAACAACACTGAAATTTTTAAGTATGATCTAACTTTCTCAAAAATTTCCCATGCGACACTGATGTCACGGTTGCGTCCCATAATTCATGTCAGTCATATCACTTACAGTACGACCACAGTTAACGGGTATACAGTAGCAAGTAAACATTTAGATACTCTAAATGTGTTTTTCATGTTATATACCATTAATAAGGATAAGATACATTTAAATAGTGTTTGTATGTGCAGCAGTACTCTGTTTTGTATGACTCTACAGACTGTTCTACCTGACAGCTCTCTCTTGATGGCCAGGTTGGCAGGGCAGGAGTTGCTGGTCATGGCGATAGCTGATCCGGACATACCTGGCCCCATGTACACATCCAAATGGCTGCTGGACAATGGAAGCTATAGTGCACAAAAGAGATATACGTGCGTCTTGGTAAGTTGGAAGACAACAACAGCATTTAAAGTTACAAAGACAAAATTTTCTTTGCATTACATAACAACATCATGAGCACAATGAATTTTCAACTATTCTGACCAAAATATTACCCTGTATCAGAAGACTACTGCTGCATGTCCTTACTGCCATCCAAACAGCTTTCTTTGCAGGACAAGATATAACTAGTTTGTCTTCCAAATGGCATTTTTATGAAGCTATATTCAGTGTAACCCTGGTAAATCATCACAATCACTAGATACCCAATAAACACTCATCTTATCTCTAAAGCAAAGCCATAAACGCTAGAGATACCGGAGATAAACCACAAAAAATATCGCACTTGGCTATTGCTTCTGGGTGAGAGAAATGATTGACTATGCTCTTTCTTATCTAAGTCTTTATGGTTTTATTCTAGTTGTATCTTTTATTCCATCTTAGTGTCTTAGTATAATTGTAAGCAAGCCAGCTCTGAGCTCCTAATGAGCCGTGACAGCTCAGATACCTTATCACAGAGGCTACTGTGAAGCACGAAGCCAAACAAACACAAATCAACAGTAAAAAGTCAGAGAGGGAAGCCCATTATGCAAAGTGAATCTGCTATTTCTGGTCAAACGCATGCCTGTCATCACCTTACGCCTTGTGTTTTTCAATACTTCAGTGAAGCAGGCCGTACTGGCACATTGAGAAAACAGAAATGGCTCTTTAAGCATTTCGAATGTGATAAACGAAGTGTATAAGAGAGGTGTGAACTTGTGAACACCGCTTGCCAACAAACAATGTATGCATTTCAAAATACATGTATGCACAATGCTAAGTGTTTGACGCCCTATTGGTTTTGGGAATTCCATCTCTAGAGGCTTTAATCACTGATCAAAGAAACAGTGATCAATGGAGGGACATGGTCAACAGGGTCAGAGGCGGCCTTTGCAGCCTCATTAGGACTCTGAACCCCGATGTCTCTTCTGACCTTTAAAATCCCTAATGTCCCTCTGAAAAAATATAGATTGAACACTAAATATTGAGCAAAGTGCCCGATGTCCCTTATATACAACAAATTTGAGATTATTCATCACATTTGCATTTTTTTAATGGCCGTATTACAAATCCACAAGGATTAGGGATTTAATTGTTCTGTGGATAAGCTTAATAAGGCCATTTATTAATGAAAACCTTTGCCTACAGAAAAGTTGGTAGGGACAAATGGCAAAATACAGGACTATTTCAGGTAAATATGTTTCTGGCAAAAAAACAGCAGCATTTAATTATGCATGATGATTCCTATATGCAGGAGACCAAATCAGAGAGTCTGGAACCACAGATCAATCATTACAATGGAAAACAGATTCCCAAGAATGCTGATCAATCGGAAAAATCAATCAAATGCACTCACTCCATACTGTAAAATCAATACTATTAAAAAAGGCAATATAATTTAAATATAACAATAACAAGGACCTATGCTATCTAATAAATGAAAATTCTATCATCAATTACTTGTCTTCCTTTTGTGGAACACATAATTTGAAGACAACAGACATGCTTTTTTTCTATACAATGAAAATCAGTGGGTTCCAAAACAACTTTGAACCCCACTGACTTCCATTGTGTGGACAGGTTTGAAATGCCATTGGGGTGAGTAAATGATGACAGAATTTTCATTTATGGGTGAACTATGCCTTTAACAGTTGAAACAGTTGTACTCAGTTGCTCTCCTGCAGGTCCACATAAACAGCAGCCATAAACAACGAGCCATTTATCGATATATGAGCAAAGTATGCTACAAGCCTACAGCTAAATGTGTGTGGCAAGGTTACCGGTGCCCTTAAAGTGCCCAAGGCATGTTCTCTTTCTTTCTAGTCGCTCTAGTTTCCAGGAATACAATGCACAAAATGCAAGACTAAACAACCCCCTCCCACCCCACTTCCTACCCAATATCAGCCTGAAAGAAGGAGAGTGATGGGCCTTACCAGCTGAATCTTCTCTCCATCGATAACCTCTACGATGGCATAAGTTTTATTTGTGTCTTTCATATTGGCCTCTGAATCTCTCATAGCTGCACACCCTTGTCGTTCACCCTCAATCTCCCCGGAGAGACTAACCTGAGCTGCACCGGGACCTTCTCTCTTCTACTTTGTCTTAACAACTAAACACTGAACTTTCCCCTATCTGGACTTTCAGCCTCCCCTCCCCTCCCCAGCCCTCTCTCTCTCTCCCAAACCTCCCCCCTGCTTCCCCACCTTCACGAAATGCCTTGTAAACAAGTTGAACTCTAACTGAGAGCGGCTTAATTGTTAATGTCGGGCAGTTACTTTAAATACAAAGCACAGTGCTCCCACTTTCCTGATTCCCAACACAATGTCTTTCCTTGAGTGAATCAGGCCAAAATTTTAAGTCAATTAAACACTTTAAATACTTAAAACATTTCCCCCGAGACATGCTGAAGGAAGCTGGCAAGGTCCTAATATTGGTTATCCAATAAATCGAGCACAGAAAATTCAGCTGGCAAAGTTCTCGATGAGTCTAAACAGAAAATAAGTCGTTTTGAGGTCGCATGAGAGAAAAACAGTTGCATCATTTTTCTGAGACGGTGGCTTTGCTATAATTAGACGTGACTTTCGGTAATCAGACAAAGATGCTTTTCATTCCTATAACCCTGATAAAAAGCAGCACAACAAATAGAACCAGTATAATTCCTCCATTGTTAATATACGAGGTTGCGGGGGTTTCAAAAATAGAGCTATTCAGCGGCAATAAGACGCAGCCTGTACACCATAAACAGGAATTATTCACTCAATTTTCTACTTACCTCCTGGGATTCAGCAATCTGTATTAGTCACAGGCGGTAAAGTCAACGACTAAAAGGCCTGAACTGAGTGAAGCAGTTACTTACGGTGTTTGGCATCTGGACCACGGGGTCAATATAAGCCTGGATGTCATCATAACTGGACTGCAGGCTGATGATGTCATCAATAACCTCATCCATCTTGTCAAAAACAAATCCATAAGGAGAATTTTAGACACCTTGTACATTTGCATTCTATAAAGTATGTACACTTTTCTTTTGATTACTAAAGATTTTCTCTATAAATTCTTCAAAATAAGACAATATCCAAAGGAAAAAAAATTCTTGAAGTTACCAATGAAAGATGTATTCCTCTCAACAGTCCTACAGACATTATCCTAGTGTACTTTAGCTCACAAAGGCTGTTAGTATGCCACAAGCACACATTCACTTAGGATCCCATAGGATTTGGTGGCACTGGGAGCAGGGGAAGGAAGGAAGGACCAAAGTCTGCTCTATTCCAAAGGGCCGTCCTGCCTAGGGTTCCCTGTCACTCTTTAATCTTAAATTATACCTCCACGGCCATAATTGGCCACTTAAACTCCAATGACAATGAAGTTAAGTTAGTTAACACCCTGACCTTTGTGTGCACTTGAGAACATAACACCCACCAAAAAAATCATAAATCATGAACGTCATGTTGTATGAGAGATGAGCAAGACTTTGTCATTTACTAAACGTTAGATTTCTGTGAAGTCAAAGAGGAACCATGGTGCTAAGTATAAAACTACAAAAGATATACTAACTGTAAATTAAAGATCAACAAAATTAATCATGATGAATGTAAGGACATGTTATGGGAAAAGTGTTCATATCAAACATGCCTAGACATGATTACAACCACAACCGTGTCAAAATGAAGAAGAACTACCTCATTCTCATGGCTGGAGCCAATGTTGAGCATGGCCATGGGACTGTTGGGTGCGCTGTTCCCAGCAGAGGTCATGAGCTGCTCAGTGCGCATGCAGGGAGAGGGCATGGTTGGTGGGACGGTTCCTGTCTGACCTTGGGGCATGGTGGGTGGAGAGGGCTGGACCATGCTTGTGACCGCATGCACAGCCTGCTTGGTGGCGTATGTGGTGGACAGATACTCCTTGACTTGCTGCCGCTGAGACTGGCGAATGTGGTAGTCTGTGGGGTTCTCAAGATGGGTCTGCACCTGTAAACATAACATAACATATAACACAAAATATAACATAACATAACATATAGTACACTGCTATCCAAAAGTCTGGGGTCAGTATGATTTTTTAAAAAGAAATTAGTACTTTTATTCAGCAAGGACACATTCAATTGATCAAAAGTGACAGTAGAGACATTTATAATGTTACAAAAGATCTCTATTTTAAATAAATGTTATTCCTTTGAAATTGTCAAAGAATCTTAACTAAATATAACATTGATAAGAAGAAGAAATGTTTCTTGAGAACCAAATCAGCATATTAGAATGATTCCTAAAGGATCATGTGACCCTGAAGACAATGGTTGCTGAAAACGCAGCTTTCACAGGAATAAATTACATTTAAAATAGTGCTGTCAAACGATTAAACGCGATTAATTGCATCCAAAATAAAAGTTTTTGTTTACATAATATATATGTGTGCGCTGTGTATATTTATAATGTATATATAAATACACACACATACAGTATATATTTTGAAAATATTTACATGTATATATTTATATTCATATAATTTATATTATATATAACTATATTTAATATATAAACAACATATTTTTCTGAAATATATACAGGTGTATTTAAAAAAATTAGAATAGCATTAAAAAGTTCTTTTTTTTTTAATATAACATTTCAAAAAGTGAAACTTTCATATATTCTAGATTCATGACATGTAAAACATTTCAAAAGTTTTTTTTGTTTTTTTTTTAATTTGGATGATTACAGCTTACAGCTCATGAAAGTCAAAAATCATGTATCTCAAAATATTAGAATATTTACATTTGAGTTTCATTAAATGACCATCCCTACAATATAAATTCCGGGTATCTCTTGTTCTTTGAAACCACAATAATGGGGAAGACTGCTGACTTGGCAATGGTCCAGAAGACAATCATTGACACCCTCCACAAAGAGGGTAAGTCACAGAAGGTCATTACTGAAAGGGGTGGCTGTTCACAGAGTGCTGTATCAAAGTATATTAAATGACTGGAAGGAAGAAATTGGGTAGGAGAAGGTGCACAAGCAACAGGGATGACCGCAAGCTTGAGAATACTGTCAAGCAAAGCCGATTCAAACACTTGGGAGAGCTTCACAAGGAGTGGACTCAAGCTGGAGTCAGTGCATCAAGATTTACCACGCTCAGACGTCTTCAGGAAAAGGGCTACCAAGCCACTTCTGAAACAGAAACAATGTCAGAAGCATCTTACCTGGGCTAAGGAGAAAAGGAAGTAGACTGTTGCTCAGTGGTCCAAAGTCCTCTTTTCAGATTAAAGTAAATTTTGCATTTCATTTGGAAATCAAGGTCTGGAGTCAGGAAGACTGGAGAAGCACAAAATCCAAGCTGCTTGAAGTCCAGTGTGAAGTTTCCAAAGTCAGTGATGATTTGGGGTGCCGTGACGTCTGCTAGTGTTGGTCCATTGTGTTTTATCAAGTCCAAAGTCAATGCAGCCGACTACCAGGAGACTTTGGAGCACTTTATGCTTCTATCTGCTGACAAGCTTTATGGAGATGCTGATTTCCTTTTCCAGCAGGACTTAAGCACCTGCCCACAGTGCCAAAACCACTTCCAAGCTTGATTAGCCAGCCAACATGCCTGACCTGAACCCCATATGAAATTTATGGGATCGTTTCAAGAGAAAGATGAGAAACAGTCGAACCAACAATACAGACTAGCTGAAGGCTCAAAAGTGCCACAGGCTGATCGCTTCCATGCCACACCTCACTGATGCTGGAATTTTTGTGCTAAAGGAGCCCCGACCAAGTATTGAGTGCATAAATGAACATACGTTAAAGAACTTGAACTTTTCTGTTTGGCAAATCCTTTTTTTGATTGATCTTAGGAAATATTCTAATATTTTGAGATACTAGATTTTTGACTTTCATGAGCTGTAAGCCCTAATCATAAAAAAAAAAAAAACCTTTTGAAATGTTTTACTCTAAATGTAATGAATCTAGAACATATGAAAGTTTCACTTTTTGAAATAAGTTACAATAAAAAATTAACATTTTCACGATATTCTAATTTTTTGAGATGTACCTGTACATGTGTGTGTGTATTTATATATACATAATAAATATACACAGTACACACACACACATATTATGTAAACAAAAACTTTTATTTTGGATGCGATTAATCACGATTAATCGATGACAACACTAATTTAAAATAAATTAAATACAGTTGTTAGAAATTGTAATAATATTCCACAATATTGCTGTTTTACTGTATTTTTGATCAAACAAATGCAGCCCTTGGGTGAGCATAAGAGACTTCAAAAAAATTAAATGATTATACTGACTCCAAACTTTTGAATGGTAGTGGAACTATTTTTGACTGATATAAAAACTGTAAGAATACAATGACTTTCATTTTCTAAACCCACACATTGAGTATTAAACACGTCTCATGAATTACTCTTCCAGTGGAAAGTACAGTGTTTTTACTGGCACCACTGCACATTACAAATAAAATCAAGCCAAAGCCTCCAGGCTCAGCCAGCTATGTTTCAAAGCCACAGTTATAGATTGTTATGTAACTGTGGGTGTTTAAATCTAGGCATGTATGGGGCACACAGGTGCCAGAAAGAGCCTCCAGAGGTTCACTGAATCACACAGGTACCTGTAGATGGAGGTTCAGAATGGTTACGAGTTATGTCTGACCGGATTGGCCTCATTTCACTTCAAAGCCAGACTGACTTTAACCAAGTGACTCAGGACACAAAACTGACATTTGACAAAATGTGCAAAAGATGTGCACTGATGAAAAGAAAAATGGATTTAAGTGTTAATAAAATAACATATTGCCTGTGCGTATACATGACTGTGCTCACATTCTAGCAAGCATGCATATCAACAAAACTGTGTCTGTTTGCCGAAGGAAAATATTAGCCATAATACCACATTCCTGAATGAAAACAAGCCATAGGATTAGTGGATGAAAGCCTTTACACTTTAGCTCCCAAATTATTCAATCCCAGTCCAAGCAGTTTCACGTTGAGATTAACACATATGTTGGAGAAAGTAAAACTTTTATGGGCAGTTTAAGGGAAGGTTACAGGACTCCAATTTACACACACAAGCTGTAAAGTGGGGACACTGTCTGGTAGGACATTTCCCTGGTGTTAAACGCCTCTATAAACGCTATGTAAAGGCATTTCAGGTAGGTCCAGTTGCTTTAAACTCTCAGAGGCAAAATTACAGAAGGTTAGTTGTGGTTAGAAGTTCATCCCACATGGAGCTCTTCATTACATACTTTTATTCAATCTAGGAATGGTGGGGGTAAATGTCCAGCTAAATGATACAGCACTGTGTGAAACAGGAGCTGCTGTTGCTTAATCCTGAGGTGACACATGGTTGGCTGCATGGGAGGGAAGCAACAACATGCTAGTGGCACAAGTTATTGCCATTTACACTCAAGGAACATAACAGTGTAGCTTTACATATTATTTCAACTGAATTTAAATTAATCACTACCGTTAATACATTTGGGGTCAGTACGATTTTTTTAATGTAATTAATACTTTTTTCCAGCAAGGATGCAGTGAACTGATCAGTAAACACATTTATGTTACACAAGATTTCTATTTCAAATAAATGTTGTTATTTTGAATTTTATAAACAAAGAATCCTGAAAAAATGTATCATGGTTTCCACAAAAATATTAAGCAGTTTAGAAAAGTTCATTGAGCACCAAATAAGCATATTAGAATTATTTCTGAAGGATTCAGCTGTACCATCACAATAATAGATTACATTTTAAATCAGATTAATGTAGAAAACAGTTATTTTAAATTGTATTAATATTTCACACATTTTTGATCAAATAAATGCATTCTTGGTGAGACTTCTTTTAATAACATCTGACTGGCTTAATTTCTGCTTTTTAACACAAATAAATTATCTTAAATTATAACAATAACATCACAATATGCATTCTATTTTATTATTATTAATTATATTAGTATTACTATTACTGTTTTTTATGAACTGATAAAATTAGGTTGAAAATTCTAAATATCGATACAAAATGCCAATCAAAATGATTGTCAGTCTCTTTCTCTAATGTCAACACTTCCTAAATCTGAAGTTCAGTTTGAATGATTCAGTTAATTTGTCAGAGATTACTGTCTTGGAGGAAGTTTAACAAACCTTAACAGTGTTTCTGGTTACACAAACAAAGTTGTTGAGCAAGAAACTTGATTGAGAACAGAGACCTTTTCTGTCTAATCAAAAGAGCACAAGAAGCTTTACAGTTCCAAAAAACTGCAGGGCTTTTTTATCAGGCTTTGAAATCAGAATGAAAGAAAAAAAAAAGAAATCAGGAAAAAAAACTTTATGTAGGTGCAATACAAAGTTTCATAACATCACACACACCCAAACTCAAAATTCCATGTGTGTACGCTGAGAACAGAATTGCTTTCTTTAAACTAACTGATAGCAATCAAGGAAAACAATGGCAGAATCACACAGAAGCATGTCACCTGTAAGAATGTCTTCCTGTGTGTTATCTCTAAATAAGTTATGTCACACCGGCCTTTTTCCTCTTACCTTGCTGCCGTTCCACCGCATTCTTCTACAAATATTCCTCGCTTTGTTTTTGATCTTAGTTGAAATGTAATCCAGCACACTAAAGCCGTGGTCAGTCCTGCATGACCCACTGACTTCTGGACTTTGCCCACTACTCTTTCACCGCAACACGAGAGGAGATTACCGGACGACCTAATCTTGCCTAATTTGGTCTTCGTGCACTCCTTAAAACCCATTCATCCTGTTGGGACTACTAGGGTGGCCAGAGCGCTAGACTACCCAATAGAAAGCAAGATTAGGGTCTCATGGGGAAGCTCATTCATACCCCGGAACACAGAACTGCACGATGATTAGAGGAAATTTGGCAAGATTTAAGGGAGAGGGCACATCCCACTAATAATCAGTCTTAGCAAAGTATTTCCACAAAAACAGAAAATCTCTTGCACTCATGACAGGATTTGATGGATGACTCATACGGGTTAATGTGGTCACACGACCTGGCATTATTGTTGGCGCTTTGATGAATTGCTTTTCTTCCCCTTTTTCTATTTTGTTTTGGATAAAAGTGTCTTCTAAATGCATAAATGTAAATGTGAGATACGGTCACGTAAACTGATGGATATGCCTACCTTTAACACTTCAACGGGCACCTGCATGGGCGGCTGGAAATGTGTTGGTGCGCTGATGGCTGGCGAGGGTGCTAGTGGGCCTGGCATGCGATGCTGCATGTAATGCATGGATGTTGCCTGTTGCTGCTGCCGCTCCCGCTCCCGCTGCTCCTCCTGTTGCATTTGGTCCCGCATGAGCTGCAGGCGCAGGCCGATGCGTGACGACATGGCTGGGGGACGCGGGGGGCGGGCTGCTGTCACCGTGCAGTCCAGCCCGAAGAGTGGTGGGGTGTCTGCAAAGGAAATAGTTAGAGGAAGTGAATATGAAGTAAATGGATTTCGAACAAATGTGGGTTTTTTTGCACTTTTTATTCATCAAAGAATCCTGAAAAAAAAGTTTCCATCATCATATTATCAAGCAAATGTTTTTCAACATTGATAGCAATAAGAAATGTTTCGAGCACCAAATCAGCATATTAGAAAGATTTCAGAAAATTTTCCTTTGCAAAAAAAATAAATAAATTACATTTTGAAAAATAGATAAAAATATAAAAATAAAATTTTATTGTATATTAATTTTTTTACTGTTTACTGAGATTTTACTGTATTTTGATAAAATAAATGCAGCCTTGATGAGCATAAAACACTTCTTTCAAAAACATCTTAGAAAATATATTATAATATAAAAAACATTATTTAAAAATGCAATATTATTTCACAATATTAATGCTTTTACTGTGTTTTTGTAAAGACAAAAATATAGCCTTTGTAAGAGTTTTCATTTTTTTTCAAAAGTTTTAAATTTATAAAGCAGCACCAGCAGGGCCATCCTTAGCTGACGTGGGGCCCGGTGCGAGGTAGGAAGCGGGGCCCCCTCTGCCCGTTCTCGGTCGCATCCCTCAAAGCACAGGGCCTGGTGCGACCACACCAGTTGCACCGCCCAAAGGATGGCCCTGAGCACCAGTGAGCTGGTTGCATATCTCTCTATAACAATAAATGTTGTTATATGACAAAAATTTCTGTTTAATAAGTTAATTTATAGACTGTGGCTTTACATATTTAAAAGGTACAATAACAATAAAAGCTTGCAGTTATAATTAAAAACAGAATTAAGTGTACACATGAAGAACCAAAAAATATATATATATATCATGTAGCTTGGCAAAAAAATAAAAATAAAAAATTCTGGTAACCCAAACATTTAGAGAATTTTAGGCACGTAATATTATATTCAAATTTGCCCATAAGATTATCAACAGCCTATGCCATTTTTCATTAGAGCTGTGCTGTATTCTACAAGAATACCGATGGCTCTAAATAAATACATACTCAGAAGCAATGATGAGTGTGATGGGGAAGTCATGTGAGGGTCAGGTGGTGTTTTTCCTTTTCTATTGAAGCTCATGTGAGTAGCCTTTTCAATTTGGAAATGCCTCCAAAACCTCCTCACCCCACAAAACAGAAAGGCCCACACCCTGTTTCTTCTGCGGTCCTGGGGAGTCCCTAAGTGAAGGAGTTCCTCTTTTTGGGGTGCTACAGAAGACCAATATGCAAATAAGCATGACTTTGCTGTTATTGGAGACATTGCTGCTAAGATACAAAAAGGAACTAGAATTTAAGTGTACATATTGAAGAAGATGGGGTTCTGAGTATGCACGCTACATTAGATAAAGCCATCTGAGGCCTATCTGGTGCATCTCAGTAGAACCACATCACAAACTATACTGTGGAAAGGGACTGGGCCGCCTATAGAGAAAAGCTTATTGTACTAGAGGTACAATAAGCAAAGCAGCTCCTATTGAGATGGCACTGAAGCAGAATTTAGCCCACAGTGTACATTTCAGCGGTGGAGGGGGGCACGCACACTACAAGCTTTGTGGTTCACACTGGTCAGTGAACACTTTCAGGCTTTGTCACTAGGGCAGTTTCCAGAGGTTGACTCAGTTCCAGGAGAGCGGAGCTTTGGGACGGACTGTCTCACAAACAGATGGACTGATGTGCAACAGAACCGGACCACCGGGGTGGTTGATAACCTGCTGGTATTTGATTTCAAACTTAATGAGGAAAGATAAGATATGGATGTTGCACCAGAGCTACATTATTATTTTTCTAAAAACACTAATGCCAAATTTTCATTGCAAAGATGGCACAGAAGCTCTTGAATGCTGCTCAGAGGTGCCATAAATGTATTGACACAGTTCTGTCATGACAACTCGGAGAGTTCAGCATATTAATATACATGACAATGTTAATGTGCTTGATCTTGGCGGAATAGATCTGCTACGCTGCTGCTGCTGTGGCAGAGCGAGCACTAAGACCTGCTACTGCCTAAATATACAAAGACATGCTGCTGTGAGCATGTAAGAAAAACTGCTGCTGCACATCTAACATATATTAAATAACCCCCATAATAACATGCATGAAATCACCCCGTAGTCGACCTATACAGGCAGAGCTGGGGAAGGTGAAGGGTTTCTGAAACACGCTGCAACTGCTACAGCGAGCACTAGCTGAGTATTTGAATGTTAAGCAGCAAGCTCATTAGCTACTGATATGAAAAGAACCAATCAGCTGTGCTATGTGAATAATGATGTCATTATGTCAGATTGATTTGAACGAATCAAACTGCGCCATCTAGAGCTTTGGATTTATCACAGTTGCGTGTTTTGGTAATAGGGGCTGAGGTGGGTCAGAGCAGGCATAATAATTTACTCTGGCTTTTATCCAGCATTGCATCCTTACGCTGAATTTTGAGCAGGTACAGAACAGCTTTAACTCAGCTATGTAAAATATTCTGGTTTATAGATATGACTTGTGTAAAGGTGTGGTCACATTTACTGTTGTTTGGTGAATTTTCATTTGAATGATCGGGAATTTTCTTTGCCCACACATATTTTCAAGTTAGGTTCAAGTTAGTCATACATATTCGCTGCATTGATTGACAATGGATCTTTTTTTTTTTTGCCAGAGGAATTTTATTAAAATTTCACTAATGTGACCGCACCTTAAGAGTGTGGAAAATACTTTGCTCAGACTCAAAGTCTGACTTTTTGGAAAAACAATCAATCAAAGCAATCGGTCACTGGTCAGACAGCTAGTCCCGCCCACAAACTCACACCATTGGTTGAGTCAGTGTTGTTGTGTCAGGCTGGAGTACGTTTCCCAAAAGCAACTATGGTTGCAAGTTCCGTTGTAACCGATAGAGTTCAATGAAACTTGCAACCATAGTTAGCTTACGATGGTTTTGGGAAACACATCCCTGATTGGGATTCTCAAACAAACCGAGCAATGTTATGACAGTGTCACAGAGCCACAGTATTTACGCATTTACTCTCTTATAGTACAGATAAGGTGATAATTATTTTTGTTATGATCTATAATAAAGTCATATATTAAATGCTACAAGGGGATTTTATAATGTACAGTATGAAAAATAGATTTTCATTTTGAGATCATGCTAAAGAGTACATTTAACAGTGTTTATGTATTAATATAAATGTAAAAATTGGAAAAATTAGCTAATTAAATATCAAATACTGACCAAAACCAATAACTTATCTCTAATATATCTAATACCATCTCTTATATCAGCCAGTAACTGATATGGTACCAGCGTATTGCACATCCCTAATGGAATCAGACTATCAGTGGCTTACATATAATCATCTCTACTTCTTAATTGGGATAGGAATAGCTAATTTTTTTAACTTTTTGGTTTTAAATATGAGCAATAGCTTTAGCAAACATCACTAATGAGTAACTGGTCAACTAACTGGTAAGCATTTCTCAGGTCTTCCAGTGAAGAAACAAGCTGATAGCGTGGCTGTTTCTCAGAAGTCCACTGAACAGTGAGAGTTGGGTGTTCTTGTTTCACTATTGTATCAACATAGGATTTGAGGCTCAGCCCTGTACACAGTGACATATTTACTCAGCATATACTGACGTTGCTCTGTACGTATGCCACCTCCTCCTGTGACGTTGCTCTCCCACACCGCCCATCAGCGAATGCCAGGCATACACTGCCCCGATGGAGATGCATCCAAACAAAGCCAGCTATCAAAGTGCCCTGTTGTCACAGTAGCCATTGAATTCATGGCATCTCTACATCAAAGGATGAAGAAAAAATAGAAAAAGTGGGCCACAAAGCTTATACACACATACAAACACACCTGCATGCTTACAAAGCCTTACAGCATTCAAGATATCATTATACTTGTGTGTCGTCTGTCGTTTTGTATATGTAAAACTATGTAAAAGTAAATGTAAAGGTATGTACTATGTAACAGTATCTATTTAGTAAATTAAGTAAACATAAATTATATGACAGAAATACGACAGAATTTCCATGTATTATTGCAAATTAAAAACCTAATAAATTGTAATGCATTACATTTTTTGTAAATAAGGAAATGCTATATTAAATAAAAAAAATAAAATGAAATGTGTTTTCTGGAAAATTAAATTATATTTTAAAAATATATCTTTACTTTCAAAATTATTGAGGCCACTGAATATATATGCCAAGCAGACAGAAATAGTCCATATTGTTATATTCTGAGATTTTCACATATGTTATTCCAGCCATTTAGAAGCTGTGACTGCAAATATTTATTTGCATAGTTGAAAAGTACATGCATGTCTTCCTTAATTCACAAAGACAGTGATAAAGGAGAAAGGAAATAACAGGGTGGGTACAGAATCAGGAAATTACAAGTACTCAAACTCACACTGCCTGCACGAGCACCATTGTGCAATGTGCCAGAGCACATGCACTAACCACCAGGCCAACACCCCAACAAATATCCTAAACACAACTATTCCGGGAAACATACAAATCTGACTACTAATACACCCCATGGGTCAAAATTCGCCAATTAACTGCTACTAGACTGTAAATAGACCAAAAAGCATCTTTATGCATTAAAGGCCATTCAAAAGTGTATTCAGACCAGAGTTATTACAGTTTACAAAAACTAAAACCACTTCCTACAATGCAACTAGCATTAGCCAAAGTAGCTAGCAGAGGAAACAATTGATCAGTTTGCAACATTCAGAGAACAAGTCTGCGATATCAGACATGAGCTCATTCACTAATTTGGGGTGTAACTGCTTATATGCAGATATGCATATAGTTCTTGGGTTTCGGTGGGGTTTTGGAAACTGCAGTAACCTGCACAGGATGGCCAGAGCAGGGGTCTGGCAAAGAACCATATTATGCTGCCCACCATTGATTTACCACCCACCCTGTCTAGCAAGACAGTGAGGCAAGCGGAACCAAAAATAACACCCACATTTTCTGTTCCTGTTTGCAGAGACACCCTGTTCTCTTGGGGGAACAGACTGCCAGTGTGTAAAATCCATGCCTCTGCAGCACACAGTGAACTTTCCATGCTCTGGCCAACTTATCTGGCATGTTCTAAGGATTCACACTCGCACATGGGATTAACACTCGCTGGGATAACATTCGGTGGGATGGGCAAGGGAAGGACAGCTCTCAAGTAGGAGGATGAACCTTCTGACAGGGTCTTCACAGCACCCTTTTCCTTCCTCTTTTGCCTCAAGATAAGCAAGAGTGTCAGTGCTAGGAAAAGCTGCTCTTATTTGGGTTTTGATTTGGTACAAACTAGGTGACAAACATTACAAGGAATTCAACTGCAGCTGAAATTGACAAATGGCAGATATTAAAAGTCTATGCTATTATTGAAATTAATTAAAAATAAAAGAGTAAAAATGGCAGTGAGTTTACAAGCTGCAAATGAATTTAGGCATTTGGAAATTTATTTTTTAGCAGAATGGCAAGATATAAACTCTATACCATTTCATTTTTTATTCCATGGTGAAAACAAGCTTTTTTTTCCCCTCAGAATTGCAAGAAAAGTCACAACTGTGAGATGAAAAATTTGCAGTTACTTTTATATTTTTTTATACCCTGGTGGAAATAAACATTTATAGCATTATAATGTATAGCATGGAAAATTTATATTCATATTGAGGTTTACATTTAACAGTGTTGAATGAGAAAACTTAATTGTTACTGTTATAATAAAAACATCTTAAAGGGACAGTTCACCCAAAAATGAATATTTTGTCATTAATTACTCACCCTAATGTCGTTCCAAACCCATAAGACTTTTGTTCATCTTCGGAACACAAATTAAGATATTTTTGATGAGATCTGAGAGCTCTCTGACCCTCCATATGACAGCAAGGATATTACCACGATAAAGGCACAGAAACGTAGCAAGGACATCTGTAAAATAGTCCATGTGGCATCAGGGGTTCAACCGTAAGTTTACAAAGCAGCGAGAATACTTTTTGTGCTCAAAGAAAACAATAATAACAATTTATTCAACAACACTTCTCCCTGAGGTACCGTCTTCTTCCATTTTGGGGAGTACCCCAGAATGTAATCAACGTAATCAGCGTTGTTTACGTTCGGCATGAGCGCGCTTTCTACTGAACGCAAACAATGCTGATTACGTTCTGGGGTACTCTCCAAAATGGTGGAAAACGGTACGCAGGAGCCAGCGTTCTGACGTAGAACCCGGATGTGCTGCGGCTTGTTTGCAAGCAGAGGAATGTACATGCATGCATTGTGGTACTGTCGTGAACGCATGTCGAAAACTGACACAGAAGAGAAGAAATTGTCATTGTTATTTTTGTTTTCTTTGTGCACAAAAAGTATTCTCGTAGCTTCATAAAATAACGGTTTAACCACTGATGTCACATGGACTATTTTAAAGATGTCCTTACTACCTTTCTGGGCCTTGAACGTGGTAGTTCTGTTGCTGTTTGTGTTCAGAAGATGAACGAAGGTCTTACAGGTTTGGAACGACATGAGGGTGAGTAATCAATGACAGAATTTTCAGAATTTTCCCTTTAAATATAACTTCAGTATGATAAATGATATGGTACCGATATATCGTGCATTGCTTTTTTATAAATACTGTACGATAAATTACAAAGATGACTGAGAAACTTTTAAACAGTGTAGAGGACTTTAATTAAATCACTGAATATCATCTGGGGTCCCATGATTTCAAGAAAATAAAAATAAAAAATCCCCAAATGATGCTTGTGTCATGTGCAGTGTGGTCATGCTTCTTGGGCTCCCATCAACACAGCGATTACCTCACTCTCAAACTCTCGCAATCAAGTAAATAAACATCACTCGAACTTCTGCTTTTACAGTCACTGATTCTGCTGTCCTCATTCCAAAAGTGATATATGCTGTTTCATTTAACCATGGACTGACAATAAGAATGGAGAAAATCCCAATTCATTAAATATCAAAAGAGAACAAACACTTTTTAGGTTTCCCAGCTTTCACATGAGCAAGACACATTCATGACCTTCCTTACTTTTAAGTAAATGCTAGTCATTGCTAGTCAATGCAAGACAACTTAATCCTGACACAACTGTGATAATACATTTCAGATGTTTGCTTACTAGAACAGGTATTTACTGTTATAGTGTAACTTGACCGTATATAATCTAACTTGATTAGATTCTCTTTTATCTAGTGACTACAATGACCTGTGGGTGACTTGTTTCAAAATGTTCAAAACACATAAACAACACAAAACTACTTAATTTCTACTGTCTTTGCTATGCCAATTACTGTCTGACCTCTTGGCTCTGAAGCAAAGGAAAATATATTTGTTTATTATTATTGGACAATGCTGCTATTGAGAAGTTTGTAAAAAAAACAAACAAACAAAAAAAAAACGTATCGCAAATGCTGTGGCGTGCAGTGAGAGCCACATGCAAAGATTTTCATGGACTTGAAAGGACCATAAATAGTTTTAAGTTCCGTGTCAATAAGTTCAATGTCAGATATGCTTTTTATGCATATTTTCTTTACATAAACCATTTTATACTGAGAGGGCACTTTATTTACTCAACCCTTACTCAACGACCTAATGCAACTTCCAATTTTGACGACGCTTACGGGAAAATGTATAAACGACCCAATGGATTTTCCCAACAGACAGGCCCAGCTGCGTTCGGACACGCACTGAATAGTGTATTCTCCATGGCTTTCTGTGCCTTTATTCATTTCTCTCTGTGAGAAATATCTCACAATTACCTCTTTGTGTAGAAAGTGATCTGGGTGTCCTCCACGCGCTGCTCTCTACATGACTGGGTGCCTGCTTATGAGTGGGCTAAAAAACTGGAAAAGAGACACAGAGATTTGTATTAGTGGCTATCCTTTGCCTGGTGAGTAACATGAAGAGGTTTCCGGCTGTGGCTGGATGAACTGGAGTGATGACAATGTTGCAGATAGCTGTGGCTGTGCTGTTTCTAGTGGTCAAAGTAACAAGGCAACAGGTGCATCGAGGATATATCTATTTATATGTACATCTGATATCCTGGTTAAACTGGAAACATCTAACTAAACTTCTTTCCAAACTGTGAGAATTAAACTTGTACAGTGCATTCATATTTACAGACCCAACAACCGAGTAGACATTCTGCACATTGAGGTGAGGTACAAGGTGTATGACTCTCCATGCTAAAGCTGATGAAAAAATGATACATTAATATATCCAAACACAATCATTCTATCCAATGGGTCCAGTGATCTACGAGCAACCACCAACATTACAGGAAATATAAGCACGTTATGTTTGGCCATAAATTAAAAAAAAAAGCACTGCTTTCCAGGGACTACAGATAATGTGTATATTTTAGTTAATATTGCTAATATTTAACTGCCAATATTTGTCCCTCTAAAAATAAAATAAAATAAAATACATAACTATATAACATTTTACTATATTTAAACCCAAACTTCAGGTTTTTACACTAAAATCAGCACTGAAAATGCCACAAAAGTGCACTGATTCCATCCAGGTTGGTTTATGGATGTCTGCCACTGATTTCTCTCACAATAATAGACCATCATAATAAAACCTAGTCCAAATCGACTTATAATCTCTTTTAAATAGCTAGACAACCATGTTAACCAAACATGCTTAACAAGAGTCTACAATGACAAGCCAAGTAGATCTCAGTTAAATGTGAGACTTCCAATAAAACACATTTCCCAACCACTGAATATGTGCATCCAACAAAGTGAATTTTCAATCTCGTTATGGGTCGTTGATATCAAATTACACACAAATCTCGGTAATGTTTCACTCTCCATACCTCATACGCAGTTGTAGACAGGCAGTGCAAACGAAGAAGGCCGGTCAATGATTATTTTGTCCTATTTGTCACAGATACACAATCCTCATGTAAGTCCAAACCCCAGTGGCGTCCTAACAAAATACTGAGCCTTCATGTTGAAGCATGGCTCTTATACTAGAGGCTGTGCAGGCTGACAGCGCCACCACTCGTGACCAATAGCCACAGAGAAAAAGAGAGGGAGAGCAATCAGCAGTCACAGGGAAATCCTTAGTCATGAAGTCTTACAGTACAGTGTCCACAACTTCTCCTCTTCTGTCTATTACCCCCTCCAGTTCCCCAAAATGAAACCCGTGAAACACTTCCGTGAGAGAGGACAAGGGGACTTCATTGTCCCTCATCTCTTTCCTCGAGTCCTCTTCCATCTGATCTGACTGTGCTGCTGAATGTAATGAGTCTGGAGGAGTGTGGTGAATCACTGGTTAGGATGGGTCAGCAAAACACTCATGTGGACGTGTATAAACACGCTTTACACGCCACATATTGATACATTTGCATTACAGTAAATGATCGGGGAAGTCGCTCGTAATCGGTGTACGGTGTTGCCTTCACCGCAAGTTGAAGCGTGCAGATGCACATGAATGTCACATGAATGTCTAATAACTCATTCGGCAGATGATCATATGCAAAATGACTTACATTCAAGGTACTTTTTTAACCTGGGAATTAAACCCATATCCCTTGATTTGCTATGAGACATGGTGCTCTGACATAGTCACATGATGATGATGATGGTGGTGGTCAAGCATTCAAAAGATTGTGATCGAAAGTCTTTTATGCTCACTAAGGCTGCATTCATTTGGTAAAATACAATCAAAACAGTAATATGTATGCAATTTAATGTATATTTTTTCTATTTTAATATATTTTAAAATGTAATTTATTCCTGTGATGGCAAAGCTGAATTTTCAGCAGCCATTACTCCAGTCTTCAGTGTCTCATGATCCTACAGAAATTATTCTAATAATATGCTGATATGGTGCTCAAGAACCATTTTTATTCTCATTGAAAACAGTTGTGATACATTTTTCAGGTTTCTTTGCTGAATAGAAATCTTTCGTAGCATAGTCTTTACTGTCACTTTTGATCAGTTTAATGTATCTTTTGTTGAATAAAAAAATAAAACGGCTCTTTTTCATACGATGGAAATGCATGAAATCTTTGGCAGTTAATATGCCAGTCCACCCAAAAATGAAAATTCTGTCATTTTCTCAGCCTTGTGTTGTTACAAACATGTATGACTTTCTTTATTCTGTGGAACTCAAAAGAAGATGCAATGAATATTATTGGAATTCTTTAACGTTTAGATGCCACCGTTCAACCTTTTGTGATCTGCAGAAGAAAAAAAGAAGTCATACGGGTTTGGAACAACATGAGAGTGGGTAAATATTCTGGCAAAAATGCAAACCTTGAATGTATCTTTTGATTGAATTGTCTGCTAAATTGTAAATGCGTTGTTTTTGTCATTTAGGGGGTGGGAACAGTGGAAAAAAAAAAATCAAATGTAATGGAAGGTGCATTGCAGGAAAGCAGGAAACATGATACACTGAGAGCTTTCCTGACATGTAAGATCAACGCAAAGACCTTAAGGAATATTACATGAAAGTGGTGCTTTCAGAATAAATATAACAGCTGTGACATTGTCTCCCCCTAGTGATCATAAAAATAGACATTAAATATTATGTTTATATTCCATAAAATGTTCCACAAAGTGCACTGGGTAAAGGGCAGATACATTTTAAGGAATGACATCATGATTCGCCCCCAAGAAATAGTCAAGTGTGCATTCTGTAGGCCATCAATTTGCTAACTCCAAATAATGAATTACAATCATCAGACATAACAAAGACTGATGGAAGGGTGAGTTAAGAGGAAGTGAGATGTTAGTTACAAGAAATGAGTATTGCATTATGCCTGAATAATTCCCACCTCTGCTTTAGATCATGTGTGCATAAAAAAAATAAATGATTTCTGCATTATGGGGTTCTGTGATATTTACAGAATCAAACTTTATACCAATATTTAAAGACTTACAGTTAAAGTCTCACATTGTTATGAATAGCTTGATTTCCAGTATAACAGTGATTCTTGAGCAGTTGTCTCAGGATCCAAATTTAACACAAATTTTAGATACAGAAAATCCTTAGAGAAACTGCAATTTGTTAAATTAAAAATAACTTTCACTGATCTTTTCTTGGACCATTCGCAGCTGGTGGAACGACCTGCCTATCTCAATTCGAGCAGCTGAGTCTTTAGCCATTTTCAAAAAACATCTAAAAATCTTTTTCGCCAGCACCTGACCAATTAATAGCACTTACCTATTCTATTCTATTCTATTCGGTCTAATTTATTTAAAAAAAAAACCTTGCTTAGTGTACTGTGCTAGATTAACTAGCACTTGTTGCTCTCTCGTTGGTCTGATTGCTTCTATTGCTCTCCTCATTTGTAAGTCGCTTTGGATAAAAGCGTCTGCTAAATGATTAAAGTAAATGTAAAATGTAAATTCACTATGAACAATACTGTACCATTTTACTATATTTTGTAAGAATGCAATAAATTGGCAGTCAATATACTTATAATGTTGCAAAAATTTCTATTTCAAATAAATGTTGTTCTTAAAAAATGTATCATGTTTTCCACAAAAATATTAAGGAATTAGTGCTGTCAAATGAGTAATCGCAATTAATCGCATCCAAAATAAAAGTTTTTGTTTACATTATGTGTATGTGTACTGTGTATATTTATTATGTATATATAAATACACACATTCAGTATATATATTTATAAAATATTTACGTTTATACATTTGCATTCATATTCTTATATTTTAAATATTTAATATATAAACATAACATATTTTTCTTAAATATATACATGCATGTGTTTGTATTTATATGTATATATAATAAATATACATAGTATACACACATATTATGTAAACAAAAACTTTTATTTTGGATGCGATTAATCATTTGACAGCACTATAAGGAATATAAAAAACTGTTTTCAACATTGATAATAATAATAATAATAATAATAACAATAATAATAAAACAAAAGGTTTGTTGACCACCACCCAAGTTATTTTACTGTTTTTGATCAAATAAATACAGCCTTGGAGACTGTAAGAGACTTTCAAAATTTTCAAAGACCCAAACTTTTGAATAGCAATATCAGTAATATGCAAACAGATTATCATAGCTTAGCATAGGTCAAATAGGAAAACTGACAAATTTGTAAACGCATAACCACAGAGGAGAGGTGTTATTTACCCAAAAAAGTAAATTGGTAAATGTGAAATATTTTTATTTGCATTTTCGCTGCTGCCCATGACAGCAGTTGAGAACCACTGTTATATACCATATTCATGACAGATTATTATCATGACAAAAAAATATTCTAAAGCACTGCTGAACATACCAAACAAAGAACTGCTTTGTAATTGTATGTGTGTATTACTTTCTAAAGGTTAAACATCAGTTTAGGGCACACAATGAAATTACATGCAAAACAGATTGGTTTAGCATGGCCACAAACCAAAGTTACCAAAATTACAATGACAGCAATATGTCTGTGGGCATTTATAGAAGTTTACAGATTCTGTTTCGCCAAACTAATGTGAAGCTGCCTATCACAGCTCAGCTGAAGCTTTAATAATGACAAACCAAAACAAACAGTTTATTTTCAAATGCCCATCTCCTTTATTCTCTCCTGTATCTAAGATTCACCTCTCGGCAGACTTTTGTGATCAATTCAAATAACTTTTGTGATCAATTTTCTATAGCTTTGTTTGGAAGGTGCATGATGGGTAATAAAAGCCTGGACACCATGCATTTCCATTCAGGTGCTGTGACCTCTGCAAAGTACTCAAACCACCAGTGACCTTTCCTCCAAAAAGACCTTGCTGGGGGGCTTTTGAAATGATAAACACAGACAGAAAGAGTTACGCAGATGCAAAGTGTAGAAAAGTGGTTTAAACGGCTTGTTGACATTCAACATGCGAGACAAGACCAGCTTTGTGCACACACACTGAAGCAGTTTAATAAACTAAATACAGACAACAATGTATTTACAGTAGTATTTTGGGCCATAGAAGGAGTGCCAGAGACAAAACTGCTTTTCACTGGTTCGAACAGCTGCAGCCTGTTGCAATGTGTAGTTTATGACCAAGGAACTGTTGTGTTCCTGACAATAGCCTTTGGAAAGGAGGATATTTCTAGACCCTGACTATGTCTAAACAAGCTGGTGTGGCATTTCTATTATTTTCCATCAGCTTTTCTAATATTGAGGGAACTAAAAACTTACTCATGCATTTTGCAATGACATTAAAATGGGGAATCCCAAAGTTACATATCCCAGGTCTGCTTGTTGAAGAGTGTTTGTGTAATAATGTAGAGGTTGCTTTAGTGAGACTACAGAGAGAAAAAATCACCTCCATTCCTTAAGGGTTACTCCACCCCAAAATTAAAATTTTGTCATTAATCACTTACCCCCATGTCGTTCCAAACCTGTAAAAGCTTTGTTCGTCTTCGGAACACAATTTAAGATATTTTAGATGAAAACCGGGAGGCTTGTGACTGTCCCATTGACTGCCAAGTAAATTGCACTGTCAAGGTCCAGAAAAGTATGAAAGGCATCGTCAAAATAGTCCATCTGCCATCAGTGGTTAAATTTGACTGTAATGAAGCAACAACGCCATTTTGGAGAATATCCGCTGGACGCAAACTGTGTATGTGCGTATTGTGGCGTGGCTGACACAGAACAGCGTACACAGTTTGCATTCAGCGGATATTCTCCAAAATGGCGCTACGCTGACGCAGAGGAGATGAATTGTTGAATAAAGTCATTATTTTTGTTTTCTTTGCGTACAAAAAGTATTCTCGTCGCTTCATTACAGTCAGAGTGAACCACTGATGGCAGATGGACTATTTTGACGATGCCTTTCATACTTTTCTGGGCCTTGACAGTGTTATTTACTTGGCAGTGTTATTTACTAGGATAGTCACAAGCCTCCCGGTTTTCATCCAAAATATCTTAAATTGTGTTCCGAAGATGAACAAAGCTTTTACGGGTTTGGAATGACATGGGAGTAAGTGATTAATGACAAAATTTTTGGGGTGGAGTAACGCTTTAACCCTCTGGTGGTCTTTGGTCATTTTAGACCAGATTTTTTCCCCCCTGAATTTTTACTTTTTTTATTTTATTGAAATGGTGACTTTTTTTTGTAACTTGCTATATGACCATAAAAAATTAGGCATTATTAGAAAAGGACAAATGGTAACGCTTGTGATGTTTGCATAGGAAATTAATGGAAAATGAAACTACAAAAATACAGAGCATTTTTTTGTACAATCTACAAATCATCCATGATGAAGTAGTCTTTAATAATGTCTAAATATATTTATTAGCCTAATATAAGTAAGTAATTATGTCTGATAATACTCTTATAGTGGTTACACCATGGTATTATATATGATTTCCTTTATTCCTCCCACCAGATGACATCAATCTGCCTTATATGCGTTGGATTTTAAAAGCTTTTACTATATTTTGAACTTAAACACTGTATTCATTGAATTTATTTTTATTTATTTTTTTAATATTTGCATTATTTAATAGACATAAATGCTGCATAATTAAGAAGCAAATATTGTCTAGTACTGTGAACTAACCTCAAAATACAAAATATTAAAAAACAAATTAGTGTTATTTTAGTATCACTGAGATACTATTATAGTTTTTGTTAATATTTTGATATTAACAAATATATTAGATGTTATATTAGATTATCTATTTTATGGTTTCTTTTTAATTTTAGTGAAAGTTTTAGTAATTCTGTTGTTTTTTTGCTATTTTTTTTAATTTTGTTATTTTTAAATGTGTCTACATAGTTTTTATTAATTTTTATTTTGTTTTGGTTTTAGTTATTTTAGTACATCAAGTTAAACTAAATGAAAATGAGAAATGCTGCCTCAGAAACTAGCAAAAATAAAATGTTTTTTATATTTTATTTTATTTCAGTTTGTATTTATTTTATTTCAAGTAACAAAACTATTTTTATGGTTTTAATTTTAATCAAACTAAAATAGCCCTATTGTTGAAAGTAAATGTATTCATTTTATTTAAAAAAAAAAAAAAAAAAGTTACTATTGTGACCCCAATAGTTACTATTGTGATGAATACAAGAGGGTTAATTTGTTGGCAATGGCTTGAAGAAGAATGCCTGGAGATCAGCCATGGCCAAAGAGCTCTTTAGGAGATATGTTATGAGATTAGGAGCGTTGGTAGTAGCAGAACACTGTTTGCAATTGTCAGCGTTACTTCTGCTGCATTACAACGCAGGATCCACCTCCCTCTCTGGCTCCCCCACTCAAATCTAGCAGCGTTCACTCGACAGTATGGCAACTATGCCCGCCTTTAGCCTATCTGGCATGTGTGTGGAGAGAGAAACGTTGAGAAAGAGAGGCAGGATGCTTTGGGACCTTAGTCAGAGTGTAAAGAAAGAAACCATGTCCATGTTTAGACATGTAAGATTTACAGGGTAACGCTGACATAAATATTGTACTCACTAGTGACTGACAATGTGGGGATGAGAACAAACAAATGTCATTTCATTTGTTATTATTACACAATATGTTAACTCATAGAGGACAACTGTACACTCTCACAAAAAAAAACAAAAAAAAACAAAAGGTACAAAGCTGGCACTGGGGCGGAACCCTTTGAAAAAGTATACCTCTATACCTTATTTCCCTGAAAAGGGTGCATGTTACAACCTAAAGTACACATATTAGCAACAAATTGGCCCAAACACAGTTTTGTTTTACAAAACAGACTGGAACTCGAGATTAACCAACACTTCCCATTTTTGTATGCAATATGCATCAGAAGATCAGTAAACAGACTGTGGGTGAGCCCTGTCATAAGAGACTAATATATATATATAGTCTTAGTCTCTTATGACAAAAGATAACTCAAATAATTATATTCCATATTATTCCTATTTATTTATTTTTTAACTCACAAGTAGCATTTTCTAGCATTTGAACTATATTTCTACACATTTTTAGAGCTTAGCATAAACAGAAGATTATATTCATGATAAAAATGTGATTTTAAAATGTATAAAAATTACAAAATGATGTTTTTGTGCTTTAGCATTAACATTGTGTGTGTTTTAGGAGGATATACTGACTAGAAAATCTGTAGAGCAAAGAGGAAATCATTGGTTTGCTGGGTAAAGACGTAAGCTTACAATACATTTCTATCACTGTTGCTTTTAACTGTCCCAGAGCCAGGGGTACAACTACAATGGTGCACCTGAAATAAAGGGGCAAGTACAAGGTCAGGACTGTCTGTCCCTGTGCCTGTGGAACTAACGTCATTCTGCACATCCTGACCTTCACGTTCCCCAGTACATTGAGTACACTACACCCCTTACTGTTTCCACGCTCCCCACATACACTTTAATATACCTTAAATTTGTATCTTAAAGACTAAAAGACTAACTTAAAGAGTCTCCAAGCAGAGCAATTAAGCTCACTACCTGCTAATGCATTCATTGAAGATGAAGCCGGAGTTAAACAGGATTACACCTGTATACATAAGAACAGGACTGCCTGGACTGGTTTCAGGTTGGATTGCAAACCAACAGGTGCCTGAAGTAATGAATAGTTATAAGAATGGAACTATTATGCAACTTGCACATGAATTATGTAATAGATCAAATCAGGTGCTTTTAAAGATTGTGTCCAAAAGTTGGTTTAGAATTTCAATTATTATGCCAGCTTTTGATAGATTTTCCATAGGTACAGTTCACTCCTTAATAGTCCTTAATTTTTTGGGTGAACTAGCCATTAAAGACCATTACACTAGGTCCAGCTCTATCACTTAAAGCAGGTGTGTTTTTTTTTTTTTTTTTTTTATCCTTTATGATTTTTGCTTAATAGATTGCACGACATTAGCAGTCTTTTTCATTTGGACCGTAAAACAGCAGGACTGGATGTGAGAAAATACAAAGATGATGAATAAGGTAGAAATAAACCCTTAATAACTGTTTTTACTTCGTATTTTAATAAATAACTGTTTTTAATTCATATTTTAAAAAATATTTAGGTAACACTTTATTTTAAGGTCTCTTAACTAGTTGCTTATTAGCATGCATATTACTAGAATATTAGTCATTTATTAGTACAAATTAAGCACACATTAATGCCTTATTCTACATGACCTTATTCTACATCCCTAATCCTACCCAATACCTAAACTTAACAACTACCTTTTTAACTATTAACAAGCAGCAAATTAGGAATTTATTGAGGGAAAAGTCATAGTTAATAGTGAATAAGTGTTCCCTATTCTAAAGCGTTACCAATATTTTTACTTCGTTACTGTACTTAAGTACAAATTTCAAGTATCTGTACTTTACTGGAGTAGTTTTATTTTGGAAAACGATTCATTCGCAAATTGGATTGAGCGGATTGCAGCTGTTCTCGAGTCAAAAACTTACTCATTTAAATGATCCGGTCAGAGCGAGTCTCCAGTTAACAATTCACTGAATTCACAAGTCTGACTCAAAATGAGCCAAGAACGGGAGATCAGAAGAGCTTTATTGTAAATGAAAATCATGTTTAGGTTGTAAGTGTCCACCTAAAGCTGCTGTAAAAGGGCTGTTTAAGCCCACTGTATGAAATGCTTGAACATAGATATGTCCACATTTGTGTATTACCATCTGAACAGGGTAGGTTTTATTTAAACACTAAATATAACGCTAAAATAATACAATTTAATCCCTATGCATCTACCTCACTGCCGCAGCACTATCAAATGATGTAAAAGTAGTACATTTGCATAACGTTTTTCTTAAAATGTTAAAATGATATATTTTGTTATTTTCACTTGTTTGCACACTTGAATTGTCAGTAATTATCAGTGGTAATCAGTGTATGACGTATTTTTAGCAGGAGGATAGAGTATATAAAACTGCAAAATAAATAAACATTCAATCAATCAGTACTTTTTACTTTAAGTACATTAAAAATCAAGTACTTTTGTACTTTTACCCAAGTAAAACTGAAAGGAGTATTTTTTAGATTATCAAGCACTTGATTTGTGTACTTCGTCCACCTCTGATTATTATATTGAAGCATAATGTTATACAAAATTAGCCAAAAGTAGATACTGCCAAAACGAGTGCCTCGTCCATTGTAGATCTTCAGTTTTGCTTCATTGCTAAGTTACAAATCTCTGACCACACAGAGTTCACTGCCAAACCTAGAAGCATGCTGTTGGTTGGTGCTGTGAATACATGTGTCAAAGTTTGCAAAAACTTGAACTTGACATGCAGTTCACATAAGGAAACTTCTTGGCCATCAGAAGTCCATCAAGCCACATTTTCATCCTGTCAATTCCCATTGAAATGACTGGATTTCACTTGCAAAATTTTGAAGAGCAACGGTAAATGTGACTGTACTTCAAATTCTGTGTGAACCGAACATTGTGATGTATTTCTGAGAAAAACAGAATATTGAAAAAAAAAAAAAAAAAAGATGGAAGGCGGGGCTTCATTTTAAGAAGCTGTATTTGTAAATGTCCGCCATATTCTGCTTTTCAGTCAGTAATGCCTCTGTCATTGCTGAGAACATCTGTTGCATTAAATGGCCCACTGCTCTTTCCCTCTCTCTCTCTCTCTCTCCACGCTCCATCAGCTTCAAGTATCGCCTCAGAGCAGCATTGTGAAAACAAGCAGAGAGGAACAAAATTTGGTTTCATATTTAAAGGAAAGGGTTACAGGCTTTTGGCACATGATTTGGTGCAAGAGCTGGCTAAAAAAGGCACATCTTGGCCTTTTTTTTAAGGCACTGGGCTGAACATAGTGTGCTGGGTATTCAACCAAACAATAGGTAACTGAATTACATCAAATATTGATACTAACAGTCAATTTTATTTTCCTTTTCACTGTTACGTCACATCCTTTACGTGAAAAAGAGAAGGAATTCAAAACATTGTTCATTTGTGTACACCGACGTATTGTTCAGTCCTTCAGTAGCAGCTCATTTTCAGTCAAGATGACGGGGTCATGTCTAGAATTAACGCAAGTGTAGTTTATGTTCAACTAAAATGCTCGACTCGAAGGCAGTGTAATGGAAACAAAGCAACAGCAAGCCAACCCAAACACCAATGCGCAGCAACAAATGTGTTTACCGTTGTCCTCGCTGCTGGGTGTTTATGTGTCCACGGGTGTATGGGAGAGGTGAGTGTTCTGGAGTTACCTTTTATCAGCCATGCTGTCTTCCTTTCTGTTTATATCTGATTCAAGTCACTATTGTATGAAAACAAACACATAACTGCCTCCTAATGCCCTGACTTTGACTGGATTACACACACCGGTCAAACGTGTCGACGCGTGTGATGGACAAGGCTGGGGTGCCACACCTGCGATAGGACCGTGTGTTTATCTCTTACCATCAGAGAGCAGAGATAAAACCTCCAGCTCTCTGCTGCTTTCTGATATGACCTGTGGGTGAACTTGATTTTCTGGCATGTCTGAAAATTTCTCTTATGGATGATTCAGCTGAACTATATAAGAAGCAGCAGAGACAACATGTGGACAAGCCCATCCAATTTAATGAAACACATAAAAGCACAATGCAAAAATGTCCACTTCTGTGAAAGTCAACAACAAGCAAAGACGTTTTTAGTCATTGTATAGAACACTATTCAAAGATTAATGCAAGCATCCTTACATGTTTAATTTCCATAACACATGTATTTTTTCTAAGATTTCTGAAAAGATGCATTTCAATGTTGCATCAGCTGAATGACTTAAACTGTGTTAGCGCTGTCAAACGATTAATCACATCCAAAATAAAAGTTTTTTGTTTAAATGTGTGTACTGTGTATATTTATGTGTGTGTGTATATGTATATATATATATATATATATATATGTATATGTATGTATGTATGTATGTATGTATATATATATATATATATATATATATATATATATATATATATATATATATATATAAAATTATGCACATGCCTGTATATATTTTAGAAGATTTTGTTTATATATTAAATATATTTATACATAAAATAAATTATATGAATGAATATATATATATATATATATATATATATATATATATATATATATGTATATGTGTGTATGTATGTAAACATTTACTGTATGTGTGGGTATTTATATATACATATTAAATATACACAGTACACACACTTATGTATACAAAAACTCTGATTTTGAATGTGATTAATCGTGATTAATCATTTGACAGCTAATTCCCATTTCTTACAGCCTCATTAATTAAATGTTTCTCATTTTCCTCAGTCAGGGTTTGTTTACTTGGATGGCAGAAGGGAAAGACAGGCAACAACAAACAAACAAGGGATTAGCTTGATACTATCAGTTTCACTGAGCCAAAAAAAAAAACCCATTCATTGTTCACTTCTTCACTCGACTAAATTTGAATACAGGATTATACTGTAACCAGTGTTCGAATTGAGGGGGGCTGGGGGGTCCCGGACCTCCCATTAGGATTGGGACCCCCCTATAACACAAAAAAAATATATACTTGGGGGGTCCCCTGGTTTTTCAATAAAACTATAATACTTGAAACATGAAACTAGTTAAAATGAAATGAAAGGATTCGATTGCTGTATTAAATTTAGACTAAAAATAGCTTGTTACATCGTATTTTATTTTTACGTGTTTTGCTCATCATAACAATCACACGATTCTGTTGAGCTTAGGAATGCAGTGGCCAATCAGAGGCGTTCAGATTAGTCATCACTGAATTCTGTTTACACTGAAACTCGCGAATTCCCTCATCATAAGCAACAAAAGTCCAGACGTACGTACGATAAAAGTAAAGAGATTCGTTTATCATACAGATTATAAGAGGAGTTATGAGTGCTTAAACACTAACTAGACTGACTGTGCTCATTTAGAGTGTGTTCTTTCACTGCATGATTCAGTCTAATAAAACGCATTTAGAATGCTGCCAAAATTCAAGATATGGGGGCAGAAAATGCATATACAGGTGCATCTCAATAAATTAGAATGTCATGGAAAAGTTCATTTATTTCAGTAATTCAACTCAAATTGTGAAACTCGTGTATTAAATAAACTCAGTGCACACAGACTGAAGTAGTTTAAGTCTTTGGTTCTTTTAATCGTGATGATTTTGGCTCACATTTAACAAAAACCCACCAATTCACTATCTCAACAAATTAGAATACTTCATAAGACCAATAAATAAAAACATTTTTAGTAAATTGTTGACCTTCTGGAATGTGTGCTCATTTACTGTATATGTACTCAATACTTGGTAGGGGATCCATTTGCTTTAATTACTGCCTCAATTCGGCGTGGCATGGAGGTGATCAGTTTGTGGCACTGCTGAGGTGGTATGGAAGCCCAGGTTTCTTTGACAGTGGCCTTCAGCTCATCTGCATTTTTTGGTCTCTTGTTTCTCATTTTCCTCTTGACAATACCCCATAGATTCTCCATGGTGTTCAGGTCTGGTGAGTTTGCTGGCCAGTCAAGCAAACTCACACCATGGTCATTTAACCAACTTTTGGTGCTTTTGGCAGTGTGGGCAGGTGCCAAATCCTGCTGGAAAATGAAATCAGCATCTTTAAAAAGCTGGTCAGCAGAAGGAAGCATGAAGTGCTCCAAAATTTCTTGGTAAACAGGTGCAGTGACTTTGGTTTTCAAAAAACACAATGGACCAACACCAGCAGATGACATTGCACCCCAAATCATCACAGACTGTGGAAACTTAACACTGGACTTCAAGCAACTTGGGCTATGAGCTTCTCCACGCTTCCTCCAGACTCTAGGACCTTGGTTTCCAAATGAAATACAAAACTTGCTCTCATCTGAAAAGAGGACTTTGGACCACTGGGCAACAGTCCAGTTCTTCTTCTCCTTAGCCCAGGTAAGACGCACAAGAGGTATATGACAACTGCAGCCAAATTCCTTGACACGTCTGTGTGTGGTGGCTCTTGATGCCTTGACCCCAGCCTCAGTCCATTCCTTGTGAATTTCACCCAAATTCTTGAATCGATTTTGCTTGACAATCCTCATAAGGCTGCGGTTCTCTCGGTTGGTTGTACATCTTTTTCTTCCACACTTTTTCCTTCCACTAAACTTTCTGTTAACATGCTTGGATACAGCACTCTGTGAACAGCCAGCTTCTTTGGCAATGAATGTTTGTGGCTTACCCTCCTTGTGAAGGGTGTCAATGATTGTCTTCTGGACAACTGTCAGATCAGCAGTCTTCCCCATGATTGTGTAGCCTAGTGAACCAAACTGAGAGACCATTTTGAAGACTCAGGAAACCTTTGCAGGTGTTTTGAGTTGATTAGCTGATTGGCATGTCACCATATTCTAATTTGTTGAGATAGTGAATTGGTGAGTTTTTGTTAAATGTGAGCCAAAATCATCACAATTAAAAGAACCAAAGACTTAAACTACTTCAGTCTGTGTCCACTGAATTTATTAATACACGAGTTTCACAATTTCACAACTTTTCCACGACATTCTAATTTATTGAGATGCACCTGTATTTATATCATTTCATATAGTTAATCACTATCACACGAAGAGTGACTTTTTTTGCAAAAATCACAAATGTGATATTGATTTTAGCCTATACAACAGTTCAATAAACAAGACGTTAATATTAATAGACTTACGTTTTTGACACCATATTGCCTATTTTTGCCAACAAAAATGGATCCAAACACAGCCACAGCACTGTTTTGCGTCTCTGAGCAATATGACGGTGTTTTGTTCCTGAATGAATCAACCGTTTAAATGATTCAGTTAAATCGCAATGACTCACTAACAGTGAGTTGCTGCCACCTACTGGCGGTTTTAATTTCACATTTAAAGTACCTCTTCATTTTTTTAAAATAATTTCAAATATCAGTATTCAACGTTTTAGGATTAAAATATCAAAACATTATTTATGCATTTGTAACTGCAAGTTAAATGCATTCATGTCCTGCATTAAACAGTGTGTAAATAAATACATCTAAATCCCTCTTCAGATGCAGCTTCTGTGTTTCCTCTGCATTGCAAAGATTAATTTTGTTGATAATGATTTTATTTGTTTGGTAACAGCCCCAAATGTCTTATTATTGTAATTGACTTTAATGATTAAATATAAGAATTTGACTGACCACACAGAATATGAAGAACAGGCTATCAAAAACTTTAGGAGTCAGCTGTCCACGGCAGTCCTCCAGCGCGACACACTCAGGAAAAGACTGTCTGATTATCGTTATCGAGATATTATATTTTGTCTATATCGCACACCCCTAGGCTAGATACTTAATTATTTTTTGCTTAGTAGTTTTTTGGTACACATAATTCACTGATCATCATAACCTAATTCTAAGATAAAAGCTTATTTTTTTCTCAACGATAACGAGGACAAGACAAAAAATCTGAATCATATTTATATATGATTTTATTTAGTTATTTTTTTTGAAGGGGACGGAGGAGAGGGTCTGGTTGGGGGGGCTATCTAGCACAATTATGCACAATAATCAAATTGTTCTTCACTACACAGCAATTGTTGTGTTCATATATTGAAATTGTCTGTTTTGTTCAGAATGTACTTTTTATTCATAATATATTTTCAGCTCAGGCTAATATAATATATTAAGATCAGGCTTAATGACACTTCAGTGTTCTCTCTAATATTGATCTGTATACATAGCTATACTGAAGTTGTCAAGTTGTCAGTCAGACTAGGAAGTATATTCACAGGCATTACTTATGCCGCCTATAAATATCTTGCGCGCTATATTTGTACATTATGTGTAAATAGCCAATACTTTTTATATGGGACACGTATGTGAGGGTTTGCGTTGCGCTGTTCGCATTACATAAGACGTATCGCTAACGCTGTTTATACATATTTAGAGTTTATGCATATCGGGTGTCAGTAAAACAGCAGTATATGGCTGTGCTCCAACAATAAAAGCACATTCAACTAGAAAGAACGTCAAAATATAGGCTATATATATATATATATATCCTGACCTCGTGAACAGCATCGAAAATTAATTTATATATATAATATGTAATTTACATGTCATAAATCAAAGACTACTGAACTTGAGAATGCATAATGATTTCAAGCATAACTGAGTTTAACATTATACAGTTTTGAGTCACTTCTCTCTCCCACCAAATTCAATGACTTTCAAAAAAAGGAAAAGCATACGCACCAACCGGGGTTCTGTTTTCTGTTAACATGTAGACTATGTATGTAAATACTGTCGCTATGGAATAAGCTGGAAATGAATGCAACTCAAGCAGAGGCAGACTTATTTAGATACAAGACTGGAGCGCAATGGGCTGTATCACTTACCCGCTGAAGGTCAGAAAGTACAAAGTTGGGACGTAGTTTTTGGAGAGGAGCTGCAACTGTGCAGTCTTAAAATCAACCCGGTATCAGTTCCCTCTACAGACGTATGGAAGCGAAACTGCAAAAGAGCACCGTTTACAACTTCTCGATAATTTTAACAGAACTCACTCCCCTGTGTGATGTGCGATTTGTTTTCTGACTGCGTTGTGTGTGATGTGACAGCGCTGTACACCAGTCACCTGTAGGCACTTGTGACAGCCGCAGCCACCAATCACAGCGCTCACAGAGCATTGTGGGAAATGTAGTTCAGCTTGTAAACGTTAAAGAATTTTAAAAAAGTAGATTTTTCGTAAATGCTATAGATTTTTCATATGGATTCTAACAGTTTTAAGTAACTGTATATAGATTAGACTTTGTCAAAAGGTATACACTTGTAGACAAATTTTGTATGAGTTTTTGTATTTTATATTACCTTTATATGAACTTTTATGTGCAGTTATATTTAGCTATTTTATGCCAATAAGCATAACAAAATTAAACAATTATCCTTAGTTTAACTAGTTTAAGATCAAATGTTTATATTATAATCTTATTTCCAAATTTAAGGGATAATGTACAATCAATCAGTTATTATTGCAAAACTGAGATGTATACATCATCTGAAAGCTGACTAAAGCTTTCCACTGATGTATGGTTTGTTAGAACAGGACAATATCTGGTCGAGATACAACCATTTGTAAATCTGGAATCTGACGGTGCAAAAAAATCAAGATATTGTGAAAATCACCTTTAAAGTTGTCTAAATGGAGTCCTTAGCAATGCATATTACTAATCAAAAATTAAGTTTTTATATTTTTACGGTAGGAAATTTACAAAATATCTTCATGGAACATGATCTTTACATAATATCCTAATGATTTTTGGCATAAAAGAAAAATCTATAATTTTGACCCATACAATGTATTGTTGGCTATTGCTACAAATATACCCCAGCAACTTAAGACTGATTTTTTTTTTTTTTTTTGGTCCATGGTCATATATTATCTCAATAACTGCACAGATCTCTTGAACACTGATTGGTCAGTCACAGTATTCAGTGGTTAAGCATTCCTTTTATGCACTGCTGTTCTTCATTCCAATAAGTATGTAATTATACATGTGTATTTTTCATAAATAAGTTCAGTGGCATTACAAACAAAAGAATCTACATGACCTGAATTTAAAAAAAAAAGAAAAAAAGTCAATTGCATTTGCAGATTTTCAGTGGTTGGGTTCAGTTGTTGTGTCAGATTTGCCCACAGGGTGTCAGTACTGATCCTATTTTTTCCCATACAGAACAGAACCCCCCACACACACACACACAAAACACTGTTTATGGCGTGTATTTTTTAATATAGTGAAACATAAGTGCCTTCGTTTTCCAGTCTGAAACAAAACGCAAGCTTCAAATTAAAAAGCAGCGTAGAATTTACTTAAAAGCACAACTTCTGGATTTGATTGTAATAAGGAAACAAATGTTGTCTTTGGATTTTATCTATAGATTTAATATCTAAAACACCAAGAAACTCCCTTGCCAATGCGGTCAATTAGACGTGATTTAACTAAGCAAACATGCACAGAAGCAAAGCTGAACTCAGAATGGCCTCCACAGAAACCACCAAATACATCAAATCTTAGCTTTTGTCCCTAAACCTAACACCAAGCTAAAAAGGTATTCAAACTGGGTTACACTACACCTCTCTAGAGCTGACCAGTCTTAATAGATCATTTGTTTTTTAAAACAGATTTTTTTCTTTAGATTGAATGGTCATCCAGTTTACCAATTTATAAATTTGCAGAGAGACAGAATAAGAAATCTACAGTTAAGGTGAATCTTGGGAATGCTATTGAAGAAAAAAACAAATCAACAACTGACTATTAACATATGATTCAAGATTAGAGTCATGCAAACCTTACTACGCAAGTGTTATAACTCAATGCTGATTTTTCTAAACCATACTCAAGGGGCAAAAAAAGTATACCATGTACTGAGGTAGATGCCATACTTAATTTGAAAAGACTTTTGCTATAAAAACTGAGGGCGGCAAGCAGAATCTATTCAGAGGGGATTAGGAATCTGATCATTCAGAGAAGAGAAAAAAAAAAAAGAAAAAAAAAAGGGGGTGGACAATGGCATCATGACATAAATATGGCAGGTACACAGACTATTAAAGTCAATTGCCACATATATTGCCATGACACCTTGAGTTTGGATCAGCACACCAAGTGCAACGAGTAAAATTCAGCAGAAAAAAAAAGACTGCCAAGCCAGGACTTTAGGGTTGGTTGAAACAGGCCTGAATTGTCTTCTGCAATGTTTTTGTAACTGAGAAGATTGGAGTTCAGTCTAATTATATGAGGATGTGGGGTACTGAGGGTGCCACCAGTCCATGAGGCGCACGCTGTGGACAGGGTCCAGCACTACCTGTACCCCTTGTTCACCCCTAAGCTTCTTCCCTCGAATAAGTGGTGAATCCTGGAAATCCAAGCGCACTCGGTGGTGCCTCATGTCTGTGCTCACATTAATGGTGAACTGAAAGACAAGGAGCAAATGATTCATTGTCATTTATGACATCAGCATGACTTGCAATTTGCATTATAAGTAAAACCTTCAACACAAAGAAATGTGGAAACTTCAGCTTGGTCTAGACCACTAGGCATCATCATCAGATGACTTCCCAAAAACTCAAATTCCTCGTTGAGAAATGAAAACGTTGCAAAATCAGTTCAATATCAAACTTACTTGAAATCCTTCAACTGGAATCAAAAACTGAAGATAAAAAAAAAAAAAAAAAAACTAAACGAGTGAGCGAGCCTATGCCCATTATACAATGTGATTTGTGAAATCTCAGATTATTAGAAATCTGCAGACTCTAATTTTTGGCAACTACTGTCAACTCTTCCAGACTGAAAATCAGGGCAAAAATTTGGGCAAAAGTCAAGTAGTGTATTCCAGCTTTAAAGACCTGATGATTAGAAATCCAGCAGCAGGATTACGCATTCTCCTCCTGTAATTCAACAATATAAAAATACTATGTGAAACAGATTCTCTCATCACTCACCAAAGTTAACGTCATGCCCATCACAACAGAAGTGAAAATGAAATTGAGGGTGGTGACCCGCAGCAGATAACAGTCTGAGTCTGGATTAGTGTGAACGTCTTTATATTGCTTGGGCAGCTGAAGACTCAAACCACATCCGTTTTTGCCCTTGGTTGGCTGAAAAAGAAAATCCGACACAATTAAAACAATTAAATCTCATATTCTACTTTTATGACAATGTAGTGAACATACCAGTTTCACAAACTTGAAGTTGAACTCCCACATCGGCTCTGACCTACTTCCAGACACTTTGTTGACCCAAAACAACAAACACTGTAGGAACAAGAAAGGCATCAACACAAAAATCTTCACATTAAACACATTTAAATAAGAGAGTACGTCTACAAACCTTGGAATTGAGGAGTGTGGTAGGTGTAGATTCAGGGAAAGGAGGGCTTTTGGACACCTGCAAGCTAAAGGGCTCATACAAGTGAAAAAGCGAGCGAATAACACGCGCACGAAGACAACGCATCTTTGCAATAGAATCAGGTTTAAGGCGATCGGGGAGGTCTGCATCAAGATTATAGTGCCTGGGGAAAAGAAAAAAAAGAATGCTAATACAAAATAAACAAAAAAAGAAAAATCAAGAGGAATACTGTCATGCATAAATACCCTTATTTAACACAGGGATGTCCAGTGGAGTGCAACAGTGCTCAATGTTATAAAAAGCTCCACAAGACATTTTTTAATACCACGTTTTGGCTACCTACCTTTTGTAGAGTCGTGTCCAAAATGCAGCTGTGCACGTGGCAGTCCAAGCATTCTTGCAGATCAAAGAGAATCTGCAGATGTCTTCTGGCCGAATGTATGCAGCAAGCAGAAGCCAAATATCAATGGGATACTCCTCTCCATCTATGCTCTCACTGTTTTCTGGCATTCATAATGACAGGAGTTACTCAAAATCTCAAGAAAAATAATAATATCGGAACACATCAGAAGAGAGATTCTCAAACGTTTTAGTCAGCCAAATCCCTTTGACCTAAAATATCTACTCGAAAGACCCATTGAGATTAAGTTAACCCTTCAATTTAACACCTTGACAATATTCACTGCTATTGGTAAATGGTCAAATGGCATGCCAGTAAAAAAATAAAACACTTTTTTTTAGAAAATGTTTTGTTTATTATAATTGAATCTCTTAATTTCTCTCATTAACTCCAGTTTGGGAAATCCTGTGTATATTTATGTGTGTATATATATATGTGTGTATATATAAAAAAAAAAAAAAAAAAAAAAAAAAACAACTTACTGGGCCAAGTGCTCTACAGTTACCTTTGAGTCTTTTGTTTTTCTTTTTGCGGGACCCTTTGATTTCATCCCCTTCCTCTGAGTCCAGTTCATCACTGCTCTCACAGGCTGCATTACTCACACCAGCAGCAGAGGAGAGCACTTCCTGCACAGGACCCTGGGATGCCTCAAGTCCACAGAGTAATTTCACTGAAACAGAATAAAGACCAGGGTATTATTATTATTATTTTTTTTAAGTGTCAAATGTCTTAAAGGGAACTTATTCTCAACATACTGGTTAAAATCATCCTCTAAATAGACTGAACCAAGGCCTGTTCAGACCTGTTTATGGAGATTTATGTTTAATCAAACACACCTGAATCAGCTAATTAAAAGTGTTTGGGGTCATTGTAAAGTACAAGCAAGAGTTTGAGAGTTGAACTAAAACGAGGAGCTCCAGAAGCAGGAGTGAACATCTGCAGTCTAATTCAGGGCTTCATATAATTTGACATGAAAAGTTACACTTATGCCAAAAAGGTTTTTTAACTCATATGCTATAATTATGACTTTGGTATAATTATTATTAACCATACTATTTATTTTTCATTATTATGGGACGGAAATGAGCTTTCATGCATCATATATCTGATTTTACCTTCTTTTTCAATTGCATTAACAACAGCCTTTTTAACTCTTCCCGACTTTACGATAGCGGGATCGGCGTTGGCATAGTCAGCCACAGTTACTGTAAGAAAATATGAAGGAACACAAGAAATCAAGAGAATGGACTTTGGTTATTAAACGCAACACACATCGTAACATCAGCCCGCCTCGCTCTGTTGTTACCTGACTCCGAGCAAACATCCCCGGCTCTAAATTTCAGCCGTTTTCGGTTCCCTTTCTTGGGCATGACGACAGCGGGGGTCTATGGCCTTTTATCGAGGCTGTGTGCCCTGCCATCTTTCCAGCAGAGGTAACGAAAAAACGATAAAAATGAGGGTGAAATTAAAGAAAGCTCCTCCTGGATCTTCAGCCATCATGGAACTGACGCTCAAGGTCGCGAACATTCTCGCGAGATCTCAGAAAGCAAACGACTCACCAGACTGGACGCTAATTGGACGCAGAAATCATATGTGAGAAGAACTGTCCAATCAGACGGCGTATATTCATAACCTCAAGCTTCAGAGAAAAAAAAAATGGTTACGACAAATCATGACTCCATCTCAGCTGTTTCTTTTTTAACGTTTAAAGAGTCTTGAAGTACCATAAATTGTGCAAATAAATATACTAGAGAATCTCTTTGAACAACGAAAAGACTACTGAACCTCGAGAAAAGTCATTTTTGCATGGAGTCTGAATGGAACCCTTTTAGATAATTTATTTCTTATGAAATTCATCAGATACATTTCTATACAAGGTATAGGGTGTTGTAAGCACATTTGATCAAAAATAAAAACTGTTCGTTTTACATTAGAAATCAGAAACATTGGTAAACATTTTTTATTAAAGAAAATATTAGTTTTTATTTATTTTTATCTTCTTTTATCGTCTCATTTATTTCATCTGCTCATGAAAATATTATCTGTAGAGAACTTTCATCTACATAAAAACAAATGTGACTAAATGTGTTTTTATATCTTTTATTAAAGTAAGTAAAACAACACTGAAAATTGTGTAACAATTAAGAATAATGAGATAAATTGCGTTAGGGCCCGGCGAGGGAGAGGGGACGGAACGCGAGATTTTAACCGAGGAGGCAGAAATATGAGATTTTCTGCCAAAGTTCATGAGATTTCCTAATAATGAGATAAATTTCGTTTTTGGGGTGCACTTCATGAAAGCTCCGTGTTTTCTATGAACCTGCCTGCCGCCAGAGGGCGCCGCGCGTGACACCATTTCTCACACTGGCGTCTCGTGCATGACAGTCATGTAGTCGCGTGGTGCTGATGTGAGGAACTCCGATTTTACTGTGTTTGGAGAGCTTTACTGAGCCACGCCGGGTGCCTGTGCTTTTCGCCGACGACGTGGGAGACGCTTAACCTTCACGTCCACCAAAGCGTCGGTGCATTCATATTTTAAATCATGCGCGAATGTTTGTGGAGATAGCGGAATCGCTGTGTTGCAAGCGGGAATGAGCTCGTAGAGGGAGGAGCGCTTCGCTCGGCTCGCCGTGCAAGAAGATGATGATGATGGTGGTGGTGGTGGCAGAGGGATCTGGAGGATGCGGCAGACGCGAATTTCACCGTTTTCTGAAAGGTTAATGGCAACTGGTGGATGTTAAAGCGAAGGGCGCCGAGGTTCAATCATCTGAAATCGGAAAATGCGTTTGGCGAGCGCTGTAATGAGCGTCCAGCGAAATGCATTGAGTTCCAAGTCAAACTAGGTGGATAATGTCAGAGCGGAAAAGGCCGACAGTCATGGACCAGAGAGGTCAAGGTGTGTGAAGAATCTAGACAGAGATGCAGTTAGTGAAATTAGAGGATGCATATGCATTTTTAAAATACATGGACATGTTTAATGTGCATATAAATGGCATTAAATATTAATAGTGCACTTAAAACTTGAATTAAAAAAAAAAATCAAAAGCAATTTCTAATTTGACTTAGACTTCATAGAATACCGAGCAATATGATGTGTGAAGTGATGCCAACCATAAATGAGGGGGACTCGGTGAGTTCCCAGAGAGGCTCTCAGAACGGCACGGATGCCGAGTCTAATTTTGAACAGCTGATGGTGAATATGTTGGATGAGAGAGATAAGCTGCTGGAGTCTTTACGGGAGACACAGGAGACCCTCATCCAGTCGCAGACCAAACTCCAGGATGTGCTTCACGAGAGAGATGTGCTTCAGAGACAGCTCAACTCCGCGCTACCGCAGGTAAACTCGCATACCTGACACAGGTAGGCTACACGGGAAGTTGCGTCATGACTTACTGCGGTAATTACAGTTTGCGAATATCGTTTTCCTGTAAAATTAAAAAAATATATATATATATTAGAACTTCAAACAGTGCTGGAAACTAATTGAATGTCCATTTTAATAACAGCTAGCTCAAGTTTGACAGTAGATTAAGTTCCCAAAGTGATAATAACTGTAGTGACTGTGGTATGTTGAAAGGGGGGAAAAAAGTTATTTTCAGCCTATTTATTAGGCCATTGAAAGACATGATATCGCTTGAGAACTGTTTTCTTTCTTTATATGTTCTTTGTGTTAATGTATTTCTTGGTAAAACAGGAAATTAGGGCGCCATTCCTATTAAGCATTGTGAATGGCACATGGTGTATTATGTTTACATCATTTACAGGGATTCATGGGAGTGGATGGGGACAGTTTGCTCATTGGTGGAGATTTCTTTGGAGAATCTTGTTTAATGTTGTTTTTCACCTGGTTTTTTGAGATGGTCCTCAATGCAGAACATGAGATCCAGGAGACGAGGTTGGATCCAGATCCAACTCCTCTCACCTTACATATACCTAAACCTACCCGTCTCCACCCCCTGATCCCTAAACCCACCCATCTCCACCCCTAAACCTATACCCATCTCCACCCCCTAGATGTGGATCCAACCACGCCCCCTGGATCTTGTATTCTACAGCGAGGGGCTACTGGGTTTTTCGCTGTCGAGCATTATTATTAAAAAATGATTTGAAATAATGCAGGCTGATTGATGTAACAAATGCATACACCTTTGAATTACAACCTCGTAGCTCTCGGTTGGTCTTGTCTTCAATGGTTTATAAGTTATTGTTCAAAATCAAATCCCATAAAATGAATGGATTTTTACTTCCAGAACCTGACTGTTGCACTCTGTAAAATGTTCAGTTATGTTGTCAATTTGTGGGTCAACTTGAAAAGCTAATTTGCTGTGGGCTGGTTGGCTTGCAGATTTGGCTTGCAGAAGGATTAAGGTTTCCTCATTGTTTCTGACTTAGTTATAGTTCACCCAAAAATGACAATTCTGTCATCATTTACTCACCCTCGAGTAGTTCCAAACCTGTATGAATTTCTTTGTTCTGCCGAACACAAAGGAAGGTATTTTGAAGAAAGTTTGTAACCAGACTGTTTTGGGGCACCATTGACTTCCATAGTAGGAAAAAAATTAAATACTATGGAAGTCAGTGGTCCCCCAGAACTGCTCTGTTTCCCACATTCTTCAGAATATCTTCCTTTGTGTTCAGCAGAACAAAGACCTTCATACAGGTTTGGAACTACTTGAGGGTGAGTAAATGATGACAGAATTTTCATTTTTGAGTGAACTATCCCTTTAAGTAACCATTAATATGGTATTATGTGGAGGAAATGTTTAGCAAATGTGTAGTTATATAAACCAATTGTCCTCAGCAGAAATGTTCCCGGATTAGTTGTTTCGGCAAAAGAGCTAAAACTGATCTATTATTTATTTTGGGTTTAGTAGTTTCTAAGACCCACTCAATTATAAGGGATGTGTTGTGGTGCTGCTGGTGCCAGGTAAATGCTTATTTTCACAAAGGTTCATCATTTACTGGAATTTCCTGTGTCCCAGAAACGTCAGCGGTGGTAATTGTGCTTGCATCCCAGTCAAATAATGGCAACAGGGTTACAATTTAAAGAAAAGCCTTACATTTTTGCAAAATGCATATCAAAATGATTTACTTTTTTTCCTAGTGAGGTGTAAGCACTGTATGCACACTGAGTGGTAGATTAAGCTTTGGTTCAAAAAATATAGAAATGATCGTCGAGGGTTCGCGCTAGTGTCTCTTCTTCTGTATCATGTTGCTCTTTTTGGTAATTTGCCAAGGACACAAGTGATATTTATTGATTCATCTGAGTATCCTGCCCTCATCCTTCTCCCTGTCTCCCTCCCTCCAATTTTATCTTCCACACAAGTGATGCAAAAGCAGCTTGCTCCTCAGTTTACGTCACCCAGCTCATCCAGACAGTTAATAGGTGGGATAATATGAATCTTCAAGAACTCTCTGCCTGTGGGAGAATTTTAAGACTCTGTTACCTGCAAACTAGTTTTAAAAGGAGGTGACTGAACCCTGGAAATGGAAACCAGGACTAGCTTTTGTAGTTTTTGCACTGTTCTGTCTCTAGAGTAAAATTGGACTTCCTCTCTTGCTGCTTGCATGTCTAGGACTGTTCAAAGCAAAATGCCTCCTTTCATCTGATGCTCTGAAGCATGTGAGATTGTTGCTAAGAGGCCAATTAATCTAGTTTACAGCCAACATTTACATTTAAAAACCCCTGATTTAACTTATTGCCTGTATAGTCTTATCCTCAGTTGACAAAGAACCCCAAACCTCAGACTGGTAGCACTTCCTTGACCTAGCAAGTTCGAATCTTATTGGCTGTCTTGGTGCAATTTCTGGGAGTAAGGGCATGCATTTTTTTTTTTTTTTTGTCTGTCTGTCTGTCTGTGTCTGGAAATAAAATCATGTTTATAAGGTACTGAGATGATGCATGCAGTGAATGCTTTTGAGGATGAAAAGCTAGAGAGGTTAGTAGCATCAATTCTTTGAAATATATTTGCAGTTTAGTTGGAGGCACTTGGTAGAAAATCATCTACAGTAGATCTCCAGAACTGTATATTTTGCCTGCCTATCTATCTATCTATCTATCTATCTATCTATCTATCTATCTATCTATCTATCTATCTATCTATCTATCTATCTATCTATCTATCTATCTATCTATCTAAAATAAGTGAATTTTATTCTGCAAGGATGCATTAAACTAATGACACTAAGGACATTTAGAATGTTGTTTTTTTTTTTTTTTTTTTTTTTTTTTTTTTATTAAATAAATGTATTACGGTTTCCACAAAAATATTAAGCAGCACAACAATTTTATAACATTAATAATACATTTTTCTTGAGCACCAAATTGGCATAGAATCATTTCTGAAGGATCATGTGACACTGAAGAGATGAATAAATTACATTTTAAAACATAATCATATTTCACATACTGCTGTTGTTACTGTTTTTTATTAAGTAAATGCAGCCTTGGCGAGCATAATAATTTTTTATTTATTTTATTTCAGAAATATAAAACAGATTAACTAACCACGAACTTTTGAAGAGTAGAGTATATCTTAATAATCTGTAGTTAGAATTTTTAGATCAATAGAAACTCTTACCACAAAGTCTCTCTTTTTTAATTTATGTAAAACAACCAAACCAATCTATTACTGTAGTTTAATTTGGTTCTTGACTGTAGAATCAGGTCACATAGAAAATTATACAAATTCTGTCAATTCAGTCTCTGGAGGATTCAGTGAATAATTCCTCATTTGCATTGTGTTGTGGTTCCATAGACCGCTGTAGGTGCAGTAGACTGTTTCATTGATAGAGCACACCACCTTTCTTTTTGTTCATAGTGTATGAAGCTAATTATACCTTGCCATGGTTGATCACTTCTGTTTTGGTGGTCTGCAATTGCCGTCAGGCAGCTAACACTGGTAGGTTTGCAAACACAAAGCTGTGTTTATTAATCCTTTAGTTAGGTCCTGGAAATTTACCTGCACTGTTATCGATTATGAGTGTATTGTTAATGCAGAGCGTGATGACAATATTGATGATGGTGATTATACATAAACAGTATACAGACTTGATTCTGCAGAGTCATCTTAAAGACAACTGGCGAGGACAGCTGACTGAAATATTTGTCCTGTGCACTCATGGCCAGGGCTGGATTTATGCATAGGCATTCTAGGCACGTGCTTATGCTCGCTTGTCCAGAGGGGGCCCAAACACAACAAAGACATATATAATATTTTTTGTTATACTATGGGATATCTATAACAGTAAAAGAACTAAAACCCCAGAAGTCACTGAGCAAATAAATATAACAAACAATAGGGTAAAAAAGACAAACTATTTCCATGTCTTCCACCTTTTTTATGTACGGAAATCGCGCTTTCTTTCTCCCGTTCTGTCTCACAGATGCACACACAGTACAGACATGCACTCGCATGGACATACGCGGACAGAAACTTGTTATCAGAGCTGAAGCTGCCCCGTGAATTTATCAATAAAATGTGACCCGTGCTGGCAAAATGAGTCGAAATGCACAAATTTTCAAAAATGAGTTATTTTTATCTCAAAATTATATATGACTTGTTGGAATCGGACAAAAAATGACTGAGCTACAGCGTTTGAAGGCAATAGTGGCAGCAGATCTGATTTTGAGAAAAATCAAGTTAAAGATTCCAAAGCAAAATCACCTAGCAACATTACATATTTTCCTCCAATCCTTTTCTAAATAAAAATTACTATATTATTAATCACAATATAGCTATTTTTTATTTTATCTTTGTTATTAAAAATAAGAACAACGATGCAAATAAACAGTAGTTTAATCAAGAGCAGCGAGTGATTCCGTCTTTTCTTTTAATGTATGATTAACATTGAGACAGATCTATATTAAGACCTACTGTAATGCATGGATCAGATATAATGTTACACATCAGATTTTCCCCCCAACCATTAACTAAACGTTCATGTAAGACATAACAGATTATTGTGAATCTCACCAAGACATACAGGTGCATCTCAATAAATTAGAATGCCGTGGAAAAGTTCATTTATTTCAGTAATTCAGCTCAAAATGTGAAACTCGTGTATTAAATAAATTCACTGCACACAGACTGAAGTAGTTTAAGTCTTTGGTTCTTTTAATTGTGATGATTTTGTCTCACATTTAACAAAAACCTACCAATTCACTATCTCAACAAATTAGAATACTTCATAAGACCAATAAAAAATTAAAAAAAAAAACATTTTTAGTGAATTGTTGGCCTTCTAGAAAGTATGTTCAATTACTGTATATGTACTCAATACTTGGTAGGGGCTCCTTTTGCTTAAATTACTGCCTCAATTCGGCGTGGCATGGAGGTGATCAGTTTGTGGCACTGCTGAGGTGGTATGGAAGCCCAGGTTTCTTTGACAGTGGCCTTCAGCTCATCTGCATTTTTTGGTCTCTTGTTTCTCATTTTCCTCTTGACAATACCCCATAGATTCTCTATGAGGTTCAGGTCTGGTGAGTTTGCTGGCCAGTCAAGCACACCAACACCATGGTCATTTAACCAACTTTTGGTGCTTTTGGCAGTGTGGGCAGGTGCCAAATCCTGCTGGAAAATGAAATCAGTATCTTTAAAAAGCTGGTCAGCAGAAGGAAGCATGAAGTGCTCCAAAATTTATTGGTAAACGGGTGCAGTGACTTGTACAGTGGTTTTCAAAATTCAAACACAATGGACCAACACCAGCAGATGACATTGCACCCCAAATCATCACAGACTGTGGAAACTTAACACTGGACTTCAAGCAACTTGGGCTATGAGCTTCTCCACCCTTCCTCCAGACTCTAGGACCTTGGTTTCCAAATGAAATACAAAATTTGCTCTCATCTGAAAAGAGGACTTTTGACCACTGGGCAACAGTCCAGTTCTTCTTCTCCTTAGCCCAGGTAAGACGCCTCTGACGTTGTCTGTGGTTCAGGAGTGGCTTAACAAGAGGAATACGACAACTGTAGCCAAATTCCTCGACACATCTGTGTGTGGTGGCTCTTGATGCCTTGACCCCAGCCTCAGTCCATTCCTTGTGAAGTTCACCCAAATTCTTGAATCGATTTTGCTTCACAATCCTCAAAAGGTTGCGGTTCTCTCGGTTGGTTGTGCGTCTTTTTCTTCCACACTTTTTCCTTCCACTCAACTTTCTGTTAACATGCTTGGATACAGCACTCTGTGAACAGCCAGCTTCTTTGGCAATGAATGTTTGTGGCTTACCCTCCTTGTGAAGGGTGTCAATGATTTTCTTCTGGACAACTGTCAGATCAGCAGTCTTCCCCATGATTGTGTAGCCTAGTGAACCAAACTGAGAGACCATTTTGAAGGCTCAAGAAACCTTTGCAGGTGTTTTGAGTTGATTAGCTGATTGGCATGTCACCATATTCTAATTTGTTGAGATAGTGAATTGGTGGGTTTTTGTTAAATGTGAGCCAAAATAATCACAATTAAAAGAACCAAAGACTTAAACTACTTCAGTCTGTGTGCACTGAATTTATTTAATACACGAGTTTCACAATTTGAGTTGAATTACTGAAATAAATGAAATTTTCCACGACATTCTAATTTGAGATGCACCTGTATTTCGCAATAATGTACTTTATAAGGGAGATCGCGCGCTCGCGGAAAGGCGCGTCTTATGCACACGCTTTGTAAATGTCAGTCAGTGCAATCGTTTTGTTTTCATCAGCATGGGTTTAAAAATAATATTGAACTGGTTTGGACTCGTGTTATCGAGAATTCGATTTGAATATTCACAAAGCTGGAATGCTGCTCTTTGCAACAATAGACCTACAACTTGTGGTGAGAAGCAGCAGCAGTCGTCTTGAAGTGAGCAGAGAAAAGGTACTCCTCTCAGAAAACGTACAAATAAAGAGCATTGGGATCGCTAGAAGAGGGCTTAATGAACTCATTTTTGTGAAAACCTCAAATTCGACAAAAACTGACATTTTTAATTTCTTTTGCCTGTAGCTCAAAATTAGTCCGTCTGCATTCCGACTCATTTTGCCAGCACAGGTCACAAATAGTTGCACAGCTGAAAAGCTACGTGACATTTCTCAGTAGCAAAGTTCTTGAAAAAGATCAAATTGAAGATTCGCTATTAGTAGACGCTGCTGCTGCTGAACACTGCTGAGAGACGCACAGACGCAGGTATTCACACCCACTTAATCTCTCTCTCTCACTCCCCTCTCTCTCTTTCGCTCTCTCTCTAATAACTGCGTTAGCCTGCATTAATAACTGCGTTAGCCTGCATATCAATAGCTCAAGCCTCTGTTATTAGCTCTAAAATGACATTTTGGAATTTGCAACGGCTAAAAAGTTTTTTGCCTATATGTCACAAAAAGAGGTAAATCCGGCCCTGCTCATGGCGTATACCACAGTGCAGAGTTAGCATCCTCCGCTCCTTCTCACTCTTGAATTATAGTCTGTCAGGGATGTTGGCTTCTCAGCAGTGCTGTCAATCAAACATGTTTGTCCATTCAGGGAGAACTGGAGTGCAGATGAGGGCTGGTGAACTGGCCGAATGCCATGCACTGAGCGGGGAGAAATGCCAGACTGCCTCTGTCTGCTGTAGGGAGGAGCTCTGTTTACCCTGTTTATCTTTGTGATGTTCAGAGGAACTGGCATGTGGAGATGGTTCTTGAGTTGAGCAGTTAAATTGAGTCATCTGCTTGCTCATGTAGAATGGAGGTCAAGTGTGGGATTGTTTTATTTGTCCACCAAAACAAGCAGTTGTTCCAAGAAGTCCTTGAATGATAAGCAGAAGCAAAAGGGATCCGTTTGATCACCATAGCACTGTGTGTGATCTGTGGCGGGGTGGATTCTGCAGCAGTGTGTGTCTGAAACACGAGAATACTCTGTCAAGTCCTGCCCGGGAGAATTGAGACCAGCTATTCAGCGTTTCTGCTGTTTTGTGCTTCGGTATCTGATGAATACTGCCTTTTGATGTCCTTTTTCCTTTTAAATTAGATTAAAATTGTCATAACGGTAGTGCCATTTTCAACTTTTTGATGAAATTTGATGTTTCATTTGATGGGTTAATGAACCAGCATTTTAAACAAACAGCCAATAAAATTTTAATACAAGAAGAAAAATACAGTAAAAATGTTTACAGTAAAAATTGGGGTGTTAAAGAATTGTGCTAATAACCCCAACAAATACAAATATACACTAAAACTTCAAAAGAGACAGACTTGTAGATGTTTGTGAAAGGTGTTTCCTCTGTTTTGGAGGGATGGTAATTTTTAAACCCTATTTATTGCATCAAAATTTGTTTATACTTTACTATAGTTAGGGGTGGATTTTATCAGCTGTTTATTATTCATGCAACAATACATATTACTGTTATAGTTTTTATTAATAACTATTGCTATATAGCTAATAACATTGTCTAGTGCTCTGTAGCAAATCAGCTCAAAAGGGAAATGTATATAAATAATTACAGTTAATTATGATTAATTACAATTATTTATATCGGCTGACAGTAATAACTGTAGCAGAATTAAATTGCCATCAACTGATCTGTTCGTCCAGCGAACATTCAGTGTAAGTTCAAATCAACTCTAAGAAAGGATATTTCCGTGGCCACAGAAAATACTTTCCTATTAATGCATTAGAGCATGTAGCGAGGGTCAAAATCATAAAGAGACATTAATTTGCAAGGCAGAACCAGAAACTCATGTAATTTGTGCACACAACTTTTATTGACTAAACGCTAACACACATAACTAATCTAAACAAACAAATGAAATAAACATACACTCACGCGTACATACAAAGCAGAGCTAAAGTGGATGAATGAAGCCATTAGAGAAACCAGAGAATGCAGTTATGGAAAGAGTCAGTTAACCACCAGAGTAAAACCATCAGCGCCGTTTATAACGGGGTCTATAGCTTATACTAAATTTCTGTTTCGTTAGTTAAATGTACGATACTTGCATTGCCTTGGTCGTTGAACGATTGTCCGGATGCAGTCTCGGATGAAAGTTCTGATGGTTTGAAGGTTTGGTGGTGTTGGAGTTCTTCAACTTCTTCCGGGTTTGAAGGGTGATGAACTCCAAAAGATGTTATTCTGGCTCGGTGGTAATTGGGAGTTTCTTCCCAGGTAGAAGGCGAAAAAAAAAAAAAGAGCTAAGAAAGAGATCTGCTGAGATCCGAGGATCTTTGGTTGAATGGAAAGTCAAGGCCGCAAGGCCTGGTGCAAAAACTTAAGAGTTGCTGAGGAGCTCACATCCTTCTCATCCTCTTAGGATCTAAAAGAACCGCAGACTGGCAGGCGGGTCACTGATGTGAGAGCTGTATCTGATATAGAGGTCACACCTCTGGGGTGTCAAAGAGCCAATGGTGACTTTCACTTTTGAAGGGAAAGTTTACGACTCTTTGTCTCTGAACATGGTAATTTGCATATGTAATTTGCCGGGGGTTAATGCAAAAACTACTAAAGACACTAATAGGACACTAATATGTTGCATAGGTATCAACATGTAATATACACTGTCTTTTAGATCATCCGAAGATGAATTGATTGAGACCAAACACGGTATAAGTGAGGTGATATTAACTAGTGATCTATCATAAGCATGCATAAAACAGTATACAATACGCAAGAACAGTAACAATATACACAATGACCTGAAGGATATGTGTGTTCATTCAAAGGAAGGTTTTTCTATGAATTAATTAGAGAAGAGTCCATTTTTATGGCATAATGTCTTTTCTAAGGTTCAAAGATGGCGAAAGGGAGAATTCTCAACATGCCATTAGGTCATAAAGTTTATCTGGTCTAGCTGAAATGTCCTGGTTGTCATGGTAACCAGGGGCCTGGAGACATTCACAGACATACTGGCACCCAGTATGTGTATTGGGTGAGGGGTCTGTGACTATTTGTTAATCTAATGACTAATTGATTTGTTAAATCTAATAAAAATTGTGTGTCTGCTTGGTCCAAATGCTACAGCTCTTATGAATGTTTTTAGCATGATTTCTGAAAATTATATAATGAATGACATAGCATAGACTTCTTCATGGCTAGTGTTTGTGTATTTCGTTTCATTCTGTAACCTATTGTTACACAGATCTGTGTACTAGTGTTAAATGCTACTGTTTTTGACAGCGTTGATAACGTTTCTGACAGATAATATCATATTTTTTGCGTTTCCCTACCTGAATGTGCTATCCTGTCAGCAAAAACCTGTCCATTTGATTACTGTCAGTTTAAGTGCCCAGTGATGCACTGTTGCCAGATATTGCTATAAAAACAAACCAAAAACGATAAATAAATCATTTCAGTTTTTTTATTTCAAATCTTTTGCAAGTAAGATAAGATAAAGATATCGGTGACCCTAAACTGCAACATCCTACTTTATTAACTTTCTAAAGTGTCAAATTAAGTGGAAAAGACAAGTCCAAAAATGCTTATAATAGCTGGATTTGGCACGCGCCCTCACTCGCAACTCTCTCAAGCCTCATTCACTCCGGCAGCGTCTCGCAGCGATCATTTTCATTCCACAGATGCTAAACATTCTTGTAAACGGTCTAAACTGAATTATACATGTCATGCAGACTTTCATACGAGGAGTTTAACAGCGAATTAGTCATTCAGAGAACAAATTTTATTTTTGAACATGAAACATTTACCGAGGTCCGGACCTCGGTGACCTCATAGCTGGCTACGGGCCTGATCAGAAGTAAAAGACTTCTATATTGTTGTTAAGGGCTGCTGAAAATTAAATTTTAAGAGATACAAGAAAATTCAAGCATACGCATAAAAATTATTTTAAACACATTAAAAAAAAATCTTACTGACCCCAAACTTTTTGAAATTTTACTGTAATTGTTGCTAGTAATTTAGCTATTATATGCTTTTAATACAGTAAAATATTTTTATTTATTTTAAAATTTGTTTTAATCTAATGGCACAGTATTTAGGAAACTTAATAGCCAAATTACACTGTCATGTAATGGATTAATTGCTGTAAGGATTAGTATACTGTACACACTCAGAAAAAAAGGTACGAAAACTTCACTGGAGCGGTACCTTTTTAAAAAGTACACTTTTATATCTTATTTACCCTGAAGGGGTGAGTAGTACCTTAAAAGTACATATTATTAACTAAAGTGAACATATTAAATGGTATGTATTAGTTAGGGATGCAACGAAACCATTTTTTCAGATCCGATCCAGAAAATTCTGAGTATCGGCTGATTCCGATCCGATCCGATACCAGCGCAGTTTTTTTTAAATCGATGTAGAATTTCTATACTTCTGTATGTTGACCTGATTGTCACTCTTTTGTGTGGTAAACACAATCTACTTCATTTTAATTTAAACTTCATTTTACGTCATTTGTAATCTACTTCAATCAACTTCATTTTAATGAAAAAAAACAAATGAAAAAATATGTAATCATAATCTGTGACAAAAATACTATTATAAACTAGGTTAGTGGATAATTTAGCAGCAAAAGTTATTCTAGAAAAATCATGAATATACAATTTTATAAAATCTAAACATTTAGTGAAATAACTTATTTAGTGGGCAACAAATAAAAGTGAATAAGTGTAAGATGTTACACATTGCTCTTTGTATTGTTGTAAAATACATTAATGAAAACGAGTAAAAGTATTTATATATACATATACATATAAACTATACAATTAAAATACATTTCTTTTAAATGTATAGCATAGTCATGAAGGCAGAAACATTTGATAGAGGAGTCCTATCTATCATATGTTGCTGCCTCCATTACTGTGCTATACCTTAGATCAGTGTTTCCCAACCACTGTGCCGCGGCACACTAGTGTGCCGTGACAGGTTGTCGGGTGTGCCGTGGAAAATTATCAAAAACTTCCTTATCTCAGTTTCATTATTATTATTTTAAATCAGTGCTATTGGTCATCGTTATGTCTGTTTGTGGGTTTTACAAATATTTAACCAATGAAAAGCATTCAAAAGAGCTTGTGACTAAACCTCGTAACACCATTGGATCCTCAAATTGTCAGTCAAACCTCATTACTCCACCCCACCTCCATTCAGAATAAAGTGCCACGACGCGCTGTTTGAAGACAAACGTCTACTTCTTCACAATGCAATGGTAAATAAAGAACTGATGTTTGAGTAAGAGCAGTGTTTCCTTTACTCAAGAAACACTGTCTATAAAAGCTAATGTTTTTGTGTGTTTAAAGAGCAGCTGTCTAGTTGTAGCCAATACACTTTTGTACGATTCAAATATTCTGTGCATAGCGGTTCGTGTTTTATATCGTGAGATTTTGGCCAAATGTATTAAACAATAAGAGAAACCGAGTTCCCATAAAGCTACAATAAACTTTAAACCTGCAAAATGTGATGCTGTGATGAAAAAAAAGAAATGTGATGAAATGTGATGAAAAAAAAACGTGATGCTATTTATTTACTGCCTCAGATACATCCGTTCTAATGATAATAAAGGACAAAACACAGATCTCTGTCATTCGGTCGTCAAAAACCTTGTTAACTCCATTTGAGTATTATTTTCAGAAATTAAATGCAAGTGTCTGATCATATATACACCGTGTGCATAATTATTAGGCATGTTGATATTCTGATTATATTTTTTTCCAAGAACATTTTACCAATTCCAAACCACATCAATCTTAATAACTACTGTTAATTTTGTATTTAATCATTTATAATTGATAGATGATTGTCTATGAAGTCTAGAAGTGAAAAACTCTTTATATTCAGGTGTGCAGAATTATTAGGCACGTTTTCTTTTACTGACAAAATGAGCCAAAAAAGAGGTTTAACTAAAAAAATTATTAAAACCCCAATGGAAATATTCAAAACTAAAGCAATACAGAAATTGCATAATTAAGACATGACCATTGGACAGAGGGGTCAGAAAAAAAACAGGTGGAGAAGATGACATGTTAACTGCAAAATAATTAAGAATTAATGTGACGAATTAGGTGTAAAACCATCAGGAAACATTTAGTCTCCAGCGCGATCATTTTCCAGAACTGCAACCTTCCCGGAGTCTCCAGAATTACAAGGTGTCAGAGACTTTGCTTGGGTAAGAAATCCTAAAAAATTACCCTCACTTAATAAGAATAACATGCTGAAGTGTTGTGAAATACATGAAGACTGAGTTTTTATAGACTTTATGGACAGATAAGTTGAGAGTGACTCTTGAAAGACCAGCACCACATCCTCTTGTACCACTGTTTGAAGAATTTATCTTTTAGAATCTGGCAGTAAGTTTTAGGAGCTCATTTTTATTCCGTCTCCTATCCTGAAAAGTCCATCTTGCAGGATTGACTAAAAATGAGCTCCTAAAACTTACTGCTAGATTCTGGAAGGTAAATTCTTCAAACAGTGGTACAAGAGGATGTGGTGCTGGTCCTTCAAGATCATTTTTGACATCTCAGTCTCATTTTATCTGTAAAAGAAAACATGTCTAATAATTCTGCACACCTGAATATAAGGAGTTTTTCACTTCCAGCCTTCATGGACAATTATATATCACTTATAAATGATTAAATACAAAATTAATAGAAGTTATTAAGATTGATGTGGTTTGGAATTGGTAAAATGTGCTTGGAAAAAAAATATCATCAGAATATCAGCGTGCCGAATAATTATGCACTCAGTGTAAAGCCAAAATACCAACTCTGAAGACGCAATGTTTAATTATTGGGGGGGAAAAACCTTTTCCCCTTTCTGTGTATATATAAAATTATTATTATTTTTTTAATATAATGCTTAGTGGTGTGCCGTGGTATTTTTTACATATCAAAACTGTGCCATGGCAGAAAAAAGGTTGAGAAACACTGCCTTAGATTATTAATAGCCTTTCTTGTTCTGTCTTTTCGTAGGACAGAACAAGAAACGTTATAAAAAATCTTTCATTGCACAAAAGTATTGTAATACGAAAAGCTGCAATACAGAGCGGCACAAAGTGCTTATGCGCATCCCATGCGCAGAATGATGAGCTTAAAGCAACACGGAGTCACAGCATGCAGATAAGAGATATGCCAATAAGAGAAAGAGATATTGATGCATAGTTTATTAAATCTGTGCAATAGTTTATTGAGCCTTTTCTTTGAGCAGTTTTAAATTTCAGTTACTGTGCACTCTTGGAGAGAGTTTCATCTTCTTGACTGTCGTAACCGAATGTGACAAGCATTTTGAATGCTGAATGGAGGATGACATACAGCTGCAGCGGAGAGAAGAGTTTACGTGAACTTGAATTTAAAGACTTAAATATTCATCTGTGCCTCACATTAAACTGTGGAACGGCTTCAGAACACTTGTACTTTGACTTTGACTTTATGGTGCTAGGTGCTTTATAATGTGTTTGTGCTTTCGAGGGGCTTAACAATAACACCGCATAGTATACACACAATATCGGATTTGGATCGGTCTCATCTGACCGATACCCGATCCGGCAGAAAATGCCAGTATCGGAGCCGATACCGATACTAAGTATCGGATCGATGCATCCCTAACATTAGTACCTTTTAAATGGGTACCAGCCCAGTGAAGATTTTGTAGCTTTTTCTCTGAGAGTATACAGTATCTTAATCCTTACAAAAATTAATACTTTTATGATAAGAGACCCCAGAACATCTTCTGCCCTATTAACCCATGGAATAACATTAGCTGTACTTGACAACACAACTGCACTTCCTCTCGGGTCATTGAGCGACTTAGCATTCCCCAGCTCTCAGTGATAGATGAGCCAGATCAATAGATGCTATTTTCTCATCACTGCCTCATTGGAGGATGTCTCAGTTTTGCAGAGTCTCTGAAAATTTACACTCTACCCTCAGAGAACAGTGTGATCCAGCAGACAATTTAATTTTAGGCAGCTGGGCCAGTATTATAGTGATAACATGATGCAGAAAATACCACTGCTGTTTCTCACACACTGATAATTATGTTTCATCAAATTGGCAATTTCAGTTTATGTTTGTTTATAATATGAGAAAGAAACAGTACTGGCTTTGTTTACTTAAACTAAAGTATCCTCACACCATTGCAGACTGGTACCGTGCCAGCACAGGTGTGAAAATGGCATCACATGGCTTTTGGCAACTGCCGTAATCTCCAGCATGACACCTCTGAGCTGCCGGACCCTCCCTAGCAGCTGCGGGCGATTTGTTGATTTAACCTCACACATGCAAATATTTCACTCTGTTTGGACAAAATGACGTTCTTCATCTTTATTGATTTATATTTACTGATATTTCACAGCACTGTCAAACACATAAATCCATTTGTTATGTATTTTTGTATTTTTTTGGAAATGGTTTAGTTGTGTTCTTCTTTTTAAAGTGGACCTGGACCACCTTGACATTATAGTATGTCAGGCATTTGGACCACAAAACCAGTCTTAAGTTGCTGGGGTATATTTGTAGCAATAGCCAAAAATACACTGTATGGGTCGAAAATTATTGATTTTTTTTATGCCAAAATTTATTAGGACATTAAGTAAATATCATGTTCCATGAAGATATTTAGTAAATTTTCTACTGTAAATATATCAAAACTTAATTTTTGATTAGTAATATGCATTGCTAAGAACTTCATTTGGACAACTTTAAAGGCGATTTTCTCAATATTTTGATTTTTTTGCACCCTCAGATTCCAGATTTTCAAATAGTTATATCTCGGCCAAATATTGTCCTATCATAAAAAACCATACATCAATGGAAAGTTTATTTTTTCAGCTTTCAGAAGATGTATAAATCTCAATTTCTAGAAATTGACCCTTATGACTGGTTTTGTGGTCCAGGGTCACATTTAGGACTGGAAATCTTTTGGGTCAGCTGGCTCATGGTTTCTATTGCAGCTGATTGAAAGCAAATGAAATTTGGATCCGTCCCTTCACATTTTTGTTCTGCTGCGAAATCACACAGATTTATTTTATTTATTTTTTTTTTGTGTGTGCATGTAATTAAATTAAAATGGAGCACCCCCGAAGCGTGTGGCCGGCTTATGTCTGAAGTCATTTGTGCACTCGAGCTTGTAGTGCACAGCTGACTGTACAGAAGTGCCGGAGAAAAGGACAATATTCTCAAATGATCTCTAACAACACTTTCACATTAAGGTCTTGACGGCTTTACAAGTGCAATTAAGTTAGAAGAACCATGCTCCTGTGTTCCTAGACAAAATAACTTGTCAAGCTGATTTAATCAAGTCTAACTATACACTCTTAAAAATAAAGGTTACGGACGGGCTTGTTTTTGCAGTGATGCCAGAGAAGAACCAATTTGAAAACCTTTCAGTTAACAGTTCTTAAAAAAGAAGAAAAAAAAATTCTTAGTATGATGACTAAAAATTCACTAAAAATTGGTATGATCTAAAAATTCACCCAAAATGTTCCCAGCAGGCACCAGACGTCTATGTAACGTCAGGTTGACGTTGGACATGACGTCGGACAGACGTTGCATTTTGGTTGAAAATGAAAATCGGGTTGACGTCAAAATTTGATGTCAATTTGACGTTGACTTAACGTTGGATTTTGGTTGCACAACCTAAAAACAACAAAATCTCAACGTCAGCTGACGTCGGTATTGGACATCAATTTAACATTGACATTAGACGTTGAATTTACGTTGAATTTTGGTCACCCGACGTAGCAACCAAAATTTAACCAAATATCAACGTCTTATGACGTTGTGTGCCTGTTTTGTGCCTGCTGGGTTTAATTTGCTGAAGATTTACTCACCGTTAGGCCATCCAAGATGTAGATGAGTTTGTTTCTTTATTGGAACAGATCTGGAAAAATGTAGCATTACATCACTTGCTCACCAATGGATCCTCTACAGTGAATGTGTGCCGTCAGAATGAGAGTCCAAACAGCTGATATTCAATATGACTCCAATTCATCAATTGATATCTTGTGACACAAAAGCGTGTAAGAAATCCATAATTAAGATTTAAGACACTTAACCATCGCTTCTGGCCAAAATACAAAAAAGTCCATAATCCTCCAGTGAAAAAGGCCTCTTAAAAGTTACCTGTTGTTCTCTCAAAATAAAATCCACCAACATATTTGTTTAGAACTGTTTTGGACTGATTTTTCCTTGATCTGTGTTTATTTTTCTCCAGATTTAGATGAGATGACTTTTTACTGGAGAAAGCCATATCATGGCTAGAGGGCTCGTTTGAAGTTAAAAAATTTTAATGTTGGATTTGTGAAGTGCTGCATGTTTATAAGAAACAAGGCATTAATTGATGGACTGGCGTCATGTTGTGGATTATTTTAATGTATTCATTAGCTGTTTGGACTCTCTTTCTAATGGCACCCATTCATTGCAGAGGATCCACTGGTGAGCAAGTAATGTAATGCTAAATTTCTCCAAATCTGTTTTGATGAAGAAACAAACCATCTACATCTTGGATGGTCTGAAGATGAGTAAATTTTCTGCAAATTTTCATTTGAGACTGAGCTATTCCTTTTAAATAAACCAATGCCAATAAACCTTTACTTCTAAGAGTGTATGTGTAAGGTATTATTTGTTGACTATAGCTGCACCAAATGCAATAATAGTTGTTTCAGGTTTCCCAAATGAAAGATAGAAAGGAAAGGGCTGTTATTATATGTAATCCGAGATGGCTTTTCTTTTACATGTTTGAGTATAAAAGTAATTTTGCTATCTATAGCTTTATGTTAACATCAGCTGTGAGAATAGACAAGAGCTCTTGCTATAATAGAGGGGAAACTGAATTGCAATTTCTCAAGGACCTTTTTCTTCAAGATTTTAACAGCCAAAGGCAGAGTTTGAGGGTCTCTTGTAGGGGATTATGAGATCTAGGGTTGTAGAACCAACCATGTAAAAATCAGGAAGGGACTGTCATGGTGGTCTGGGTTTATGATTGTCATGCCAAAATTTGTCATGTACGGACCCTTAGGAAATTATATGTGAAACTGGTCTGTAATCTTTGGTGTGTTTTCCTCCAGGCGTGATATGAGCGTAATTCCGCTCAGATGCTGTGGCAGGGGATTAGGAAGAGAGCTTTGGTGACTTGACAAATAGTGAAAGAGTGTAGCAAAGTGAGAGGAAGGGAGTCACAGAGCAAGCGAGAGAGTTTTGAGTATCTTAAGGGATTAGTCTGAGGGCAGTTACTGTGTGCAGAGGGGAAAAAAACTGTGAAATGTTGGAGACAAGGTGAGAATTACAGAGGTTGGGAAAAAGTGCAGTTTGACAGCTTTTTCTAGGTCACGCTAAAATGTTGACTTGTGTCACGGGCTAAAAATGAAAGTGTTTATGTATATTTTAAGACTTGCACTGTATGGGCGAGAGCAGGGAGGAGAACGTGAGGAGTGCAGCCTCGCATGACTTGCTCTATTTTTATTTTTCAAGATGCTGTGACTTTCTTGTGACTCATTTTATGCCAGCTTTTGCATAGTTAGGTAATAAACAGGCAAAATATCTTCTTATTTTGACATTGTGACAAAAAAAAAGTGATCAAAAATATGCAATATTTTTGGGGAAAAAATCTAAGATCGCTGTCTTTTGTTTCAAGCAAGGGGGTGGGAAACCCATGAAAGGGATGTCAAATCTTTTAGGTCTTATTGAATTAAAAAATGCAGAAAATGAATGATAGTTCCTGGAATAAACATTTAAGAAAATTAGCCTGTTGATTTGAAAAGAATTGGCTCTGTTTGAGCTGGTGCAGTTTAAAACTGCTAAAGTGCGGAAACAGAAAGTGTTAGCTCACTGAGATGTTGATTTGTAAACATAGTGTGTTCTTAGTTAAAAAAAAAAAAAGACGACTGTTAAAAATGATCCAGTAACAGTTTAATATATGTAAAATAATATATGTATACATTCACATGGTCCTTTTTCTAAAGAAATTCATACTTTTTTACTAGAAAGAAAAAATCATATCAAAGAATTTTAAGCTATACACAACTGTTTTCAGAATTTACAGAATTCACAGAATGATTTCTGAAGATTATGTGAGATTGAAGACGGAGTAATGAATATATATATATATATTAGTCTGATCATGTAGTAAAGTAACAGCACACCTCTCTTCATCCAACCTAATGGTTTGAAGTCAATACCAGTGAAGTTTTTACTACAAAAAATGTACAAAGTACAAATACAAACTATACAAGGATGCAAATATTATAAACTATCTATTAGTTTTTTTATATTTTAGGATCAGCTTCTTATCAAAGTAACAGTACTCCTCACATCCCCATTTTGAGGGATGATTCATGTCTATAACACAAACAGTGCTGGCTGAGTTAGTCGCCAAGGTTTAATAAGAAAGGTTAAGGTGGTTCTTTGTTTTCTGTGCCGCTCTGCCTCTACTGTAGCTCACTGCCACACCCACGGCTGGTGCCTTGTGATGTCCTCGCTGTGCCATGCACAACCCTGGCCAGAGTTCACTCCTTTGTGCGTTCACCTAAAGATAAGACTCTTGAACACTAATGAAAATATTGCTGTGAGTGCTTTCACACAGCTTGACGCCATGTCTTAGCCTCTGTAGGTTTGCCAAACCATCTGCCACCAAAGGCTCTCAGCACGATTAGCGCACCGAGATGCCAATTTGTCCCTTCTTGCCATCAGATGGGGTGAATATTAGCGACAACATGGAAACTGTCACACCTGAATGAGGGTTTTTTAATAAATTAGCACTTTGCATGACTTTTTAAGCACCCAGTTTGGCTTATTTAGCTTTAGCAAAACATATAATTATTGTGTATATTTCTTCATACAGATTTTTCCAAGCATGAATGAATCCAGAACTGTGATGACTAATGCTTCGATAAAACTCCATCGCAGTGCTGACACAATGAGGATCCATTCATGAAGCTTTCATCGTTCAGCACTCACCGTTAATATAAAGTAGTACCTAGATTGCTAGTAAAACCAATTTTCTTTTGAGAAGGGAAATATGCTGTATTATTGTATGCCGCTCTGCCTTCTGATCTTGCAGTGTATGATCTGTCAGTAGAAATGTCCAGCTCTATATTACAGAAGCACATGTCTGGCGTGTTGATCTGCGTGCAGTACATTAACTTCAGCTGTCCTTCACTCAGGCCAAAAACAAGAAAACGTTTCCCCTCAAGAGTTTAACTGTCAGTGTGACTGCAGTTTTTCAGAAAACAGCCCGTCTCGAACCTTCTGCAATGCTTCCACAACATCAATGGTGTGCCGAACCCTTCTGAGGCCCAGCGCTCTTTAAAAAGTCATAGTGATAGCATTAGCGCACGGTGAGGAGGCTGTATGTGGGGTATTTAAGGATAAGATGTATAATTAATGCTTATTTGATTTAGTATGATAGTTTCTGAGAGATGGATAGAGAAATCAGATGAGGATATTGGGGAAATGTACACTGAGCGTTTCACAGAGGTGGATTTTCTCTTTTGCTTGCTCTTATACTCTCCTGTTTGCTAGGGAAGAGATATCTCAGATATTTTATCTCACCTTGTCTCAGTATATCAGTTCTTCTCATTTTACTCATTTCCTCTTCATTTTGTCTCTTCTGTTCTTTTCTCGTCTAATGTCTTATGTCTTCTCTTCTCTTCTCTTCTCTTCTCTTCTCTTCTCTTTTATCATTTTTATATCGTTTCACTTTTGTTTCTTCTCATCTCATTTTTATGTTTATTCTCTTCATTTCTCTTATCTATTTTGTACTCTATTTGTCTCTTTTGTTTCTCTTGTTTATCCTCCTTTATCTTCTCTTCTTCTCTGTTCTTGGCTTTGATTTCTCTTATCTCTTCTGTACTGTTCTCATTTTGTCTGATTTTGTCTCTTCTCTTTTTGCTCAGTTCAAATGGTCAGATTGTTTACATATTTACTTGTTTTAGGGCCTGTTTACGCCTGGTCACTTAATGCATTTTCTCTGATCAGATAGCTATCCGATCGTGAATAAAAACATTTGTAAATACCCTTTGAAATGCTTTTGGGGCTGATTTAAATCTGATCACTCAAACCACATCATGTGGTGGTCTGGGGCGCATTCCAGATAAAACTGGACAAGTGTAAATGCATCTGGTTATTGAAACCACAAATGTAAATTTTAATCCTCCCAAAATGTTAAAATAGTAAACGTGTGAGAGTGTGTTATAGGCTATATGACATGTTATAGCCAGATATGATAATGCTAATGCAACACACATCGCTGCGGGTGAGTAGCTGAGTATCTCTTCAGCAAGCCACCACGCAAACTCCTGAAAATGAAACTGAAAGTCGCTGATGCTTAACACATAATCATCTTCATTAAAAGTAACTTATGACTAACTTATCTTTCCAGTGTTGATGCCGCTCGCTCTCCTGTTGCGGTCTTTGATCTTGAAATTAGCTGATAATGAATAAAATGCAGTGCTTATCTGTTGCTTTCGTTGACATGAACTCCGTAAAATGTGCATATAGCACGGGAATTGAAAATCAGATTTATATCCGTTTTGCGGAAACACATTTATGTGTCCAAGTGTAAATGAAACCATTTTAACAAATCAGATAGATATCCGATCAGAGAAAATGCATGAAGTGACCACACTCTAAAAAATGCTGGGTTAAATACAACCCAGTGCTGGGTAAAATATGGACAAACCCAGCAATTGGGTTGTTTTGACCCAGCGGTTGGGTTACTACCCAGAAGGTTGGGTTAAACATTTAACCCAACCGCTGGGTCAAAACAACCCAGTTCCTGGGTTTGTCCATATTTCACCCAGCACTGGGTTGTATTTAACCTAGCATTTTTTAGAGTGCAAGTGTAAACAGGCCCATATACATTAGGCTGGATTTAATCTTCTTGTCCCAAGATCTCTAGATTTCTAAGATAGGATTGGCTTTGTTCAGATGTTAGACTCTGTGAGTTAATGTTGTGGAAATAGATGTGATCTTTTTCTCTAACTCTGTTTTCTTCCAAACTTTCACGTATCATCTTATTGTAGAGCGTAATTCTCCTGAAACACAGTTTCCAAATCCTTGACTCTGTGATGTCTCTGCGGAGAGACACATCTGCCTTAAGCTCCACATTGTATATTGCATTATTTATAATGTCAGATGATTACTCAGGATATTCACCCCACATGTCACATCAGAGCCAGGCCTCTGGAGAAAAGTCAAGAAAATGCACTGTACCTTTTGGATGATATCTGCTGCTGTGTTGTACTCGTATTTCAAGGCCAGCTAAAGGTGTATATTGACTTTCTAATAATAGTAACTCCATCAATAGCTTATCAATACCTCTTGTGGTCTACAGTGTCATTCAGACACCAGTCAATCCATGAATTTCTTTTTTCTTCTAGACAAATTAGAGCACAGTAATTTGTATACTGTAATCAAAACACCCAATTCAAAGGCAGAATCTGTCATTGTTTGTTTGCTGCTGCATGAGCACATAGTAAAACTATTTCAGTGTTTGACAGGACTGTGATTAATCGCTCAATGTAGTCATTGAGGCAGTCAATTTGGAGTCCAGTTACAGTAATATCATCGGCCTTCACACCCGCCCCCACGGCTAAACCAAACATGGATGTGATAGCCTCATTTCATTGAGGAGCCAATGAAAGTGTTGCCATTTGTTACTGGACTGAGACAAGGTGACAAGGAGGATTTCATGCACAAGAGGCACCATTTGAAGTTGCTTTGGATCCTTTTAAGGGCTCAAGCGTGACTCATAGTGACATCTATTTTAAAACTGGATCAGTGAAGAGTGGGTCAGGGGCAGTAGGGGATAGTGGGGAATGATGTGTCAGTGTAAGCTCCCCTAAATTTAGCAAACTTTTCACTTGTCACATGACCGTATGTATAGAAAAGGCCCATCATATACATCTAAATGAGAGATATATACTGTATATGATATAAACTGCTTTTTGCATGTTTTTTTTTTTTCATGACAGTTTAAATTAGTTTTATATGAAAGTAAATGTAGAAAGATTTAAAAGTATTATATGTGTTGGTGAATTACCAATGTATAAAATTCTGTAAATTATTTGGCTAAAGGTTAGCCATGAATTATCAAATGAAGCATTTTTCCCAAAATGTGGTGTATTATATCTGTGCAACAATTTGAGCTTTTTCTTTTAACAGTTTTAAATTTCAGTTACTACGTTAAAAATATTGATAGTCTTTTCTACTCCTGTGTTTTATTCTAACAGACACACGGTAGCAAGTAACATGATTTAGAAACAACAATAAACTCCAGCAAGATAAAGTTGTTAATGCAAAATCATAGACTACATTTATTTACAAATCAAGTATTATAATGGGAACACTGAATGATCTTGGAATGATCTCGGCTTGGATCAGCCCTGTCTGACTGATACCCGATTCGGGAGAGAATGGCAATATCGGAGCCGATACCTGATATGAGTATCGGATCAGTGATTAATTGGGATGTGTTGCGTCCTTTGCTGTGCTAGCAGGATTCACTGAATGTGCCCAGCACAGGGCTTGTTAAGACGGTCTCAGTAAACCGTGAGTCAGGCCAAGTCATGTGTACTGGGAATTCAATTTGCTGCAATAAAACTATGGGCTTTTATTTATTTATTTATTTAATGTTTTTTTGTATTCTAGTCAAAATTTGACATACAGATATTATAAAGATTTACCTCCAGCACATACAGAAATAAATGCATTTTATGCAATTTTGGGGATCTCGGCTTGGATCAGCCCTGTCTGACTGATACCCGATTCGGGAGAGAATGGCAATATCGGAGCCGATACCTGATATGAGTATCGGATCAGTGCATCCCTAATTATAAATACTCCAGAATTTGACAATATTTTTAATGTTTTGAATGTTAAACCTTTATCTGTCTAAAAATCCAAAATAGCTGGAATGCAAAATAGGCATTGGAAATTTGTTTAATAATTAATTCATTCATTTATTTATTTATATAGAGCTAACATAGGACCATTTTTTTAAGGTCCTATGTTATAGATACTCTCTTCTAATTTCAGTTGATGACATCCTGAAATATCATTTGGATTATTTCTTTAACCTCTGTTTCATGTCTGTCTCATTTCTCCTTGCTTGGAGGACAACTTGAACACAACTCAAGACTTGCATACCAATTTTTGCTAACAGGAGAAATCCATTGTTCATCAAGCATATTTACCTGAACTGTAATACTTTTACCTCTTTGAGGAACCCTTTTTTTCTGTTGATACTTTAAAAAACGTTTTTAACCATTTTAGTCATACAGTTTTGTAGAGAAAAATTATTTGTATTTAGTTTTATTTTTTTTTTAAATAATGAAACCTGGCTCTCACCGTGAATGTAGTCACAAGCTGGTATGGAGTTTAAAAGAAAAGAAAAATATAATGCAAGTTGGATGGCACACTTCAACCCTCTCTCCCCTAATAGTTGGGCAGACAGATCGTTTGTTAAGTTTCTTTTCTAGATAGCATCTGTGCTATTTTCTTGCACGTTAACAACCCCTCTCTACGACAGGCTTGTGTTTGTGTGTTTGCGAGTTGGTATTATCTCCCACCAGTCTGTCCGTTCACAGAGCTGGTTTACTGTGGCATGTCGTGGAAGACACAACAATTATAGGCAGCCACAGTTGAATATTCAATTAGTCACTGTCTTATTTCCTTCATGACTTTCACGGGGAAAATAATCCAACTTAATTACATTAAGATGAGCTTCTTTTTTCGGCTGTCATACACATTGTTTTGCTCACGTATGCAGTGGGTAGCACATTCACTTAATGATATTCGAATGTTTAAAGCATTTCCAAATCCTCGACTAATAAGCGTAGCTCTGGCATATCCTTGAAAACAACCCCCCAGACATCAAGACACGCACGTTGCCAAGAAGGTGCCAAGCTGGACTCAAAAATCAATGGAGAGGAAAATATCTCAAGGAGGTTCAAGTAAATTTCGCCTCTGTCATGCTAAATAGGTCATCCCCTGAGCCAGACAGCTCAATTTTAGCATGCCCAAAAGGTATAGTAAGAAATGAGGTGAATATGAGCAGTCAGACAAGCTCTGTTAGAGGAACTGCTCAGTTTATGTAGCGTAGCACTCGTATGGACCATTACATGGTAACATGGGAAGCGTGGAGTGTGGCCTAAGATGCTTGATTATAATTGTTGAATAATTTAATTCTTTAAAGTCGGGCTAAAGAAATCAACTGAGGCAGACGAGACTTTTAATGAAGTCCTAACTAGGTTAATGATTCCCGATGGGAGAGAAGACGTAGGGATGTTACCACTTCTGAAAAACTTCGAAAGCGGTTTTGCATAGCTTTTGTTTTATTGTATTTTGTTGAATCTTTGGCCTTAAAAATAAGTTTGTGCTACCACATCATGCAGCGTCTTCCTGGAGCACCCAGTGCCGCTTTTGCACTTACTGGCAAGAAAATGCTTCACTTGCAGCCAGAGCCAGTAACACGCTGCTGACCCACCAAAGCTTCAACCTCCAACTGTCCTCGGGACAAAAAAAAACACTTGGCAAAATGTAATATTTAGTTTTTCCACAATAACATAGTTACTTTCTCACATGCACAATAGGGCTGTTCAATTAATCGCATGCGATTGTCACGCGCATCTCATCGGTAAAGCCGGTTCAATAATTGCCATTAAAATCGCCATCACCTGCTCTCATGTGGAGCGGCATTTACTAAACAGAGCCATAGTTCACTGACGAGCTATGCAATATCGCATTCAAAATCGCAGATGAATCGCATTCGATTTTGAACGTGATATTGCCTAGCTTCTCAGTGAACTACGGCTCTGTGTTGTAAATGCCGCTCCATCTGAGAGCAGGTGATAGCGATTTAATACCAATTACGAAACCGGCTTTACTGACGAGATGCGCGTGACGATCGCATGTGATTAATTGCACAGCCCTAATGCACAATGATGGATGCTTCTGTTCATGCCAAAGCAGTTCCCTGTGAATAGAACGGCCAAAGTCCAACTCAGTCCCTGTAAGCCAAGCCACCACCCCCTGGCAGCTCTTTTCCTTGTTGGCAAAAGACATACAAGTACAGCTGCGGCGAAAGACTAAAATCTTAGTGTTTGTCAAGAATGCATTACTGTAGAATGCCAAATCTACAGTAAACAATGGTATCATAAATTTAGCATCTTCTGCTACATCATGCTAGTTGTGCTAGTGTTAAAAGACAAAAATCACACCCTATCAGAAGGTATTTGGCTCCATTTTTGCATCCACATTGAGCTTTGCGATTTTCCTATTCATTTTTCTTTGAGCTCCGTCATCTCCTGTTCCACACACTGTCTCTGGTATCACTCACCAAGTGGATAAAGACAAAGTCCTTTTTTAAGCAAGTCAGTCCACCCAGTGGCCGTGGTAACACTCTCAAGCAGCTATTTCCATTCATAGAAACAGTACAGCTGCTATATTGGGTTTTTGAATAGGCTGAAATCTGTTTCTGTCGAAACTGTTTTCTGAGCTTGTGATATGTAAGATGATTTGTCAGATGACAAAACACCAATAAAATGTACCGCAGTAATTAATGTTTAATTTTTAATTGTTATAATTTTTTTGCGTGCACAGGCAAAATAATTTCTATTGATATTGTTTTTAGTTTTCAATTTCTACATTATTTTTATATATACACACAACTGTTCAAAAATTTGGTTTTAGTAAGATTTTTGTTGAGGAAATGTATACTTTTGTTCAGCAGTTATGCATTGATGAAACGTGACTGTAAAGACATTTATAATGTTACAAAAATCACTATTTCAAATTTCTATTTTCATTTTTTTTTACTTTCTATTCACCAAAGAAACAGAAAAAAATGTATCAGTTTCCACAAAAATATTAAGTATGATAAGTTTTTTTTTTTTTTTTACTTTAATAAAAAGGTGAATTGAATCTTGAGCACCAAATCTGCATATGATATCTGCAGGATCATGTGACACTGAAGACTGGAGTAATGGCTGCTGAAAATTCAGCTTTGCCATCATAAGAATAAATTACTGTACATAAACTATATTTAAATAGAAAACGGTAAAATGTTTTATAAAATATTTCACAATACTGGTTTTACTGATTAAATAAATTAAACTCATGTGGGTTCAAGGCCCTCAGGGAACCAAGCATACATAACAAAAAACGAAGAAATCAACTTAGCTAATGAGACTGTTAACCTGTTCCACTAAAGTCCATGAAATAAGCCATGTGATTCATTTGATTAGGGCTGTAATTGGGATGTGTAGCGTCCTTTGCTGTGCTAGCTGGATTCACTGAATGTGCCCAGCACAGGGCTTGTTAAGACGGTCTCAGTAAACCGTGAGTCAGGCCAAGTCATGTGTACTGGGAATTCAATTTGCTGCAATAAAACTATGGGCTTTTATTTATTTATTTATTTATTTATTTATTTATTTTTTGTATTATGGTCAAAATTTGACACACAGATATTATAAAGATTTACCTCCAGCACATACAGAAATAAATGCATTTTATGCAATTTTGGGGTTGTCAGTTTAATGCAATCATTTGAATTAGATTAGTTTTGTTTTTTTTAAATAATTAATTTAGATTAACTTTCATTCCCCCCTCCATCGCTTATTAGAGATATACCATGCAACCCCAGGCTGGATGTGAGCGATATGCTCAGCCATAATTACATGTAACTTTTATGAGATGTTTATTTTGGGTCTTCTCCATCAGTATGCTATTTTGGACCTCCAGGCATGCCCAGAAGATCAATACAAACCCATTCATTCACTGTCCGGCTTTGATGGGTCAATATAGATCTTTACACTTGGCTCCAGTCCTCGATGCAAGAGAGGGAGGACAATACAGGCGTGAAGGAGATTAAAAGGTGGGAAGTGACATAATGGCATGCATTTCATAAATAACAAATATTAGCCACTTGAATATTTACAGTAATCCCCTCATGTGACCGTTTCCCTGTCCTACAGGCATGAATGTCAATGCTGTTTTCCACCGTGTCCCAGTCACCTGAGACGCTGGGCCTCTGTTCTGTATTTCTCAACCTCACCACACTCTTTTTAACTACCTCTTGAGATGTTTTGCTTTTAATAGAGGCACAAACATGACTGTTCCTGCTTGTGGTTACACTGTGATCTCCATAGGAAAGCACGCTTCAAACGTTCTCTGAAATGTAATTATCATATTGATCATTAGTATGCTGCTTAATTGATAGTTAGTATCTATGAGGCCTGGTCCTCTTCTTCTGGGCCTGTATGTCTTCAGTCCATTGTCTAAGGTGGAACAAAAAGCTTTTAAATTAATAAGCTCATAGTTATTAAAATCAAGAAATTTAAGGAAAATATTGAATGCAAACATTTCGTTTTTTATTTTTATTTAAATACTCACTATAGAGACTGCAAATTCCCAAGGCAGCCATAGGATGACTTAGTTAATTAAATATAATTTATATTATAATATAAAATAATTAATTATCTCATAACACAATTGCAATATATTATTAATATAATTAGTTTTGTAGTTATTAATATATTTAAACATTTTAGCATAATTAAAATGACAATGACAACAATAAAAAAAAAAAACAATCATATTTCCTTTCTCCCTCTGTAATTTAACTGAATGATTATTGAAGAATATACAGTTCTTGGATCTTCTGGAATGGAATCACAAAATGAACTGTGGGTAATTTACCTATATAATCTCTCACAGTTTCTGTAATGTGTTATATCATATTATTCTGTAGGTAAGTTAAATTACAGGTGAAATTGGTTGTATAACCTGTGTGTCTGTGTGTGTCTGTGTGTGTGTGTGTGGGTGTGTAGGGCTTTGAGTCAAAAAGAACCTCAAGCTGTAGAATAAAAAATAAATAAATAAAATAACATTACATTAATAAATTCTAGAAATTTATTGAAATTAACAAAGAAAATATAAATATTTCAGTTATTTATGCATTTTTCTTTTATGCATTATGCATTTGTTGTAGCAGTTTAAGTTAGTTAGATCACTGTTTATTTTAAAAATTAATATTGTGTAAATAATTTGTAAAATATACTAATATATATATATATATATATATATATATATATATATATATATATATATATATATATATATATATATATATATATATATATATATATATAATTTTTTATTTTTATTTTTTGTCGTCTTGGAAGTTTGTTGAGTCCCCTGGTTTTGAACCTGTGCTTTAGAACGCTCCAGCACTGTTCACAGGGAAAAAAACACCCACTGTTTGATTTAATATCTGAAAGGATCTGAAAGCTGTTATCGATGCAGATTATTCAGGGAAATCTATAAAATGTCTGACCTCTACTGAAGACTGATGTGGTTCAGGGTGCAATGCAGCAAGTTCTTGCCAATTGAAAGGTTGTGAATCTGACTCCACGTGACACAGACAACAATTGCCTTCAGATTTGTTACATGAAAGTCACAGGGAATGCCTCTCTCTGTCAGCAATACCTGCACATGCGCATACAAGAACTCTTGTCATTCTTGTATTCCTTTAAGCTCTTTTACATCCACATTTTTTTCCTCTGGCCTTCTCTCTAGCTCTCTCAGGGTTAATCGATGTTTTCCTTTTTTGTGTGCACAGGCAACAGGGTGTCCTTTTTCTTTAGGGCAGACACACAGGCATCAGGTCACATCCACATATTCACTTTCACACACACATACACACAGGGTAGTGCTCTTTAATTGTTCCAAATTGGATGCGGTCACTGGCATGTAAACTAAAGACACTGGCAAGGCGCAGGGAGGAATTGAAGCGTTCCTCTGATCAGTGCTATTCCTTTCCGCTCAGATTGCCCATCTTAATTGGCATTCATAAGACTCACATGGCATGTGTGTGTGGTCCTATAACCCTTACAGTTGAGACTGAAATAGATCTGTTCTAGTCTAAGCATATGTTTGTGTTTTTTTGCCCATTTATAAATGTTAGTTGATACATTTACATATTCAAAAAAAAAAAAAAAAAAGACAGTCTATGGAATTTTAGTCTGGCCTGTACAAATAAACTTGGCACATTGACTGCCTGGCATAAGCACCTTTGCTCTTTTGTTAAAAATAAAAATAAAAATAGTCACTGTCTGATCCTCGCAATGCCAAACTGTTTCCATGGTAGCCATCTTAAGTTTAATATGGCTCTGGATGCTCTACACGTCTTTTTAAAAATTAGGCTACACAATAAATTTCCCGGTGTAAAATTAACACTGCTTGGTGTACATATGGGAACTGGTTCCCATATGTACACCAAGCAGTGTTGATTTAACACTGGGGAATTTACTGTGTAAGAGCGACTACGAGCAAGTGTGGCTGAATGGGTTTCTGCAGACCATGGCATGTTTGAGATCACTTTAACTGATGCTCATTTGGAAGTCAATATTAATGATTATGCATTAAGCATCCTGACCCTTAAATAAGGGTTCTTAGGAGAGAAATGAAATCTTGAGTTGTAGAAACACAAACACTGCAACGTTTTTGGGGGAATCTCCAAATCCTTCTAGTTTACTTCAGTGACTCATATTTTTGTTCACTGCTTTCAAAAACTTACTAAAATGAGGATTTGAGTATGTGCTGTGTGTGTTAAGGTGAGGTCACATTATAAATGTCGGCGTCATTTTGTGGACAAAAAGGTCCATTCCTTATTGCCAGTAGTGTAGTGATGTACGAGGCACAGCTCACATAGAAGTCACTTTCAAACCAAGCAGCTTTATGTTGGTCAACAACAGTCAATTCACATTACCAACTGAACTGATGCAAAATCTGCATGGGGAGATCTTTGGTCCTCACGAAATTCCCAATTGTGTGGATTCCTATTGAAATGACTAAATTCTGACCATGAAAATTCACCTAACGACAGTAAATGATAAAAGTAAATATTAAATGTGACCGCACCTTTAATGAATTAGTAGAGTGAAAGATTTAGTGATTAACATACCTGACAGTCACTGTACGTAAGTGTTCAGTCCAACGTTTTAGCTAGTAAACATTTGTACAGTAGTTCATTTCTGTTGATTGTTTTTTTTTTTTTTTCCCTTCACATTAAATGTATTTAAAGAATAGTTCACCCAAAAATGAAAATTTCGTTCCAAACCCGTAAGACCTTTGTTCATCTTCGCAACACAAATTAAGTTATTTTTAATAAATCCAAAAGCTTTCTGACCCTGCATAGACAGCAACGCAACTACCACATTTAAGGCCCAGAAACGTAGTATAGACAGCATTAAAATAGTCCATGTGCAGTGTTGGGAAGGTTACTATGGAAATGTAATAGGTTACAGATTAGTTACCCTATCGAAAATGTAATAAGTAGCGTAACTATTTTAATTACTTTATTAAAGTAATGTAACTGATTACACTTGATTACTTTTTGATTACTTTTCTAAATTTCTTATGTTTTCAACTATTAATCATTTTCAGACATGTAAACCAGGCAAGGTTAACTTTACAGTAGTGCTTAACACTGATTACTGTTTCACTTTTGAAATCCTTCATCACTTGAATTAAGATTATAGTAATTTAATTTTAAAGGACTGCCACCACAAAATCAGACTTACTTTGAGATCATTCTGAGCTTAAATACAGATTTAAAACCACAACAAGAAATAGTTTAGTAGCTATGATACTGTTTTTGAAATCAAATCCTTACATAGCTACGATAGGCAACACTGGCATCTAAAAATGGCTTGGAAAAAACAGTTAATCTTAAAAAATAAAGCATATACATAAACCCAAATTGGAAATAGAACAGTTATCGAATAAGTATCAAATGTGTCCTGAACTCCTGAAATATTGGAGTCAAGTTTCATAAGTAACTGTAATTTAATTATACGGGGTTTTTTTTCCTCAGTAGCTGTAACTGATTACAATTACATTTATTTTGTAATTCAATTACGTAATTTAGTTACATGTAACTAGTAACTCCCCAACACTGTCCATGTGACCATTCATGTGACCTTTTCTGGGCCTTGAATGTGGTAGTTCTAATGAACTAAGGTCTTACGACATGAGGGTGAGTAATTAATGACAGAATTTTCATTTTTGGATGAACTCTCCCTTTAAATGAACAAGAATATCAGTCTATACATCAGTAATGGTTGTTGTATGTAAATACATTAATACTACAAGTTATTATTTGCCAGGCTTAAAATGCAGCACTCAGTTTTGTATAATACACTCAGTTACTTTATTTACCAAGGGGTCTATAATATAAAAAAACAGTCTGAGACCCCTAGGCTATAAATTACGGATACTTTATACACCATTAAAAGTGAAGCTAATTGTTTTGTAGTTGGTGTTTTCCCTCCATTTTCCCTCCAGTTTGTTTTACCGTTGAAGTTGTTCGTCACCTGAAAATTGTTGCTGTAAATCCTCCATGTTGTTCAATTAAACAGTTAAATACAGTCAGTTCTCTTGCTCTGCCTCGTCCTCTTCCCTTCCTTCTTTCCCCAGATCTCTGTGACTAATGTTCTTTAACCACACAACAGTAATCTCCATTGTCGGTGTAATGGGCTCTTGTTGTGTATAACTGATAGTGGGTGTGCATCGGTGTGCCAGACAGGGACGGGCTGTAATTAAAAAAAAAAAAGGGGGCATGTGTGGCACCACAGGCCGTTTTGGAATGGCCGTGGCTGTCTAGGTCGGTGCTCACTGGGACTTGATGACAGGGTCATGTCACTCGTGCTGCTTCTGGGAAATAGTGCAGGAGGTTAGGATGACGGCATTGCTCTGCCAGGGGCGTTTTCGGAGGAGATTTTGGCTGGGAATTCAAATGTAGGCCGAGTAAAGAGTCATTAAAATTGGAAGCAGTTGTTCGTTTTGAAATAGCGAAGTACATATATAGTCTAATGTTTTCTCTTGAGGAAAGCATTGTATTGTTTTGATGGAACAGTTGAGCGCTGCCCTTATGTGCTATTTAAAGCTCGGGACAAAGAGGGGCTCATCTATTTAAGCATACAGAGTATGTAAACACGATAGCTTGCTCGTGTTGAATCTGTGTATATTGGTTATGTATGCTGACCGTTTTTACCATTCAGATGTCATATTTGGTAACTTGTGCCTTGCCTCTTTGCTCTCTGTACATTTGTCTCTCTCTTTCCTTGTTTTTTCAAATGGCTTGTGTCCAGGGGCCCTGAAAAACCCGTCTCCTTGGAAACAGCGAGACGTTGTGGCAGCTGAAGTCAACTTTACATCTCCCATCTATCCCAAGAGGTGTAAACAGTCGGCGACTTCCTTTCAAAGATACACACGAGAACACAACCTTACCAGATTTTATGATTGATAGATTTTTTACATGTCACGTTCTTGAGCCTGATTCGGACGTTAATTGTTTCTCATAGGGATGTAAGTAATTTCAGTATTTACCGGGGTTATCTGTGATTTTATTGCCTCTGAATCCATAATGCCATTGTTTTCCCCCACCACCAATGTAAAAATCCCCAGCTGAATTTCCTACTGTTTTTTCACAAACACCAAGATTGTGTGGTAATTTAATTGCCACATCTCTTAGTTTACAAGAAGAAATCTATTCAAAATTTTACTGTTTAAATCCTTTTTGACCACTGCCGAACACTGTACAATAACTTTGCTGTAATTTGCATGCATATTTATTACTGACATGCTGGAAAGTATTTACAAGAATATTATTTCATTACTGCTCCGCCACAGCAAGTAGGAGCTGTTAAGAACAAAAAGAAGAAAAGCACATAAACATTTAAAATGTGTCATTATTATTAAAATATGTATTACACATAAATATAAACCAAGCAGTTTTATGTTTACCCTATGTAAATAAGAGGTTGCATTAACTTTCTGCTAATCTCCACATTTTTAATAACATCCATCATTTTGAGAGATTAAATGCAAGACAGAAAACCGTTTCAACTACAGCGCGTCAATTTTCTGATATTTAAACAGGAGATTTAATAATCAAATATTAGGATATTATTAAATATGAATTGATTCTTATTATTCCAAGCATATGACATTTTATTTACAGCAGACAACCATGTGACTGACCACATGAGCTGCACGTTCCTGGGTTCGTAGGATCACAGAACTCGATTCTCCAGTGTAAATAAATTGAGAACAGAATCCAGAAGTTTTATCACCGAAGTGCCATGTAAATTTATTTTTACAGACGTCCCCAGGAAAAACTGTCAAAAACTGGGACTGTCAAGCTCCAAAAACAAAAAGACCATAAAATGCCAAAAGCAGTACATGTCATCAAAGTAGTCCATTCAACTTGTGCACTGTTTCTTCTCAAGCCATATGATGAGTTTTGTGTGATGAACAAACCAAAATATCTGCATGCTTCCTATAGATAGCTATCATAAAATAGACTGCGGTTTCTCTTTCCATTTGATCTGTTTTTTCAAGCACTGAAATTCAAACCCATCAATGCCACTTTGCTCATTCATGAAGTGAACTTTTGCCTGTATCGTGATTAGATTTACTGTGTTGGATTGTTGCCTTGAACTGAACACGACGTATCTGGTGTTTTACAGAAAAATCTAATTTTGTAAAAATATAAACATATTTATGGAATAACCTGCAAACTTTACAAGTTAGAGCTGTAATTTAACAAGAAAAAAATTAAACGGTAAATCCAATAGCCCTTTTCTGCTGAATTAGCAAGGCCACGCTGCTACTACTTTTAACATGTACTGACAACACCCATAATAACACAGCTGTTAAAGAGAAATCCACATGAAGAATCAAATTCATGACAAGCAGCCTTTTCAGAAGTTGAGGTAAATACTAATATTTACGACACATTTTATTGTAAAATTATATGAAATGTAAAGTTAGATCTATTATAGGTTTTCCCTGTGTATAGTTATGGAATATATTGTTAAAGGTGAGTAAATAAAATCATTTTTATTTTTGATAGATTTTTTTTTATATATGTGTAAATGTCAAGTTTTAAGGCAGTTCTGTATTATACAGGCAAAGTGAATTACATCACTCTCTTCGTGTCATTTTCTGCCTCTTGATCCTCAGCCAAATTCTGAGTGCATTTTTGGGACATGGTCGAAGTGAATTGCTCGTAAAATATGAATGCTCCAGAAGAATATAGTTAAAGATCCGTGAAATGTTTGATTCACACTTCCCAAATTGAATACTTAAACTTGGAGAGGCTCTCATGAATTATTCAAAACGTGATTATTTATACAGTAAGACATTTTCCCTAAAGCTTTTTACAGCTAATGCCAAGAGTGCGTCGCATGCGTTATGTACGTGCTATGTTTAAAAATGTGTAATTTTAGCCCTGTTAGCCTAAGGGCGCAATCATATATTTACATACAAACCGGAAAAAAGCAAATAAGAGACAATATTTTTTTGCATCCGTCTTACAATTAGGCATACTACACTTGTAATGCAGCATGCCGTTTGTGAGCATGTTATATAACACCCGTTCTTTAAGTGGGATTAGTTTTTTTTTTGCCATTCTATATGGGTACTGGATCAATTCTGTTTTTATAGCTGTCCTGTCCGGACTGATATAGTCAGTCGTGCACGAGTGGGGTGTGGTGTCTCTAGTTTCAGACACAAAGAGACAACACTGTCTGCCAACTGCAGTGCCATGCCAGTCCAGTAGGGAGTGACACAGTGTTGACATGTGCTCCGACCACACCTCTGTATCTCAGTGTGCTCTTGCTCACAAACAGAGGAGAGAGTTGTTAGACTGACTTTTTGCCAGTGGATATTCGATGAGGTGATGTTTGAAGTTGCCACTCATTGATATTCCAAGAACAGCCTTTGTAGTTCCAATTTACACTATGTTGGAAATTTGGAAAGTAAACTGTCCCAGATCAGGGCCGACAGAGGGAAATTTTTCTTCCAGCCTTGTGAGATGAAGACAACGTGGTACATAGTAAAAAAGAAAAGCGCTACACTGCTCCAGAAGCATTACATCATGCTAATGCTAATCCACAGTCTGGCTGAGTACCATGTCTCTTCATTATTCATGGAGTGAGTGCAGAGGCGCTAGAACTGTGCTCATGGCTGTGCTGTCAGTATCACAAACTACACCAATCCTGGGCCAAAAATACCATCCAGATGCCTCGGTTAAGACCTTGAGAATAGAAACGCACCCACATTTATAATAGTGACTTAAAAATGAGATTCATAAGAGTTTCCAAATCTGTTCTGTAATGGAGAGATTTTAACAGTTCATTATATCATTATTTTTAATTGCACAAGGATAGCATTTGCATATTAGATATTGTTTTGAATTCATTCACTCTCAGCTTTCCCATTTCAGTTAAAGTGAACAGGAAATTAAAACTTAATTTACCCTATTTATTTTCTAAATGTGCATACTTGGTCTTACTGATTGATGTTGATAACAGATATTATCGGATATTTGCCTAAATTATTTTAGTATAATTTATGTACTGTTATACTATGTGTATTTGTTACACATTTTGAATAAGCTTTTGTTTTTATGAATGTTGTTTTTAATTGTAGTTTATTATATTTTTTAATTAAAAGCCAATTTTATTCGTTTTTTTATATTTCTGTAATATCCATCTATTCATCTGTCTATCGTTCTGTTGTTCTATCCATCTGTGGGTCTATCATACAACACTGACCTACATTCACTTAAAATGAGATAGAAAGGGAAAGAAAACAAATAATTAAACACTATGTCGTCAGAGTTGGTATTGTGGCTTTATCAGACACTTGCACTTAACATTTTATGAAAATCAAGCTCTAATGGAGTTAGCAAGGTTTTTGACCAGCGAATGACGGAGATGGAGTGTTTAATCTGTCATTGGAATGGCTGCATCACATTACACTTTCATCAACTTACAGGTTATGACGTTTATTGTAGCTATATGGGCACTTAGTTTTTTTTTTGTTGTTGTTTAATACACTTGTTCAAAATCTCATGATATAAACGATGAAGCGCTATACAGTATGCACAGGATATTTAAAACGTACCAAAGTATATTGGCTACAACTAGACAGCAAATGCTTAGACTCTCTCTGCTCTTCAAACACACAAAAAACATTAGCCTTTACAGACATAAGTGTTTTTGAAGTTTTACGTACAAGCTCTTTTGAATGCTTTTCATTGGTTAAATATTTGTAAAACCCTCAAACGGACATAAGGAAGACCAATAGCACTGATTTAAAATAATAATAACAAAATATAGAGTTATGAAGTTTGGATCATTTTCCACGGCACACCTGACTGGGCTAGGGAATGGTGACTGCCATACGGAAACGCCGCCCCTGGTTATCAGCTATAATTTTTTCAGCCATGATTTTAATACCAGTGCATCCCTACTTGTAATCCTTAAATCTTTTTCTTTAAAAGTTTTTCTCATTGAATGTCCTGTTTCACTCTCAAATCCCAACAACTGTTTTATTTATTAGTTTTGAGGATGTCTGTAATAAAAACCGAACTGTACCTTACATATGGGAGATGCAATGGGAGAACTATTTTTTATTATTATTTTTTACATGTAAATATAGTCTGTCTGTAATGAAGGGTATTTTGACTAGACAGCCCTCAAGGTCACTTAAGCTGTCTTGAATGGAGAACTTCTCAGAGTCCCAGCTGCACCACTTGGCCATCCACCAGAACGGTCCTGTAACAGTGTAAGGGCTTATAGGATCACTTTGCACAAGTTCACATGTTCACATATGCTGTCATGAATGCAGAAATACATGCACACAAGCTCATTATGCTCATATTCTCTCCCCCATCGCTTCACTCCCACCCAGACTACTCCATCTGCCTCCCCCATCCTCCTTCCCTCTCTTTGGACAGACACACAGAGAGCTGCAGAGTGCTTTATATACAGCTCTGAAGTCATATGTCTCAGATGTCTCTCGGTGGCCGTGGCGGATCTCAGCAGCACGGCTGTAGCTCTCCCTCTCGGGAAGCACGTCTGATGTATTTATGAAATGTGATTTTTCTCTTCCGGTCGGGGAATTGAAGCTCCTCGCAGGTTAACGCTATTGTCTAAAGGCTGTCCGGCGTGAATGCCATTAAATCAAATAGACTGAGGTATGACGGGTGCTGTGAAACAGGAAATAGCTAGACTGTTATGGCCAATGCTTTTATTCCCAGCTCTTTTACTCACAAGTTACAGTTAGCAAGAGGGCCATTTATATTCTGCGGCATCAACATAACCACTTTTTATTGATGTAAGAAAAATGAAATGGGTTTTAATGAAGCTATTTCTTTGACAAATGATACAGCTTTTTGTGTTCTAATGGCTTACAAAAAATATGCCTGACTCAATGAGTAGGACGCCACAGTCACCGAAATAAATGAACCTCGTTCAAGCACATGAATTTTGATCTGCATTTACCATTAGTCACGTGCTTAAAGTGATAGTTCACCAAAAATATCTATACTTGTTCTTTCTTTCTTTAGCTCATTCTTCACTTTCTTTCTTATTCTCTTTATAAATTCTGCTTTATGTCTGTCTGTCTCTCTTTGAATTTGAGTGAACATGAATGTGAATTGAGAACTTAAGTTGTGGGAGATGATTTTCAGGCATCAATGACTTGTTTTTGCAAGCTATGGATTAATTTTACAGTTTTTTGTTTGTTTGTTTGTTTGTTTGTTTGTTTGTTAGAATAGCTATAGATTCACCATGTCAGCCTAAGCTACTGTTGCCTATCCATTTGTCGTTCATGTCAGAAGTGTCATAAATAGAACAGGGCATCAGTTTACTGTCGAAAGAATCACTGATCATAATAAGCTCTATTGGCTTTTGTCATGTTGTGTTGTGTCGCTTGCATCCAGTGTAGACAGACTTTGGAGTGATGTGTGGCAGGTACAGTAAGATGATGATGAATAAGTGTCATTGTATAGTCATGACAGGACTAGAACATCGACAGAGAGCAGAGCCGAGGATGAGCAGGACCATGCTAGTGCTGTAATGTCCTAGAAAGGACATTTTTATTCAGGCGATGACTGAATTACTTTTAACCAAGATGGAAAGAGTGTGAGAGGGGGAGGTCTTGACTGGGGGGGTAGAGGAGCTTAGTCTTGTCAAGGATAATCGGGAGGTGATGAGTAGTCATCCAGGTCAATATGTCAGGGTGGCATGTCAAGATCGCCTCTGAGAATGTAGAGGAAGAAAATGAGATGCACAGTATTATCAGCTTAGAATCCATACAGCTGGATAACAGTGCTAAGAGATCTAACAGATTGAGCCTTTCCAGCTAACTTAGTGTGATCTGAACTTGTCAGTAAACCAGGAAAATGCAGATTCAGTTATACTCTGCGAGCTCTGAGTTCAACAGTTAATAATTAATTATGGACTGTGAACAGATCCAAATAAATTTCTACATTCAATACAATTCTTAATGGGATAGTTCACCCAAAAATGAAAATTCTGTCATTTAATTACTCACCCTCATGTTGTTCCAAACCTGTAAGACCTTTGCTCATCTTGGAACACAAAGTAAAATATTTTTTGATGAAATCCGGGAGCTTTCTGACTAGGGGTGCTCCGATTGATCGGGTACCGATCATTATCGGCCGATAATCGCTTTGGGATGTTTGATCGGCGGTCTCTAAAAACGCCGATCTCATAAACCAATCTTAAGCTGATGACGCACGTGCCGTGAGAGGTTTGGCACGACATGCAGCGGCACCATCTCAATCTCTGTCCGGCGCGGGTAAAATAATGATAATGCTGAAGGTGAGGTACAATTCATATTTATTCATTAATAACTTATAAAGTAATTTGAAACTTTCTGTAAGACATAATTTCATAAACATCCTGTGTGAATCACCGTGCGCTCTCTCTTTCCCTCGCAAATGGCTTCAAATCACATCGCGTCTGCACTATAAGCGAGCTGCACGCTGCACAGTTGACACAGGAATTGTCACTTGCACAATAGAGGCAGTGTCGCATCGTTATTAAAGTTTATATATTGATTTTCTTGTTAATTCTTGCCAGTGTTTAACCATTCAGCACTCGTGCGCTCTCCTGGAGACTGTACACCCAAAGCACACACACATAACACCAGGGTCACATTATTATACTCCGTTTGCAGTGAGTATGCGGTGCGTATTTTTTCCGCGCTCATGTTAACGGATCAGTGCGTTAACACTGCACGCAGTTGCGGTCTGGTAGTGCGTTCCATGAGCGGTGCGTTTGCAGCAGTGCAGCGATCGTTTCCGCACTGAGTCTAACTTTGCTGTACTGCACACGCTGAATTAAAGTGACAGCGCATAGTTTGCGGTAAATATGAACATGGATTGACACGAAAATGTAGTAATTACTCTATAAATGCATATGATTAAAGTCTACTGTGTTGCACAGTCAACACATATGGCTTTTTGGCTAGGTTTAAAGGAAAAGAGCACTTTAGATAAAAAAGGCAATAATAGATGGCACTCGTGGAGGTATGGAAAGCAAAGTTCTTTATGAACCACAGGATTGTTTGTAATAAAGATTTAAATGCCAAAGAAAATGCAGTAGAGCTGACTGTTTCTGCCAGTCATAATTTAATTTAGAATGTTTGTGATAAAAAATAGTTTAAATGTTTTGCCACTTGCTTGAGCAACTTCATATATATAAATCTAGAAGTAAATGCAAAAGTAAAAAGCATTGAATAATGTGTTGCTTATATTTATTGCATTTAAACATGTCTATAAAGGTTGTATTACTGTAAAAAAAAAAAAAAAAAAAGAATCAGGCTTGTGCTGTATGTAAGCTTTTTTGCAACAATTGCACGATTGAAAAAACAAAAATGCACTGGATGATCAAACATTTAGGTGAGATAAATGTATATTTTTGAAAAAAGTCTAAAAAATGCCCCCCTCCACCCCTCAAATTAAAAAATCCTCTCTCACAAGAGTCAACCAAGAGAGGAATTCCTCCCATTTTCAAAAATGAAATTCAGGCATTGAATAAATGTCTACAAGTCCTGATTGAAGTATCACTATAAATAATTCTACATGATAAAAAGATGGCTTTAAAAAGATTGGTATCGGTGATCGGTATTGGCTGATACTGCTTTCTGTGATCGGCGATCAGTGATCGGCCTCAAAAATCCTGATTGGAGCACCCCTATTTCTGACCCTCCATAGACAGCAACGCAACTACCATGTTCAAGGCCCAGAAAAGTAGTAAGGTGCGCAAAGAAAACAAAAATAACACTTTTGTTCAACAGTTTCTTCTCTTCCGTGTAGTGTTGTCAAAAGTGCCAACCACGATACCATTTGGTTCTGAAATTTTAAAAACTTCCATTTCCCGCTAACATTTGAGTGCTGTTAAGCAGATTCTTAAACAGCGCTGATTGATCATTGTGTTCATGCACTCAATAAATATGACTGTGTTTGGCTACAAGGATCATCGCTTCATGCCCTTCACCAAGCGCTCACACAGAATCACACGGTAGCGCTTGAAAGCCATGACGCATATGTGTGGTGCTGCTGACACTGGAGCCAGCGTTTTTATGTATAATCTGGATGCACTGCGCCTTGTTTACAAGCAGAAGATGACACGCTGTACATAAACCAGTCTTTGTAAACATGTCTGAAGATTTTGACAGAGAGTATGACTTGCTATTTTTTGCCCAGCCTTACTTATTTGAACCCGAATATACAGACGTATATACAACGACGTATCTGATGACGTTTGCAATTCAGTAATTCCTCCCATCCAGCAACCTGTCACTCACATGACATTGCAGAAATTAGCGACTATCAGATCTAATATTGACAATATTATTATTATATAAACAATCCAATCAATGGACAAAATCAAGACTCGCCCTACTTTTTTTTTTATTCTCATTCGAGAGGCCATTATACACATACACCTCACAATATGGAAGAAAAGACAATTGCAATTTCCATTGCACGCTGAATTTAAGCATTCCAATTATAATAAAGAGGGCAAATGTGATTGATAGTGGTCAGGCAGCTTATTTTTAACAAAGGTTGACATTTGGTTAAAAGCAGCATATTCCAAAGTTTGGACAAAGACTGTCTAGCAGACCTTGATAATGAGGGAATCAAATTTGGGTTTCTTCAGCTTAAAATGTCATTCCAATAAAAAAAAATAAATAAAAAAAATCAACAGAAGGGGATTATGTAATTACATTAATACAGCACATTTTAAGTGTTTGGAAGTGTCTCAAATACTTTTTAGTCCCATAGTCTACCTTTGTCTGATTGGACATTATGTCATAAACAATAGCTAGAAGAGAATTTGGGTATGTTTGAGCGTAATTTTTAGAGTATAGTGAGTGTAATTTAATTTTTAATGAAAAAAGGTTCAGGGTTTTTTTTTTTTTTCAGCAAAACATCTGGTCACCCTACTCAGCTTTACCTCTGAGTAAATCATGCAAAGGTCACTAGAAATTAAAATGAGAATGTTTAGATGACAGTGTTAGCATTGATATAATATTAAAGAGGAGGAGTGTAATGTGCATAAACACTGGGTCACGGGGAGCACATGGAACAAAGACAAACACAAAACAGGTCCATAACCCTGACAGTGTAGACAGGAGAAAGGTCAAGAGTAAGGCAATGGCACCACCCTAGCTTCCTGTCACATGACCTTCTTCTTCCTTTCCCATTCAAATCCCATCATCCATGACAGGGTGTAAGGTTTCATCAAAGCATACACATTCTCATGGTGCCCCTGGGAGGATAGTCTGGCCTTGACCTCTTGCTTATGTCCTAGCATTCACTTCCAAAAGCATGCCTATATAAAGGCATCAGTCCACCCATGCTCACAATACATACACACAAACATTGTGAAATGTGTCAGTCTATAACCACTCCTGCTGGAGTGAGCTTCCTCTCTCTCGCCCTTCCTCGTGTTTCATCTCTTCCCCCTCCTCCTTCTTCCACCTCTTGATAAATGTGATGCAGGTATCAGATAATGTCCTGTATCAGATTACACAGCGGAGGCTGTTCACTAATAGCACTCACAGATTACCTTGAGAGAGCGTTCAGTGATATTAAAATCTGATTTACTAATGAAATTGAGACTCTGGGTAATAAAATGTTATTTGGAGTGACATATGAAAAGCTGTATCAATGGGAACAATTATCACTAGGCAGATCCATACGGAATCTGTGCACATTTGGAGGGAAAACATGCAAAATTGTAAAATGGGATATTTAGATTCTGTTTGACTTTGATAAGATCATAATATTTTAATGTTTTGGCTAATAACCAATAAATGGCTGATGATAAAATTCTATAGTATTTCAGCTATATAAATTAAAAATCTAACAAAATAATACATATTTTAATACAGGTGATTGTAGTAAGGGAAACGTGATTTGCTAAATATTACGTTTTACAGTTTTGTTGAATTATTACTGTTTTATAAAGATTAAAGTGAGTGTTGGGTTATGCCAATCTCAATGTAGTAGAATGAGAATGTATATAGTGTGTTTTTGTGTGTGTGTGTGTGTGTGTGTAAAAAGTGATTACTTTTATTCAACAAGAATGCATTAACTTGATCAAAAGCGACAGTAAAGACTTTTAGAAATTTACCAAAAATCTATTTCAAATAAATGTTGTTTTTCTATTTATCTATTACCTTTCTATTCATCAAAATATCCTGAAAAAAAATAAAGCAGCACAACTGTTTTCAATAAATATTTCTTGAAAACCAAATTAGCACATTAGAATGATTTCTGAACGATCAGAAGACTGAAGTAATGGCAAAACATACAAGAGATTGAGAATGTGTAGAATTTTGTACATGATAGGATTTCTGATTCTGTGGAGTTCTCTGGGTGCAGATTCCATGTGATCCTTTCAATGAGGGAAAAATGAATGAAACGTTACAGACCTCAAAAAGCATAAATGTTCATCACAAATGCATTCCTGCACTCGGAGACTGTCATTGACGTGGACAAGCTCTTGAAATGGAAGGGGTTTCTTTGTCCTTTGATAGCTACTCCAGCATTGTTGTTGGCTTTTCAATGATTGAAGCTTTAAAAAGGCAATTTTCCTATTTAGCTTTGGAAACACATAAAAAAGATTCAGAGCAGGAAAGGAAAACACACATTAACACACCCTTGAGAGCTTTAATGGCCTGGCCATGTACATGAAAGGCTCTTTTAACAGATGACACAGTATGCATATAAAAAAACAAAGCAGCCTGTGTAGAAACCGCTGGGTAGGTATAAGACAGTAAGAGAGAATGTGCACAGAAGGGGATGCACGTGATGGCACTACAGCAAAGAGATGGTTGAACCAACTTTTGTGATAATTGCATGTGACATCTGGATAGGATGGAATATGCCATTTGCTTGGATGTGTCTGAGCCATTTTGACTTATATAGTTCATTGTGTGTAAACATGTTTATATGTGTCTATACTATTTGTATTAGTGGTTGGCAAATATACATTTATTGTTTAGTGACGGTATTGTAAATTCTGAGACTCTCTTCCTTCGGCTTGCTCCCTTTTATCAGGGGTCGCCACAGCGGAGTGATCCGCACAACCGATTTGGCAAGTTTTACGCTGGATGCCCTTCCTGCCGCAACCCAGCCCTGAGAGTGCACTAACTCCATGCAACCCCAGTGCTGGGACACACTCACTCACTACGGCCAATTTACCTATACTGCGTGTCTTTGGATTGTGGGGGAAACCGGAGCACCCGGAGGAAAACACAGGGAGAACATGCAAACTCCACACAGAAAGGCATTCTGGCTCAGCCAGGACTCGAACCAGTGACCTTCTTGCTGTGAGGCAACAGTGCAACCGCTGTAAATTCTGAGACTATAAGTAAAAAAAATTACATTACATTACATTACATTACATTACAATACATTATATTATATTATATTATATTTAAACAACCGGAATTTATGCTGTCTTTGTACCAAGGCCGAAATATATAATTGAAATATCGTCTTATTAAAAATTCTTCAAATGTATTTTTAAGTTTGAAAAACCTGTGCTACTAAACATTGACAAAAATGAATTTTTAGCAGATAAACAGTTAAAATTTAAGTCTTCCATTTTCAGAAAAAAGGGGGTGTATTATGTTACTAAATATTAAATAAGAGCTTCAAAAATGTCCTGCCTAAACATCCAGTTTCAGTAGAAAAACATCAGCACATGAAAGACAGCTGGTCTTGACAAAATAGAACTTTTGGGCGTAATGGCAACTAAAAAAAAAGTTTTTGTTTGGCAAATATACATTTTTTAGTGCTGATATCTTTATTGTAAAGTCTAACTACAAGTAAAAAATCTGTTTTTCTAATTTAATAGAATTTTACTTTTGGAGTGATGACTGCTCAATATTCAGTTTTGGTAATTATACATATTGGGTGGCAGATATACATTTTTTATGTTTTAATGTTTAATGCTAATATCTACATAATCTTTATTGTAAAGTCTAAGACTACAAATAAAAACTATTTGTAATTTAATAGAATTTTATTTTTCATTATTTAACAATTATATTTCAACATATACATTTAAATACAAGTTGAATTGAATTTAAAAATAATAATAATAAATTCAGAACATTTTAGTATTTGGATTATCTCAGTTTTGCTTTAATAACATCATGGACACCCAATAACCTTGTGCTAAAATAAAATCGCTCATCCTGTTCTCAGCACTACCGACTACAAGTGATTAATGGTTTGCTTATGCCATTTTGCAATGATGGATGGGAGCTGTAACTCAGCATCGGGTTAACCAGCATCTTTTCTGACAGACGTGATGCACAGAAATCATTATGAGAAGATATAGAGCTTGAGTAGTCCCTGAAATCCCAGGGATAAGTGGTTTTTTTTTGGAGGTGAACTGACCTGACCAGGGGCACCTCAGGGTGTGGCTGCAGTTATTGTGTGCCTGTGAGTTTTATATGTGGCTGAGTCTCAGTTTTTGTGCTGACACCGGCAACCGGGCGTTAGCATGCACGTGCATGTACAGTATGTTCCTCGAGAACCGTGCTGAGCTGTAAAATGGCTTCCCGGTCATGCAGTCACCGAGTCCAGCATAAGGAGATTATCTGGAGGGGTGCTTTAAGAAAAGCCACAGGAGAGAGATGCGTGGTGAGGGGTGAAAGAGATGAGAAAGAGTGGGAACAGATGAGCGAAAGCTTTTTGCTGGAGCTGCTGACATCATGCTGCCTGGTGGGAAACCCTGTCTTCCTATCAGAAATGTGTCTCTTTTTTCACCTTATGGTGACGAGACAGAAGAAGTGACAGGATTCTCACCAATGTTAATGTGACTAAAGCACTTACTAAAAATATTTGTAAAATGTCAGTTATTTGGTCCTGTTTTTCTCATAGTGTGTGTTAGAAGCTACGTTAAAGATGCTGTATAATATTTTGTCAAGACCAGCTGTCTTTCATGTGCTGATGTTTTTCTACTGAAACTGGATGTTTAGGCAGGACATCTTTGAAGCTCTTATTTAATATTTAGTAACATAATACACCCCCTTTTTTTCTGAAAATGGAAGACTTAAATTTTAACTGTTTATCTGCTACAAATTCATTTTTGTCAATGTTTAGTAGCACAGGTTTTTCAAACTGTTAAAAATACATTTGAAGAATTTTTAATAAGATGATATTTCAATTATATATTTCGGCCTTGGTACAAAGACAGCATAAATTCCGGTTGTTTAAATATAATATAATGTAATGTAATGTAATATAATATAATATAATATAAAACATAATGTAATGTAATATAATATCATTTAAATGTTATCTTTATAATTTCACACTAACTATTTGACTCACACAGTAAAAAATAAGCATTTTAGGAAGAGTGTCATTTGTAAGGGGATTGCATCAATAAGCTTGGGGGGAAAGCATATAAATATAAAGGCCTCAAAACATCAACAGACACTGGACTAAAGGTCACATAACTCCATTTTTGTCATGTATATTTAAGGGTGTGTGTTTGAATTTTATCTGCTCTCCATCAAGCTCTTACTGAAGGATGCCTGTTTTAGAGCATCATGGGAAGTGCTGTCAGAAACGGTGCCTCTTTAGGTCAGCACTTACACCTCCTAGTCACAAGGGGGCCTAGTCTCATTACAAATGATGGAGCAAGTCTCCAACAGTGGCTGTTGGGGACAGGCATGACCTAAGGGGAGGTTTTCAGTTTTTTTATTTTTTACTTTTACTTATGTCATGTAAAAGTCATGGTGATGTTTTCCTCTCACCCATTGTCTTTGAGTGTCCAATGACAGCAATCTGTTTTCCTGATGCATTACTGTACTGTGAGTGCCAGAGCCTCTAGCATTGACCCAGTCTGGCCTCCAGCCCAAACATGCTGTTGTTATTTCTTATTAGATAAGTTGCTTCACTAAAAGCTCTGCTTAGAATCTGCGGTTAAGAGTGCCTTATTCAAGCTCAATTATTCCTTCTGTGACTTTCTAGAGCTCCCATAAGAAGTGCAGAATAAAGCTGCTCATTTAGCTTGGTACGTTCATTGTGTGGTTTTTAATACTCACCGTAGCGCTGCTCTCTAGTAATCTCCTCTTCTCAGAACCAGATTCATACTTGGCATAGATTTGTTACTGTTTCCTTGACAACTGCATTTAAGTGCAATGTGTTTGAACCAACTCAACCAGCCAGGACATTCAGAGAATATAAGATTGGTAATTAGGTCTCTGTTGAACTAAAACAACATTTTAGATGAGATTTTGCTCTTTCATATTGCTGCTTGTACTGTGATACTTTTACCCCAATTGTTTGAACATGTTTCAACTAGTTCCAAGTCATCATGCATCCTGATCGAAAGTACTGAATTTTGTGAGTGTAGAGCTATTTGTGAACATTTACAAAAACATTTAGGCCTAATTATTTATTTATTACACTTTCCATTTGGTAAATCAGTCAGATATTTAATTGAGTTCCGTTCCGTTTCGTTATGTTACGTTACATTGCGTAACATTACGTTATGTAGCGCTACGTTGCGTTATGTTGTGTTAAGTGGCATTACGTTGCATTACGTTATTCATTTCTATTATATAAGTCTCAGATTTTTCATAACATTTTTGAGACATACATTATACATATTGTATGTCTATAGAATTAAACAAAATAAAGTTAGTATTAAAGGGTTAGTTCACTCAAAAATGAAAAATCTGTTATGACCCTTGTGTGTGTTCTTTGGAACACAAATTAAGATATTTTTGATGAAATCAGAGCGCTTTCTGACCCTGCATATGCAGCAACACAACTGAAGTGTTCAAGCCCCAGAAAGGTAGTAAGGACATTGTTAAAATAGTCCATGTGACATCAGCGGTTCAACCTTAATGTTATGAAGCCACGAGAATACTTTTTGTGCACAAAGAAACTTTATTCAACAATTTCTTCTCTTCCATGACAGTCAATGCGCGTACATGAGAGTTCCACAGCACATGTGTGTGGTGCTTCTGATGCAGGTGCCGGCATAATGCAGAGATGGATCTTAGCTGGTATAAGGATTGCTCTTTTCTTGATGTGGATCTACATTGTTTTAACTGGGATCTGTTGAGTCTGGGCTGGGACACCCCCGAACTACTTTGGCTTTTCTCCATTGATCTGGTTCTAAGTGCTTGTTCTTGTATTGCCATTATTAGAATCTTTGTGCTTCCCTTTATACCAGCCATTAACAGCTACATGTGGGATTCTCCAGTGTCAGCCGCCTGTAATAGCCAGAGCTTGTGCATTCCATTGGGTGTTTTGTTTTGCCATTACACTTCCTGTTCTTCTTCCTCCTCATCCAGTCTCCTCCACAGCACGTCTCTTAGGATAATCATGTCTCCCACACGGTCCCAGAAGACGTCTGTCATTCTTCATCTTTTCTCTAACCAAACATACTGTTCCCAGATCAGTTTAGCCTTTCAGCACATGGGAGTCTGAACAAGAGAATCTTCTCCTACTTTTCCTTAAATATCCGTACAATTCCCATTCATTTCAAAATGCTAAACAACTACACAAAATTCGAAATTCCTGTTCTACATCTTTTGGGTGAAATCTTGTGGTTTGAGACATGACAGTGAGAAGAAAAACTGTAGAAGAAGTAATGACACACACACAGAAATAAAGGACTTATTTTCTGCAGAGTGAGCTCTGCTTCAATATCCATTCACGTCTTCTCTGTGCCTTGGGACAAGTTTTTTTTTTTTCTTCTCTCTGCATCTTGAAAACTTTTTCTTGGTAAGGCTTTTGGGAGGACCATTTTACTGTCACTTTTACTCAAAAAAGCCTTTGAGCTGTGTGTTGTGAGCTAAACAGTGTCTGCATGTCTAACCCAGAAACAGAAGAATATGATGCTAATCCCTTTCCCTTTATAGCAGTCTGTTTTTGTTTGGCGACAAGTTGCATTGTATTATTGGCTTGTATATCAGTGCAAGTGTATGTATCCTATAGGTCTACTGCCTAATGTCTTTTGAGGTTTTTATGAAAGCAATTTAGTGTTAATTGACTTGGCTTAGGGCTTGATTTGTCACTGATCCATATATCACATCTGATACATACAGAAAATTCTTGGACCGCTTCACGTAATTGACACTTTCTGAGAGTTAGGGTGCACTTTTTTCCATTTTATCTAGGACAGTGAGGATTTTGAAATGAAAACGGAGTGAGATAGAGGGGGAATGGCTTCAGGACATTAACCAAGGTCAGGTTTGAGTGAGTCACTGCTCCCAGACCTATTATCGTGATAACAATAGTAGATTAATAGAACAAGATTAACCTGCCCCTAAATGTAAAAAAAAAAAAAACACCTATGGTTGGTCATTTTTGGTCACTCAGTCACTTCCTGTCTAAGTAGGCAGGTCCCATTTATAATGTGTGAGAGAAATATTAAGTGAGATCTCATTAAGACAACAGACAACATTTTTACAGAGTTACATAAACAATCACATCTATCTATCTATCTATCTATCTATCTATCTATCTATCTATCTATCTATCTATCTATCTATCTATCATATACCTGTCTATCTATCTATCTATCTATCTATCTATCTATCTATCTATCTATCTATCTATCTATCTATCTATCTATCTATCTATCTGCCTGCCTGCCTGCCTGCCTGCCTGCCTATCTATCTATCTATCTATCTATCTATCTATCTATCTATCTATCTATCTATCTATCTATCTATCTATCTATCTATCTATCTATCTATCTATCTATCTATCTATCTATCTTATCTGCCTGCCTGCCTGCCTGTCTGTCTGTCTGTCTGTCTATCTATCTATCTATCTATCTATCTATCTATCTATCTATCATATACCTGTCTGACTGTCCGTCCGTCCGTCTATCATATACCTGTCTGTCTGTCTATCTATCTATCTATCATATATCTGTCTGTCTGTCTATCTATCTATCTATCTATCTATCTATCTATCTATCTATCTATCTATCTATCTATCATATACCTGTCTGTCTATCTATCTGTCTGTCTATCTATCTATCTATCTATCTATCTATCTATCTATCTATCTATCTATCTATCTATCTATCTATCTATCTGCCTGCCTGCCTGCCTGTCTGTCTGTCTGTCTGTCTATCTATCTATCTATCTATCTATCAATCATATACCTGTCTGTCTGTCTGTCTATCTATCTATCTATCTATCTATCTATCTATCTATCTATCTATCTATCTATCTATCTGTCTGTCTGTCTGTCTGTCTGTCTGTCTGTCTGCCTGCCTGCCTGCCTGCCTGCCTGCCTGCCTGCCTGCCTGCCTGTCTGTCTGTCTGTCTGTCTATCTATCTATCTATCTATCTATCAATCATATACCTGTCTGTCTGTCTGTCTATCTATCTATCTATCTATCTATCTATCTATCTATCTATCTGTCTGTCTGTCTGTCTGTCTGTCTGTCTGTCTGTCTGCCTGCCTGCCTGCCTGCCTGCCTGCCTGCCTGCCTGCCTGCCTGTCTGTCTGTCTGTCTGTCTGTCTATCTATCTATCTATCTATCTATCTATCTATCTATCTATCATATACCTGTCTGACTGTCCGTCCGTCCTTCTATCATATACCCGTCTGTCTGTCTATCTATCTATCTATCTATCTATCTATCTATCTATCTATCATATACCTGTCTGTCTGTCTGTCTGTCTATCTATCTATCTATCTATCTATCTATCTATCTATCTATCTATCTATCTATCTATCTATCTATCTATCTATCTATCTATCTATCTAGCTGTCTGTCTGTCTATTTGTGTGTCTATTGGTCTATCTTCCTGTCTATATACCTGCGTGTCTATAAATTAAAATTTAAATTTTTACAATTTTTGGAAAAATATATTATCATTAAAATTATTAGTAATAATTTATAATTAAAATATTCTAACAATTTGTAATATAGATGGATAGATTTTTGTTGTTGTTGTTGTTGTTGTTGTTGTTAAAAAATGGTTGCTGTCAATAGAGTAAGATAATTGTGCTTATAGTTATCTATTCTATTCTGTAGTTATCTAACTATCGTAGTATTACTATTATACTACTGGTTATTATCTGTATTTCTGACCTTTTGAGAGCAGAATAAAAAAAAAAAATCTAAATAAGATCAAATTCATCATAATTTATAATCTAGCTATTATTATTGTACTATTATATAGTATAATAGTTTACAATTTACTACTAATTATCTTAATGCCTTAATACTGTGACAACTTTAAAAAAAAAAAAAAAAAAAAAATTGCAACATTTTTCCTGTTCTTGCAGCCCCTGGACCCACATTTGAATACCTTTGTGCTATACCATGGAAATATTGTGGTTCATTATAAACTGACAAGTTTAGGCTTAATTTAAGATGAGCTGCTTGCTCAAGCCTCTGTCTCATGTGTTTTTTTTTTTTTTTTTCTTGTTTTTTTTTTTTTTTTCATTGGCTCATACATTGGACAAACGTAAACTCTTAATGCAGGCTGCATGACAAAGATGGTTGGCCATCTCCAAATAAATCCATGTCAGTTGACACCAATGCTCCTCCATAGGAATGTTTAGATGAAGCCATTACAATGTTTGGATGTCCAAGACAGGAAGCCAGGTTTTGAACTCTTTCTGTCTCCATGTAACCTCACATGCCAGTAAACAATCAAAACTCTCTGTTTGTGTCCCTCCTTTCTTCATTCTCTGTTGCGTCTCTCTCCTCTGACACATCTCTATCTTTATCCCGTCCCTCACTCTATTTCCCTCTCCGTTTGCACTGTGTAGCATCCTTTTTTCCTGCTCCACTCCCTCTCCTACCCCTATTTACTCACCCCCCTCCATGTCTCTCTCTCAGTCTCTTTTTCTCGTTTCCATGTGGGTCTCAGTCCGCAGAGTTGTGTGCCGCTGTCTGCTAAGCAGAGCCGGCATCGAAGACTTTAATTTATTCTCTAGCTTACTGTCATCCATCAGGGATTTAGAGACAGAGGGAGAGTTCTGTTCTCTCTGAGTCTCTCTCTCTTTCTCTTTTTCCACCCTCCCTTTCTCTCCTCGCTGCGGGGGGCTCGCAGATCCAAACCAGGTTCTGATATGATTCTTGCGAGATGAACCTCACCTCTCCGAAGATCCAACTACACAATGGGATCTACTTTAGCACATACATGTATCAGGTAGGTGAGGGACTGTGACCCATCCTGCCATTGGCTGCCTGCTTAAACATGCGCAAGGTGCTTTCGAATGGTGCGTCAGCTGTCCGAGTTGTTCTTCGTTAAAGCCTTTTGCCTACATGGGAATTCTTGTGCGGAGTCATTCCGAAAAGAAATCGAAGAAGGGAACGCAGACTAAGTGGCTGTTTGACTTGCTTACATTGCAGGTTTAGGGAACATTAATTAACTCAAAGCAGGGAAACAGGCCACTCTCAGTGGCATACTTAAACTTTAGTGTGTGTGTGTGTGTGTATGTGTGGAAGTGTATGTGCGTATTGCTTATTTCCAGTGTTATGTGCGAGGTATTTATGTTTGTATTGTTTCCCAGTAAAGATGTAATCCATAAACAACACAAATTTACTTGAGAAGATAATAAGATTTGTATTCAGAGAATCTCTTCTTATATTTCTTATTTAATTTAATTGGTTTGTTTTTCATGCCCAGCTGACAAATTTGTTGATTTAAACCTAAACCTAAGTAAAAAAAATTTCAAGATTTATAACTGAAAGAGACATAAACTTAGGATATATACAGTATTTTTCAGAAAGTCTTAATATATACACAGTTCTTTTTCAAGTGCATTTATCTTGTTTTAAGGATGCTAATCGAAGAATACGGAGTAAAAAAAATTAGCAATTACACATGATTAATACTGATCGGCTGCTGCCTGAACGAACACACACACACACACACACACACACACACACACATCATCATCATCATCATCATCATTATCATCATCACTGCAATAATAAATGAAATATAATTAATTTATAATGATCTTCTCTATTATCTTCATTTTAAGGGAATAAATACATGGAGAGATTATTAATATAAATAATTATATTAACATTTATACACAATCACACACATATCCCAGACCCAGTTCAGTGGCGCATTTAGGCCCAGTTCATTGGTGTCTTTCAGCATCCAGCATGTGTGTTATTGCTAATTAAAGACAAGCTGTTGTCTTTGGTGCTGTGCTTCTAAATGATAGCTGTCTGTATGTGATGTTGTTGATTGTTACGGTGCTTGCAAGACAATTAGCAGTTGGTCTTTTCATTCTTAACCTTCTGTACCCGCCCTTAACAAAGCATTGGTGATGCATTGTGTGTCATACACAGCTAAAACACGATGCACACTAATGAGTGTCATGTCAGCTGCAATGGATGCAACATTTCATTTACGTAAAGCCAAAGCCTATTACAGTTATAAAATATAAAATATATATATAAAATAAAATATATATATAAAACTTGCTGGCCGACATGATGGTTTTTTTGGACTTATACTGACATGTATTGTTGTGGGAATAAAAAATCACCCATGATTGCATTATTTTTTTATTTAACTGAAGGTGCCCAAATTGTTCTATAAAAATATCACAGAAAGATTTTGATTTGGGACATTAAATGTGTCTTTCTTTTGTCTTAAACCATTTAAAAATCTAACAAACATGGCTCTGCTTTGAATTATTTACAGTTGAAGGTAGTTTTGCATTATGCTCTGGCTCTAATTGGCTAAGCTACAAATGTCATTTATGTCTAGCGATGCCCCTGGTTGTATAATTATGGATATGCTTGTATATAATGTTCTAGCTATATTCAAAACAGCTTGACTGTAAACCTCCATGCTGCATATTTTTCTGTACACAGAGATGCAGTGTCCTGGTCTGAGACGCATTCTGAAACCACACTTGCCGCATTGAACTTTTTGAGCTTTTTCTGTCACCAGGATCCCCAGAGAGAGAGATTTGGAGAGACTCCAAGCTAGGTTTCTTGAGACAGAAACGTTCATTTTGTTGTTTAATAATGAGGAATACTTGAATGAAGCTATTTTGGGTTGAGCCAGTGAACAAAAGGAGCGATAGAGGAGGTGAGCTGATGTGAAAGTTGTTGGAGAGAACTGACGTTGGTTCTGTCAGGAGTTGCCTACACTGTCTTTTGTGTTCTCCAGTGTATCTGATGACGGATATTCTCTCTGTATCTCACCAAAGGCACTTTTAAGCTTGTCAAAAACAGAACGTCTGTAATGCATGAAAGAGCGAAACTCCAGACAATTCTGGAAGAGCTGATGGTGTGGATGTGATGGTTCCCTTGGTCATGTTGTGTCACATCACCTGAAAGTTTGGCTTTCAGCACTGGGGGCTCAGTTCCAGTCTTGTTACATCTTTACCTGTAATCCTCTCAGGCAGAGTAGCTGTATCTAGAATGTGGCATATTTATATTCCTGCTGAATGCAAGTCCATGAGTTTGGTCCTGTTCTCAGTGACCCTGATGACTGTGCTGGATGTTACTGGAGTTCACCGATGAGAACGACATCTGTCAGCACCTTCACAGCATCTGCCTTCACTAGTGTGTGACTGACAGATTGGTCTGATGAGAGAGCTGTCTGTTTGTGAACTCTGTTTCTCCTTCTCTGCCTGTCTCTCTGTATTTGTTTCTGTCTATCTCACTCACTACATTTTCACAGCACAGATCCAATATTTTGACACATATCCAAATTCATTCAATCTGTTTACACTCGGTTAAGTCTTAGGTAGTGATAAGCAAATTCTTGGCTGAAACCAGAATTTCTGTACATACAGCAAACCAAATGAAATGAAAAAATGAAAACCAAAAATGCTTATTTTTATGTGGCAAACTTTAATTTCGAGTCGAGTCGAGTCAAGTCGAGCTTTATTGTCATTCTGCTACATGTGTGGACATATAGTGGAATGAAATGTCGTGTCTCGCAGGACCACGGTGCTACATACTAGTTAAACATAAGATAAACATACAACAATGCAAGTATAGGAAAAACAATAGAGCTATACAACAGTTAACTATCTGACTATACATATACTAAAAATACTATAACTGCTATACCTAGTTGTCCACACATACACAAACTGAGACTGTACAAAAAAACTTTACATAAATACTGTACATGAAATTGTGCGAAAGAGATATATGTACATGAAATTGTGCAGAAAAAATATATATTTTGTACATTATTGTGCAGATTTTGTGGGAGACAGTGCATAGTGCAAAAAGATTTTGTAGTGCAATGCTCAAGTAAACGTATTATTTTGTAGTGCAATGTTCAAGTAGACATATATTTTCTTAAGAGTCTTTGTGGCAGGGAGTGTTTGTAGAAAGTGTCTAGTGTGCATATAGTGGGATGAGTGCGTTACTACAGGTGGTTTGTATAGCCCACTCACCTGTGTGTAGCACATTCAGGGGTTTGGTCCAGAATTGCACTTAGTAAAATTGTCAACAGTTTTTAATGAGTTGGGGGGTGGGAGGGCTGAGGTGTTCATGGTTTCAGAGGGGGACAGGGGGATTGGAGTTAAGAGCTCTCACAGCCTGGGGAAAAAAGCTGTTGAGCAATCTGACAGAGCGAGCTCTGATGCTCCGGTACCTTCTACCTGATGGCAGGAGCTGGAAGAGGTTGTGAGAGGGGTGGGTGGGGTCCTTCACGATGCTGGTGGCCTTGTTGGAGCATCGTGAAAGGAAAATGTCCAGGATGGAGGGGAGAGGGGCACCGATGATCTTTGCGGCAGTGTTCACTGTCCGTTGTAGGGTCTTGCGGTCAGCAGCACTGCAGTTCCCATACCAGACAGTGATGCAGGTAGTCAGCACACTCTCAGTGGTGCCCCTGTAAAAAGTGGTGAGGATGGGTGGAGGGAGACTTGCCCTTTTCAGCCGGCGGAGAAAGTGGAGGCGCTGTTGTCCCTTCTTGTTGAGTGACGTGACGTTGGTGGTCCAGGTGAGATTGCTTAAATTTTGATTTTTCTAGTTAGTATTCTTTATTTGTTTATACATTTATTTTAAACTTTATGTACGTCCGTTAAAAAAATTTGGGGTCAGAGCAAGTTTTTAATGTTACTGAAAGAATCTCTTTTGCTCACTAAGGCTACAGTAATTTAATCAAAAATACAGTTAAACAGTAATATTGTGAAGTATTACAATTTAAAATAAATGTTGAAATTCCTGTGATGGCAAAAATGAATTTTCAGCAGCCATTACTCCAGTCTTCAGTGCCACATGATCCTTCAGAAATCATTCTAATATGCTGATTTGGAGTTAAAGAAACATCTTCTTATTATCAATGTTGAAAACAGTTGTGCTACTTAATATTTTCATGGAAACCATGATACAGTTATTTCCAGGATTTTTTATGAATAGAAATTTTAAAAGAACAGTATTTATTTAAATACATTTTAAAAAACACTATCTAAAAGTCTTTACTATCATCCTTTATAAATTTAATGCATCCTTTCTGAATGGAAGTGTTCATTAAAATATACAAACAAATAACCAAATACATTGACCTCAAAATAACACTCAAACTGTTTTTTATATAACACAAACATGTAATATATTACATGAGCGGTTGCATTAATTTCTGTCTGTATAATGCATGGGGGAGATGAGGATATTTAGGCATTGCTCTGTTCAAAAACAGGAAACATTCTTTATTAGTCCACCGAGATTTTGAATTTTGATTCAGTCAGATAAGATTCGACCTGTGCCAGATTTAGGTGAAACTCTCAGAGTTGTTTGACAGTGTAGCCTCTTTGGCCTGTGCGTGGTTTTCTGTTCTTATCCTCTGTCTCTAACTGTTTCTCTCTGTAATCTCTGCTATGGGCTGAAGGATCAGAACCGGTCCTACTGAGCCATGTCCCCATGTCTGTGATACACTTCAATAAATGTGCATCCTGGCACTTTGTCAACTCAGCTTTTGGTGCCTTTGCTCCTAATTAAATTTGTGTAAGACTGATTCATACTTGAGGCTCTGTGCCAAAACCTTTTTCAGTTATCGGGTCCCTGCCTCTTCTGATATTTTACAGAGTCACATCATTTTTATTTTATTTTGTTTTAATTGCATTTTGACAGATCTGTAAAAGAATGAATAACTGAGCTGGAGGTTTCTAAACATTTCCGATACATTGACTTTTTCAGTGTAATGTTGCTGTTGGAATATTGGAAAGAAATGTAGAAAGAAATGTGGAAAGAAGTAATGATAAAGACATTTATAATGTTACAAAAGATTTCTATTTAAGATAAATGAAGAAAAGAAACCTGAAAACAATTTTACTCAGCTGTTTTCAACATAATACTAATAATAAATGTTTTTGAGCAGCAATACAGAATATTAGAATGATTTCTGAGGGATCATGTGACTGTAATGATGTAATGATGCTAAAAATTCAGCTCTGAAATCACAGGAATAAATTACATTTTAAAATATATTCAAATAGAATATTAAATAGACTATTAAATATTTGGTAAGTAGTAGGGTACACTTACAAAGAGAGAAAAATACATGAAATATTGATTTTGTATATTGAGTTGAAAATTATTTTAGGATGTGATAGGAAAGAGAACACAGAGTGATCAGCACAGATGTGTAGGAAACTGGCTGCCTAGGACAGTGGTACAGCAATTTATGCAGATTTTACCATAGAATACCAATGACCAATCAGAATTTAATGTTCTAAAGAGCCTGTTATATTTGATTTTATAAATTGTCTTTTAGGTAGATGTTTCATTGATGAACTGTGGCATCTGTTGAGTCTCTAAGTTGTATGTGTTAGGGAGTAGTTTAGTAATCTCTGTTTCTAACACAGAAAGTTCAGGGAGGCGTCACTCTCTGCCACATTGGCAAGGCTGATATCAGCGGATGTGTTCAAGCCACCGTTACCATGGTACTGATATCACACCTCCGAGGGAAGTGGAGGTGCTGAAAGCATTCATTTGTATTTACATATGCATCCTGTTTTCTGATCAGCTGAGTCTCTATTAGATCAGCAGTGTTATGGAAAACATCTGATCCTAGATCTGCACTAGGATTCTCTGTGTTATCTAATACTTCATCTGCATTCGAATGTGAGACTGGAGGCCTACTTATGATATTATATATTAAATGTCAACATGCATATTAGAGATGTGGTGTTGTAATGGTCCATACATGTTTCAGACATGTAAAGCCGTGCATTCGTTTGCACGAGTTACAGTGATAGAAGTCTTTAACCCTTAAAAAATATATCAATACAATACCATTCCAGTTAACTTGCATACAAAAAGTCTTTATTTATTTATTTAAGGTGTGACTTATACATTTATTATGATTTATTATATATACTGCTAGTATAAAATTGATGGTTCCAACAACAGATGTTGATTTGAGCTGAAAAAGGCTGCAGTAAGACAGTATTCATTTTTGGAAGAACCTTAGTATGAGGCCTTAGTATGTTTATTGTTATTATGAATATATAAAATTGTTACAGTTTATTACAGTGATTACCACATCTCTCCTTTGTCACACCAAAAACACCTATTGCTTCTAGGGATTGGAATTTTTGGAAATTTCTTATTTCGATCATCGATAGGTTTCAAAAATGATTAATCGAGTACTCGGGGGCATGGCCGTAATGGAGATAATGAAAATATCTGAAGACTGTTATGAAAATGAATGTTAAAAATAAAAATATGACATGAAAACATGAACACATGATTAGAACACTGTTAGATTATGATTATGGTCAGGGCCGTGCACAGACATTTTGAGAGGCAGTGGCCCAATCCAAAAAAGGGGCACTAAGGGGGTGGGTGCTTGTTAATACAAATTATCCTGTTGTTACAAATATGCACTACCAGTCAAAAGTTTTTGAACAGTAAGATTTTTTATGTTTTTTAAAGAAGCCTCTTCTGCTCACCAAGCCTGCATTTATTTGATCCAAAGTACAGCAAAAACAGTAAAATTTTGAGATCTTTTTACTATTTCATATAACTGATCTCTGTTTGAATATATTTTAAAATGTAATTTATTCCTGTGATCAAAGTTAAATTTTCAGCACCATTACTCTTCAGTGTGACATGATCCTTCAGAAATCATTCTGATATGCTAATTTGCTGCTCAAGAAACATTTATTATTATTATTATTATTATTATTATTATTATTATTGTTATTATTATCATCAATATTTAAAACAGTTAAGTAGATTTTTTCAGGATTCTTTGATGAATAGAAAAATCCAAAGGTCAGCATTTATACACCATAACCATTCAAAAGCGTGGAGTCAGGATATATATATATATATATATATATATATATATATATATATTGAAAAATATATCTATATATATATATTGATATATTTATATATATATATATATATATATATATATATATATATTGATATATTTTTATATATATATATATATATATATATATATATAGATTATTTATATATCTATATATATATCTATATATATATCTATATATATATATATATATATATATATATATATATATATATATATATATATATATATATATTGATATATTTATATATATATATATATATATATCGATTATTTATATATATCTATATATCTATATATATATATATATATATATATATATATATATCGATTATATATCTAATACAGAATATTAGAATGATTTCTGAGGGATCATGTGATTGGAGTAATGGAGTAATGGAGACTGGAGTAATGATGCTAAAAATTCAGCTCTGAAATCACAGGAATAAATTACATTTTAAAATATATTCAAATAGAATATTAAATAGAATATTAAATAGAGTTAAATAGTAAAAAATATTTCAGAATTTTACTGTTTTTGCTGTACTTTGGATCAAATAAATGCAGGCTTGGTGAGCAGAAGAGACTTCTTTAAAAAAACATTAAAATCTTACTGTTCAGAAACTTTTGAATGGTAGTGTACAATTAAAAGAGAAGACAGCACACTCTGTAATAATTTCAGACTTTATTGTAGATCTTTTGATAGAGTGAGCTCTCCCTCACTCTCGGAGCCTGCTTCTGCCTCATCTTCAATGGAAGTATAAGTATTAGACATTTAATTTAATATTATACCGCATACATCTATATTATATACTAATAAACAGCTCATTTAGAACATTTATATTACCTTTTTAACTATTATAGGCCTATTAATATGGTTTTAATAAAATATAAATGTGTTAGATTACAAGTATGAACTAAGACAAGTGATTATAATGGGAAATATACTTAATAGCAAGAATTAAAGTGTGACAAACTGCTAAATATTCTATATGATGATTTACCTGCTGGCTTGCTGGAGCTTTGAATTCATGTTTGCAGTGTTGAGCTCCCTTTAGCAGCCTCCCTTCGTTCTTTCTCTTTCAGTCTCTTTCTCCTTTTTTGTGAAGGCATTTTTTGTTTGTTTGTTTGTTTTTTCTACAAAGTGTGCCAACAACAGCAAATTTTGTGTTCTTTGTATTAGATCTGATCAGGTACAATAATTTGATTAGACATTCTAAGAACGTGGATATTCTGTACAAGTTGTTAGGATTTTTAGAAGACCGAGAGCAAATCATTACCGACAGAAATACAAAAACAAACTTCCAAATTACTAATTCAGCAGATCAACCACTTACTGTAATGTGGATTGCAATGCATCTAACTGTAAATGCAACGACCTTCGTGAACACAGCGGGCACACAGATTGTGAGTGATGCTGCGGAGCGGTGGGAAAACACGGAGCGGATTCTCGGAATCAGTGGATCTTTAGCGGAGCGGTAACTGAACGCTTTGAGCTGGGGTGATAGCGGGGTGGGTTTGGTGAGAGGGGCACCTCAGCTGATGAGGGCAGAGGGGCAGTGGCTCTAGCCACCGGGCCACCCCCCTGTGCACAGCCCTGATTATGGTGCAGCAATGTTATTAAAAAAGAAGCATCTAAAAAAGAATAGCTGCCTGAGGTGAAGCTGACTTTATGCCAATAAACTGAAACCCGTTCTAAGACACTTTGATATTAATCAGATAACTTAGATACATAACATAGACGTAACATTATAACTTGTATCTGCACAAAAGGATGCATATGCCAGTGAACTTTAAGTTACACGCTATAGCGAGAGAGAGAGTGAGCTCAACAGCGCGCTGAAACACAGGCAAGGACAGAACTTACTATAGATTTCACATTCTATAGCTAAAGTTCTCATTATAATGCTTATGTCATTCATGTTTATGGCAGATTTGTGCTATATTTTCATCTACATTATCAAGTGATTCCTGAAATCACCTGCGTGTTTTCGAAGCCGCATACGAAGTACGAAAACAATTTTAATTGATGTATGCCTACTGTTGAACAAATATGACATAAAAAATCATTGCTGCATTATTATAAAATCAGTATTTTTAAATAGTCTCAAATAACAAATAAGTAAGTCAATATCGGGCATTGCATTTGAGCATGAAACTAAACACTAATATGCAGCGCATCCAGCATGTTAATAAATGTTAATATCCCAACGCATCCTATATTAGATTAATCAGATATGTAAGTAGCTAACCCAGACATCAAGCTACGTGACTTCAAAGCCAATTCTCTCTCTTCTCACGTCTATACTTTCTTTGAACCGCATGCTGTTGCAGGCTAAACAATCAGAGCTCAGGGTGCTGCTATAACAAGTGCTGCTATAACCAATCAGAATTTTATTTTTTTCCACGATCATCGTTTTCATGATCGATCTTCGCTGTCACGGCCGAGTACTCGAGTACTCGATCGCTGTTGCACATCCCTAATTGCTACTGCTATTAGTATCAGTGAGATAACCAGTATAGTTTTTGTTAATATTTTGAATTAGATTGTATTATGATATTTTCTGCTTTCATGTTCATTTTAGTTAGTTTTATTCATTTTGTTGTTGCTTTTTATTAATTTTTGTTCATTTTAAAGATGTGTATTTTATGTGCAAATTTTCATACATTTCACACAATTTTTATTTCAATTTTAGTTTTAGTTTTTTTTTTTTTTTTTTTTTTTTAACCTCCAGTTAAACTAAATGAAAATGAGAACTGGTAACTTCTACCTGAAATAAAATAAGTGAATTATATAAAAATATAACATTTATTTTTTCTAAGTATATTTTATTTAAAAAAATAATAATAATAATAATTAGGGGTGTCAACGTTAACGCGTTAACGCATTCGATTAATCTAAAAATTTTAACGCGTTAATATTTTTTTAATGCAAATTAATCGTTTGATAAGGTTTGACCCCAACTTCCCGCCGTCATCGCAGCATGGTAGGTTATCTATCATTGTGTGATGAGGGCACAGCGAGCCAGTGTTGCCAGGGTAACGGCACAAGTAGGTTATTTTGAAAATACAGTCGCGGGAAAAATAACAGAGCTGCGGGTTGCGGTTTTTTTGGGCTACTTTTATAATGTACCGCGGCCGTCCAAAGTGTATATAGACAAATAAAAATTAAAATAGATCCTTTTACTAATGTGTATTATACTTGGAATGTATACCTGGCAACTTAAGAACGGAGAGGCGGTTGTAACATCACAAACAACGTGAGTTTCAGCCAGAGCACATGTTAAGGCTTTTACACAGCAGAAATAAACATGACAACAGCCACTATAGATTATACAAGATAATAAACACACGATTACGATAGCATATGGTTTGTATGTGATTTTTTAGAGATGAATGTGTACATCTATGCTAATTTGTGCAGCGATATAAAAGGCTATAAATAGCATATTTTAACAACAGTAAACGACCAAATTCCACATGTGATCACAAAAGGAAGTTATTACAAACACTCGATGGTGGTTTGAAGTGAGTTCTGAGTAAAAGTGTACTATTAATCTCATAAATTGTCTTATGAAGCGTGATGCTAATATTAGCTCTAATGCAGCTGCAGAACAGGTCCAATTCTTCTTAATGCATTTTGTCATAATACTTCATGTAAGGTCGCAAGAAAATGTTTTGTTGTATTTATTTAGAAATAATTTTGATAATAGTTGGGTAAATGTATACTTGGATTGAAGCGATGTGGCTTAGTAAACGCTTTATTGTCAGTATAAAGGCTGATAATGGCTGAATAAAAACAGAAGAATAATGATAAAAGAATAATGAGGATTATGTCTCATACCTGGCGGAAGTGTGAAAGGTTCTGTTTCCTTAAACTAGTTTGTCATGCATTTCTTTATTTCAACACATTTACAGGTAAATCCTAGTATTTTAAATTTGCGATTAATCATGATTAATCACAGTCCAGGACTGTGATTAACGCGATTAAATTTTTTAATCGATTGACAGCACTAATAATAATGGTTAAGTTTAAAAACTCTTCCTGTTATTCATAGTAAAATCACTGTAATGCATGACCTTGATTGGCTAATTGATTTATTCTGTCCTTCGACATTTATTCTGTCCTGACATTTTGTAGTTTTCCTGCAGTGTCAGGTTTGATGTTACTTCATATTGTCACCCAGAGGACTCTCTTTTGCTGATGATTTATAACTTTTCTGCGACCCCGACCTGGACAGAAGTCTTTGCGTGAAGTCAGGGTTATCATTAGCCCACATTTGACTGCTCAGGGAGGAAAGTGACGTTTCCTGTGCGTATTTTGCATGTTTTACTTTAAATACTGCAGTGATGAGTGACTGGTGTAATTTTCACATCAGTTTGTCAGAGAAACCATCTGTGCTGCCAGCAGTCGATTGAGCGTTAACTGCTCTGCCTTTACTTTTGCCATTTCTTTTCACATTTCATATTTGTGCCATGTCATAACTGAGCTGGCAGGAGTTTACTTTCAATGTGTCAAAGACTAAGTGGCAGAAACTGGTCATTTTTATGATTTAGTTGGATTTTATAAAGGCTGAGAATAAAATCCCTCTAGGAAATGATGGTGAAGCTAGCAGTGATTTTGCAGGATGTCTGAAAATGAATTATTTTTAAAATGTCTTGATCATCTGAAATATATGCTATACGAGTATGGACCCACTGCAGAGTCATTCAGAATGCATTGGGACTAAGATGAGCTCATTAAATGCCATTCTAAAAGTCTAGCCCCTCGCCTCTACTTCACCTGTTCCAGTGCCCACAGGCATCCTGCCAGCTTTTAGGCCACTGCTGTCCAAATCTCGCATGCCTTTCTCTGTGCTCTTCCCAACTGATTCCAGCCCTGGAGCGCATGGCCCTAATCCGGTCTGATCCCACAGGAGATGCTGTGTTTTAGAGGAATCAATCCATTAGCAGCTAATTGAGCACTAGGTTCTGCATATTTTCCAACAATTCCCTCTTTGCACTGGGCCAAGGGGAAGATGAGCCAAAGACAGCAGCTGTGGTATGAAATAAACCAACATCAGGCCTTACTAACCCGTCAACACCAAGCCAACAGATTCAGTCTGCTTTTTGTACTCTGGAATGCCCAGGACCAACAAGATGGTTAAAACGATATATCCAAAATATATTCAAAGTGATTCTAATGAAATTAGGCAAAATTAAGAGTATTGCAATGATTTTTATGTCATTGATGACTCCTTGTAAGTGTGAAGATGTTTCAGTAGTGCCTTTGATTTAAACTTTAGTTATTAAAGTGGGAAACTTATTTGGGAAACTTTATTGATTTCCATGATTCAGTTCAGTCCGTTTTAGTGAACTGATTCAGTTGAATCTGATTCAGCAATCAAGCTATATTGCCCTATTTAAGTACACACTTTGCTAACAAGGTCTACATTGAAAGGATAGACCATGTGGTTTAGACACCTCTGCTATAACAGAACGATTTATCATATTTCACAGGCTTTCCAGTATGTAAACAAGCTAATTGAAGCAGACGCCCACTGAGCAAAATGAAGATGGAATAGATTGCTAGTATGAGCTGACCGTCTGTGCATTGTGCCAGATAGCCATCTCACTGATAGTCTGAGGTGATTAATTAAAGCTAATAGCAGTTTTCTCTCCCATCTCCAGACATATTCACTTACTCAATTAGACTGCTTTTAGATGTTGGATTATTTTCTCTATTAAAAGAAAATATGATGATTTTCAAGTTATTTGCTAGATATAAGAAAAAGTTACCATAGTATTTATAGGTCAGTTGACCTGTGGACTAGTTATGTAAACTAAATTTATATAGAAATATTTAACTGGAGAAAACATTGCATCGTGATTCTACTTCATCTTTTGACATTTAGTTTAACTATGTGATGTAGGTTGTGATGTTCTTGATTCCAGTTTAATGTTTATTAATGTAAATTATATAAAATTTCCTTACATTTATTGATTTTTTTGCCCATTTAATTATTTATTTGCATTTACACGCATTTAAATTTACATTTTACACTGGTTATGGTTAAGCCCACGTTATATTCTTTTATTTTAGAAAGGTCACTAATGATGTATGAAAATCCCAGTGGACACATTTGTTGCTCATTATCCTGATTTAGTTTTGCATATGCTCACATTTGATTGTGACATCAAGACTTCATTTCTATGTAAAAAATGAGGTTGTTATAATGAGCTGATTTTTGTTAGTGATTAGCTTTTTGTTGCACATGTAAATGTGCTCAGTGAGCAAGAAGGCTTGACTGATCTGTCTCAGTCAACAACAGAGAATGGCTAAAGACGAACAGATGTTTGCTGTTGGTTGTGAGGCCTTTCGTCTCAGTCCTTGATTTTCAACATGTTTCTTCATTCAAAACCCATTTAATAAATAAAACAACAACATTGTTATGGATTTGGGGTAGACTACGAGAAATCGGCTTACTATAAGCATGTCTGGAGGAGGTCGGGAAATAGTTTAAAGCTGTTTGTGGCAGTTCAGAATGAGCATCTGTGGAGTGTTTATAGACAACTTGTTGGAGTTTGCGGACAATACTAAGTACTGGATTTTTGTTGTTAATATTACAGTATATTTTGCATTCCAAGTCTTGCATATTTCATCACAAGAACATGCTCCCCTGTCATATGACTTGTTTAAGAAGCATGAATCACTTATCTACTAACCTTGTTAGGTGTCAAATCATGCAACAGTTTCTAAACAAGTATGATACTGTTAATTCTGTAGTATACTATGGAAACCATTTGTGGCATATTGAATAGTCTCTATAATATGTGTTTGAGTGTTGTCTGTTGGTGCTTATAGTAATACAGACTGCAGTATGACTTAATCCTGTGCTCAGAAATGCTGCTGTATTCGGCAATATTCCTTCATTCCTTAATCCCAAGACTTTTACCAACCAAACACAGAGAAATCCCTGGAGCTGTCTGAGCTAAACACTGCTCACCTGCTGACAGTCGACAATTGCCTCACAAGGTCACACTGCTGGCCAACACTTTGTGGATTTTTCTATCTTTTATCAGTACCTCACATTTTGCAGGACATTTCAACATTTTAGAAACCCCTTAGTGAGTTTAGCTGCATGCAAAACACTGTCTTGATTTGAAATCTTATTTTTTGCTCTAGAAATGTTTTTAAATAATGCAGGAAGGTGGTGTATAGTAGAGCCCGACCGATATATCATTTTGCCGATTTTATCGGCCGATATGAGCCTGTCGCAGATGTATCGGTATTGGCGAATATGCCGCCGATATGCCACCGATATGAAATTTTTTTTACAGAACATAAAACGCAGATAAAATGCTTGTATGTGGTGTAATTATATAGTTTGTCCAGCAGAGCCTGCTCCATTGTTTGCTACTGGCGACCTGGATGAAAGCTTAAGTGTATGGAATACCATTGAAACTTTGAATGGCCATATCTTTGTAACAGCGCGGCGGATCAGCATCAAATTCGGGGGATCCCTTCAGCTCGAGGAACCCTCTCGAACGCCAAATCGAGTGTACGTCTCGAGGCCCCCTTTCGAATGAGAACACCCCCGTGTCGATAGCCCCTGGGGTCCAGGAGTTACGGGCGGTTAAATTCGAGGTCGGGCGCCGACTAATCTGGCGATCCCGGGGGGCTACCGACATGCGGAGTGTGGCGTTCCAGAGGGCTGCTCGAGCTGAAGGGATCCCCCGAATTTGGTGGAGATCTGCCGCTGTGTTCGAGATAATGACATCAGCCAACACTTTAACTTCAGTAAAGAGGTCTCTTGTTCAGGCTGCAGCATTCAAGCGTTGTCTTATTCGACCGTAAGTGCCTTGCGAAGTGGACTTCACATGATATACCGCCATGATTCCAGTTCCAAGGGGATGTACACGTTACATTCAAAGGGCATTAAAGTGCGCGAGATGTGAATTTAAATTGTATTTATTTACAGTGGTATATTATGTCACACTTCACACTTCTCTAGTAAGTTTCGTCTGTGTGTGAAGACAGTAGCGCAAATCTGTGAATGAATGTTCTGAAGTGAAATAAACTTCAACGGAATAAAGTTAAATGTAATTGAATTGAAATAAAGTTAAATAAACTTCACCTTTACTGTTCAGTGCACTGATGTCAGACTCATTTTGGATAATAAAGTTTATTGTTAAATTGTTAAATGCCCTGCCTCCATTACATATCTTTGTCACGTCATTATAAGTGTTTGATCACCACATTTGAGTGATCATTGCAATAAATGTGTTTATGTATATATAATCTGTTTATGTATATACTATAGTATTCTATATATAGTACCAGTCACAAGTTTGAACACAGGAATGGGAAATTGTCCAAACTTTTGACTGGTACTGTACTATAATATACACAAAGAATATCGGCCGATATATATCAATATCGGTCCTTTTTATGGCCTAATATCGGTATCGGCCCCCAAAAAACCCTTATCGGTCGGGCTCTAGTGTATAGCCTTCAAAACTAATAGAAGTAACAGAAAAAAAATGGATTAAGTCTGTATCCAGTATTTTAAGAGCTAATTGGCAGAAGTAGTGTTCTCATGAGGCAAAAAGATACAGAACAGCGCTCGCACCTCATATGTTATCACCTAATGAAAACCAACAACTGTAATCTCACCGTTTTTACATGATAAATATCCATAAGAATGACCTGTAATTAGCAGTGTTCCTTTCCTGTGGTGCTGTTCTTTCTTTCTTTCTTTCTAGAAAAATGGTAATTATCCCAGTCTTATAATTTCCTATGCTGATAAAATGGTTTTGAAACACAAAGACAAGTTAACTGTGGTTCCTACTGTGGAGCATAAATGAAGGTGTTTCCAGAGGCACGGCTTGCGGATTATATCTCAGACTGATTTGCTTTTCATATAGTATTCACCAGTGTTGGCTAGTAACTAGTTACATGTAAAGGTTTTACGTAATTTAATTACAAAATAAATGTAATCATTTACAGTTACTGAGAAAAAATGTTTAATTAAATTTAATTAAATTACAGTTACTTATGAAAATCTTAATTACAAATGGGATTACAGCTGAATATTTTCTGTAAAAAGCTATGATGTACCCCCCCCCCCCCCCCCCCCCCCATCTCTCTCCCACCTCTCTCCCACTTTGCTTCCTGTTAGCTCTTATCTGTCCTATCATAATCAAGACAAAATTGCCAAAAAAAAAAAAAAAAAGCTAGGGTATGTTGAATAACTTTAATTAATTTGTTGCTTCCTGCCATTTAAAGGCTGGTTAGTAAAGTGATGCTACTCTGATGGTTTTGATTGGTTCTCCTGTTTGAATTTGTAGTGTATCATGTCTGCCAATTACATCAATCCACATTTATGGTTACAACCTGTCAGAGAGCAGTTTAACTGATTAACAGTTGAAGACATTTGTTAGAAATTTAGAAAAGTAATCAAAAATGCAATCAGTTACAATACTTTAATAAAGTAATTGAACTAGTTACACTACTTATTACATTCCATAATCTATAACATTCCCAAAGTAGCCTTCCCAACACCTGGAGATTTTCCATAGTTCTATGCTTGTAAAGGAGATGTAGCTTTTGCAGATGTTAGAATTTAACATTTTGAAGGCACCTTTTGTCACGATTGCTGGAGCCAGGAACGAGGAGACACGGAGAATTCACGAACTGAGAGTCTTTAATAATCCAAATAGGGAACATTGAGCACATTCAAGGACCGACAAACATGAACTGAAAAGGCTGGGGCTTTTAAACACAGGATAACGAGGGACTAAATGAGACACAACTGAAATCAAATTAACAATCAGACTGGGGAGAAACTGGGTCACAGGGAACACATGGGGAGCAAAAACCACAACAAAAAAGTCCAGAGGCGTGACATTACTCCCCCCCGGAAGGTGCGTCCTCGCACCGTGGAACAACAGAGGGGGGGGGAATGGGTGAGAACAATGGCAGAGGCTCAGGAGGAGGACGGACACCAGAAGGAGGGAGGACACAGGAGGGACCCTGAGCAGGAGGAGTCCAGCTGGACCCAGGCCACAGCCATGATGTCGACCCAAGGTGGAGCCAACGGAGGGAGGAGCCATGGAGGAGGAATGGCCGCCGACTCCAGGGGGCCGACCAACGGAGGCGGAGCAGGTGGTGGAGGAGCCCGAGGTGGAGACAGAGAGCCAACGAGCCAGGGGGATGCCGAGGATCCGGGGGGCCAGGGTGGAGCCGAGGCCTCTGGCGACTGAAGCGGAGATCCGCGGCGGAGCCAGAGCGACTGAGGACCAAGGTGGAGCTGGCGGGAGGAAGGATCCCAACGGAGCCAGTGGGATGGAGTGATGAGGCGCAGCCAGAGGAGAGGAGTCCCGAGGCGATGGCAGGTCGACGCCCGACCAAGGCGGAGCTGGAGGGACGAGGGAGCCCGGTGGAGCTGATGGATAGACGGGTGACGGTGGAGGCGAGGGAGCTAGGAGCCGAGGTGGAGCCGCTGGGTCTACGGGCCGAGGCAGAGTCGGAGGCTGGAGGCGGAGGTGAGGGGTTTTCCAGCCACGGTGACGATGGAGGATGACAGACCCACGGAGCTCGCACCACATTGATGGAGGGCTGAGGGCGAGCAGAGGGGCTGCCAGACGACAGCGGTGGAGGAGGCAGGAGTGGGTGGGAGGGCGGGTATTTGTCAGCCTCCGGGCTTTCAGGGTGAAACTCTGGAGGACACTTTCGAGGAGTGGGCACAGGGGGGCGCTCTGGAGGAGCGGACACTGGAAGGCGCTTGCGAGGAGCGGAGCTGGCTGGAACCAGCGGAGACAAAGGAGATCCAGGAGACGAAGGAGAGAGGAGAGGGGAAAAGTCAACCTCCAGGTCAGTTACCCAGTCCATCAGATCCCCCTCCGTGTCCAGCAGTCCCAGATGTATAATCAGCTCAACCTCAGCCGCGGTGCAGGGGGCGGAGCTCCACTCCGCGCTCACACCGTCCACGGCTGGCTCCCTCATGGTGGGCACTGTCGCCGGCTCTCGCACCTGATCTGACGTGTTGGGCTCAACTTACGGGACGATCTTCCGCTCAGTCGCTCGGCTTTGTGCTGGCTCGTTGATCGCAGCGGGAAATGGCTCTCCGTCATCGGTGGGCTCGTGCTGATGCTCCGCACCGTGGGGAGATGGTGGGCTGGGCTCTGGGTCTGGAGTGGATCTGGCGAGATCATCCTCAGGAGAGACAGTGAGGGGCGATACGTTTCTCGCCAGTGTCCACTCCACGAAGGCGGCGAAATCCTCTCGAGGACCATCTTCGGACCACAGCGCTCTGCACGCGGTGTTCAGGCTTGCATCATAAAATGCTCAGAGCGTGTCGTCCGGGTAGCTGGTGACGTTAGCTAACAACAGGAACAGTCTTGTATGGTCCTCGAGAGATCTGTCCCCCTGCTCCAGCAGGAGGAGGAGGAGGAATTCGGGCCAGACGAGAGGATCCATGGGACACAACGGAAAGAAAAAACACTGAGTACAAAACGGAAACAAAAACAGAGGGTAAACACACGGAGGTTATTGTCTTGGTCGGTCCTTCTGTCACGATCGCTGGAGCCAGGAACGAGGTGGAGGATCAGAACGAGTCAAACAAATTTAAGATTCGATCAGAACATCGAAACATGAGGAGCCGAAATTCCAGAGGGGCCCAAGGCTGCAACAGGATGTCATAAATCAGATTCCTAGCTCCAGTCCTCTGGAGAAAGCCTTACCAACAAGCCTCTTTCACAGAACAGCTTGCAACATTAAAAAAAAAGAACACTTATTGACAATTCCAATGCAGGAAGGAGATTATCAGACTTGGGGCAAGTAATCAAGATTAATGGTCAAAGAGATGGCCATCACATGGGTTCCACGCTGGAAATCACAAGCTTCCTTAGACTGACTTTTCCCCCACATAAAAGACAAAGAACCAGACTGAAATTCCTTCCAAACCCCTTTTGACCTTTTTTGTTCTACGCAGAACTACACAGAGACTTTCTTTTCATATGCACCAAAAAATCATCTTAAAAGGACTTATGAATCATTTCTATGCAGAACCCCATATTATGTTTGTAACCCACACATCAGACTATTATGTTTTAATCACATATTATGTATGTCTTTTTAATCATTATTGAATAGCTGAAGAATTCATATGCGTGTTTGGTATGTTTGAGTTTGAAAAATCATGCTTTAAATGTTTCTTCCAATCAATTCTTTGCCAAATGTATCATAGTCTTGTGATAGAAATCATGTTCAAAAGTATACTTTGCAAGAGCCTGTAAAGTTCGGACATGTGACTGGCCAGATAACGTGATTTATTGATTGGGTGGAGGAACAGAGCAACACCCCTAGCTAAGATCATTTCTAATTGGTCAAAACCAGCATTAGGAAGTGTCTGAAAGCCGAGTTTAAAAACTCAGGACACCATCAAACTCTCTCTTAGTCGCCTCTTCTCTCTTCTTCTAACTTTTAGCCATGCTTTTTGTCATCACTTTCTGTGCTCTTTGAGCGCCATGTGCTCTGGCCTACAGGCCTGCTACTTAACACCATAATGAGAAGAAAACCACCTCATTACATCCTTTTATTCTTTTACTTTAATTTCTTGTCTTTCCGTGAGAGTTTCGTTAAGTTAAGTTTGCCGCAAAGTCCAGCTCCGACTGCACCCGCCCCAAATTTCAACCAGACCAACTCCGCATCAAGAGCCAACGCCCAAGACTTCACTACAAAAGACCACTGAACTCAGCCAATCAGCAACCTCGGGAAAACCCCTTTCTGCAATGACAACTACACAAGGGAATCCCTTAAGGCAACACAAACAAGTACAACTCCAGATTTTTGCTGAGTTGGTGCATTTTAATATAAATTTTAGCCTCATTGAGAAACTCAATGCGAGGGTTAATTAAGTGATTGATGGTTGTTTAGGTCTAGGCAATTGCACATATTGCTGTAAACTTGGGATTTCACATTTTCATTCTCTAAACTCATCCTTTCCTCACTTTCTCTCTTTCTTCAGCATGTATGAATGTGTGAATGCGTGTGTTCATGTGTTAGATTAGTTTACATGTCTTAGGTTTATATAAATAAATGTTTTAAACTGTCGATCTTGCTACTGTGCTTATTAATAGTGTTTTCACTATATTTTGGATTTTAATATCCAGTGCAGAGTTGATGTTACACAGCTCGTCAACTGAATTGCAGGTCGATTCAGTGATCAGCCATAAAACAGTGAGTCTGTTCAAATTCCCTATAAAATCATAAATAATTCCCTTTGAGCTAAATAAACCTTGTTTCCCTTATTTACCTATTACCCCTTACAGAGGAGACACGGAGAATTCATGAACTGAGAGTCTTTAATAATCCAAATAGGGAACATTGAGCACATGAAGACATTCAAGGACTGACAAACATGAACTGAAAAGAATGGGGCTTTTAAACACAGGATAACGAGGGACTAAATGAGACACACCTGAAATCAAATTAACAATCAGTCTGGGGAGAAACTGGGTCACAGGGAACACATGGGGAGCAAAAACCACAACAAAACAGTCCAGGGGCATGACACCTTTGTACTGTATGAATACTTTTTAGGATGCTTATATATTAGAGATGCACAATATATTGGTACCATATCGGTTATCATTTATAATTGTAGGCATTTCATTAAGCATACTTATTTCCCAAATTTTTACATTGAGATTACCTTGCCATTATTCTAACACTCATTTAAAGTTAGACTTTAAAAACTCTAATAATTTAGTAACAACGTTAAATGTATTCCTTTTCCAAAATAGTGTAGAATTTAATGACTGGCTATTTATTTGTTATTATTGCATCCCACATTTACACAGTATGAAAATCTCTGGATTAATAGAAGAATCAGGTGTTTATTACCAGATATCATAAATGTAACAAATTAAGAACCACATTTGAAAGTATACCCAAAAGTGTTTCTATCTGTCTATGCCACATTGTACTTTGAAATACCATTTTTGCAAAGAGACTCATTTGTTGCATTAATAATTGTTGGGGCGAGTTGAAAAGTTTGTTGTAACCACATTTAAGCAGAGCCAAAAGTTCTAGATGAGAAAGTAAGTCAAATACTAACTGGGGGGATTTCAGCTTTTCACGCTCACAAGTCACAATACAAATATAATCCTGGGTTTCAAATGCAAAACCTCAGCACAGAAAATCCTCTTGTGTTACTTCTAGAGTTGGGACAAAATTTACCATTGAATTGAGCACTGAAACAGCAATCTCTGATGACGAACACCAAATACACGTTTTCAGTTCCTTTTTGTTTATTCTAAAGCATTTATTGAGGAGCCATGGCGGATTGAAATACAATTGCTTTTTTGATACAATATGTTTTTAGTTTTATTTATTTATTTTATTTTTTTAGAAAAATGGTTGGGGTTTTTTTGAGATCGTTGCAATGATTGAAAGAGGTGGGAAGATCCAACATCTGTTTGTGGATTTGATCTTGCTTCGTGCCTATTCCTCCACTCCTGTGAAAAAAGTCAAATGAACGCACTGACCCATTTTCCTTTTCCTCTTCCCCCTCCCGGTCCTTTCTGCCCCTACGTTTCAGTCAAGCAGTGTTGTTCAAAAAGCAGAAAAACAGCACACTAACACAATGTGTGACCTCGAAAGTTTTCATTTAGCATGGGAATCATAACTGACCCAATAGCCTAAATACAATTTATTAATATAAACTCAGTGTTAGTGTGGTCATCTCTTGATTAACAAAAATCAAGAGTCATTAATACAGCTTACAGAAGTGAGGCTTCCATATGGAAGATGTGAAGTTTAATTAAAGACACAGTCCACCCAAAAATGAGTTTTGTCATCATCTACTCGTCCTCATGTCATTCAAAACCTGTATGATTTTTTTCCAGGTATTTTGAAAGTTTCAGGTGTTTTTGTCCACATAATGAAAGTCAGTGGGGTTCAAAACAACACCATTGGACACCACTGACATTCATTAAAATAAAAACAACAACAACACTGAGACATTCTTCAAAATATCTTTTTTGTGCTCCACAGTAGAAAGAAAGACGTACACTTTTGGAACGAAATGAGGCTAAGTAAATGATGTCAGAATTTTCATATTTGCGTGAATTATCCCTTTAAGAAAGCATTTATGATCACACGATCCTGGGTGGTAAATCCTTGTGATTTATTTTCAAAGCTGAGGGTATTTTATTTAAGACATTATAAGATTTAAAACACATCCACATGCATCCTGGGATTGTTAATACTCCACCATCGCAAAAGAATTTCATATCCCCCTGTTGCCGCACCATAGACGACAGTTCTTCTGTCCATTTCACCATCTGTGGAAAATCCATGTGATTTTTTTTTTTTTTTCCAGCCCCTAGTATTTTGTGCACTTGAATTAAAGAGCGTATGAATGCATGTATGCTGAAACAGGAGGGGGTGTTGACATGCTTTAACAGTGACCTGAAAGTTTCCCAAAAGACTGCGATGAACAGCTGGGTTAACTGGGACTAGCGCCAGAGGCCCGGCCGGGGCACTTCAGAGAACAGAGCAATTGAGCCACGCAAGACTGCAGCCCGGATGCCGGCGGGACTGAGAGGCAGAAAGCCAAAATCAGTGTCGCTGCCTTCATGCTGCTAGAGAAATGCGCATTGTTAATATTAGTGGGATGTAATGCGTAAAGTGGCTCATGTGCCATAATAGCTTCATGTCATTGATTTAAAAGGGATAGTTCACCCCAAAACAAAAATTGTCATCATTCAAGTTGTTTCAGACCTGTATGAGCACAATAGATATGAAAAATATGGCTACCATCAACTTATTTGGTTACCAACATGTTTCAAAACATCTTTTTGTTAAGAGAAGAAAGAAACTTGGGTGAGTAAATGATGGCAGATTTTCTGTTCTGGTTTCTTGGTGTTTGTGCTGGCTGACTGAGACATATACTGTGTGGTCCTGTGTTCAAAATGTGTGGTTCTGGTCAACAAATGACCAGAAACAGGATTTTGAAGCTTTAGTACCTCTGGCGCTCTATGGGCCATGACTATTCATTCTTGTTGTCTCTTGGACCATTTAGGGGAGACTGTAAAGATGAATCGGTAAATAGCACAATATTGTATGAAAGAATGCATAAACGAGGTCTGTGGGTGAGTTATTATCATTATGTGAGCAGACCCGTATAGACTTGAATAGTTCTGAATAAAAATAACAAACCTGTCAAACCACATTAAGAGTGTTGTGTATTAGTTTGCAGTAACAGTACCATATTAATGTGCTTTATTTATGTCAAATTAATGAATTCATCTCCTTTCTTCTCTCTTCTCTCAGGAGTTTGCTACCCTGACTAAGGAGCTGAATTTGTGTCGAGAGCAGCTTCTAGAAAAAGAGGAGGAGATATCTGAGCTTAAAGCAGAGAGGAATAATACCAGGGTGAGTATGTGTCTGTGTGTGTTAAAGTTACAGGACATCCCAATACAATCAGTACAGTACAGATGGCTGTGTTTTGTCCCAGTATTTTGTTTTGATTGCTAAAAGTGATGGTTTAAAACTGAAAATCATACTTTTTCTGTCATGGAAAAAGTAACTGCAGAGCAATGCGGAAATTCTTAACCATAAATGTGGTGCTTTGCATTATTATCATTAGCATAAATCAGCTATTGTTAGGATTATGTCTAGGGATGCATCGATCCGATACTCAGTATCGGTATCGGCTCCGATACTGGCATTTTCTGTCGGGTCGGGTATCGGTCAGACGAGACTGATCCAAATCCGATATTGTTCGTATACTATTCTGTGTTATTGTTAAGCCTCACAAAAGCACAAAAACATCATAACGCACCATAAAGTCAAAGTCCAAATGTTCTGAAGCCGTTCCATAGTTTAATGTGAGGTACAGATGAATATTCAAGTTCAAGTAAATCTCTCCGCTGCAGCTGTATGTCATCCTCCATTCAGCAAACTGCGTGTCACGTTTGGTTACGACAGTCAAGACGATGAAACTCTCTCCAAGAGCACACAGTAACTGAAATTTGAAACTGTTAAAAGAAAAGGCTCAATAAACTATCACACAGATTTAATAAACTATGCATCAATATCTCTTTCCAACATATGATAGATAGGACATTTAATTTTATAGTTTATATTTATATATAAATACATTTACTTGTTTTCATTAATGTATTTTACAACAATACAAAGAGCATTGTGTAACATTTTACCAGATTTAGTCCTACACTTATTCACTTTTATTTGTTCCCCACTAAATAATGTTATTTCACTAAATTTTTAGATTTTATAAAATTGTGCACTCGTGATTTTTCTAGAATAACTTTTGCTGCTAAATTATCGACTAACTTAGTTTATGATAGTATTTTTGTCATAGTTTGTTATTATATAATTTTCATTTGTTATTTTTCATTAAAATGAAGTTGTCTATATTTAGTAGATTATGTTTAACACACAAAAGAGTGACGATCAGGTCAACACACAGAAGTATAGAAATTCTACATTGATTTAAAAAAAAAACTGCACTGGTATCGGATCGGAATCAGCCCATACTCAGAATTTTCTGGATTGGATCAGATCGGATCTGAAAAAATGGTATCGTTGCATCCCTAATTATGTCCGCTGCTGTTCAAAAGTTGTCGGTCAGTTTTGGGTCACTCAGCAAAATGAAAATTCTGTCAATAATTATTAGTTTATACCCTTATGTCGTTCCAAACCCATAAGACCTTCGTTCATCTTTGGAACACAAATTAAAATATTTTGGATGAAATCCGAGAGCTTTCTGATCTTCCATAGACAGCAAGGGAACTACCACGTGCAAGGCCCAGACAGGTAGTAAGGACGTTGTTAAAATAGTCCATGTGACTCTTGTGAAGACTGACCCAGAAGAGAAGAAATTGTTTGAATAAAGTTGTTATTTTTGTTTTCTTTGTGCACAAAAGTATTCTTGTAGTTCCATAAAATTAAGGTTGAACCACTGATATCACTTGGACTATTTTATCAATGTCCTTACTACTTTTCTGGGCCTTGAACGTGACAGTTGTATTGCTGTCTATGGAGAGACAGAAAACTCTCGGATTTCATCAAAAATATCTTAATTTGTGTTCTGAAGATGAACGAAGGTTTTACGGGTGTGGAACGACATGAGGGTGAGTAATTATTGACAGAATATTAATTTTTGGGTGAACTATCCCTTAAAATGAATCAAACATGACTGTAAAGACATTTATAATGTTGCAAAAGATTTCTATTTCAAATAAATGTGGTTCTTTTTGAAAATATGTTTGATAATTATAACAAATGTTTCTTGAGCACAAAATCAGCAAATCAGAATGATTTCTGAAGGATCATGTGACGCTAAAATGAAAATTCAGCTTTGCCATCACAGGAATCAATTACATTTGAAAATAAATAGAAACCGAGTAGAAAATAGATATTTTAAATTGTAATTATATTTCATAAAATTACTGTTTTTACAGTATTTTTAATCAAATAATGCAGCCTGAGTGGGCATAAGAGACTTTCAAAAACATTAAAAAAAATCTTACCAAACCCAGACTTTTGAATGGTAGTGTATGTTCTAGGGGTTGTGAGACTACTCATTTTTAATAGTCAGCAACTAGTTCTCCTGAAAATTAGTCTGTGGGTAAATGTTTATATAAATGCTTCGCCATACATTGTGCCGCATCAGCGGTCTTTATGTTTCTGGCAAGGCCGATGCTGCGAGATTGTGTGAATGGAGAGGATGTTCACACAGCTGAGATGATGCGGGTGAGAAATGGAAGTGTGTATATCTCCATTGCCAGATTCATGCTGCTGCATTGTCATGAACATTGCAAAAGATGTTGATTCGCTTGTAGATTCTCTCAGCCCCTAGGCCACACTTGACTCGCTTCAGGGGGGATTTGCAAGAATTTCGGCTTATACGGTATGTGAGCGGCTCAGATGAACTCAGACCATCTATTGTCGCAGTGCCAGTTTGTTTCACTTACAACATGATTTTCTAATGCAAAGCATCCAAAGTTGACTATATTTTCACTCTTAAGTGATTCTGGGCCATTACATGTTACTATGCATAGCTTATGAGCAGTAATCACAACTGAACAAGCACAATTAAAATCATATTATCCAGATCGATAGTCGATAGATGTGTTAACGTGTGCCTGTGTGTTTCTGCTGTTCTTTAGCTTCTTTTGGAACACTTGGAGTGTCTGGTGTCACGTCACGAGCGTTCGCTGAGGATGACTGTGGTGAAGAGGCAGGCTCCTCCGCCGTCCGGGGTTTCCAGTGAGGTGGAGGTGCTCAAGGCTCTGAAATCACTCTTCGAGCATCATAAAGCTCTGGATGAAAAAGTGAGAGGTTTTTTTTATTCATTTTGTCTTGTAATTAGGGCTGCACGATATTGGAAAAAACTGACATTGGTATATTTTGTTTTTTTTCTGTGATATACTGTATATTGCGATATGAAAATACAGGAATTTTCACCAGATGGCTTAAATAGTTGAATCATTAGTCGAGTGATTTTATTGGAGAGTGCATCTGCATAGAAAATACAACCTGAATTCCGGAAATGTTGGGACGTTTTTTAAATTTGAATAAAATGAAAACTAAAAGAATTTCAAATCACATGAGCCAATATTTTATTCACAATAGAACATAGATAGCATAACAAATGTTTAAACTGAGAAATTTTACAAATTTTATGCACAAAATGAGCACATTTCAAATTTGATGCCTGCTACAGGTCTCAAAATAGTTGGGACGGGGGCATGTTTACCATGTGTAGCATCTCCTCTTCTTTTCAAAACAGTTTGAAGATGTCTGGGCATTGAGGTTATAAGTTTCTGGAGTTTTGGTGTTGGAATTTGGTCCCATTCTTGCCTGATATAATTTTCCAGCTGCTGAAGAGTTTGTGGTCGTCTTTGACGTATTTTTTGTTTAATGATGCGCCAAAAGTTCTCTATAGGTGAAAGATCTGGACTGCAGGCAGGCCAGTTCAGCACCCGGACTCTTCTACTACGAAACCATGCTGTTGTAATAGCTGCAGTATGTGGTTTTGCATTGTCCTGCTGAAATACACAAGGCCTTCCCTGAAATAGAGGTCGTCTGGACGGGAGCATATGTTGCTCTAAAACCTTTATATACCTTTCAGCATTCATAGTGCCTTCCAAAACATACAAGCTGCCCATACCGTATGCACTTATGCACCCCCATACCATAAGAGATGCTGGCTTTTGAACTGAATGCTGATAACACGCTGGAAAGTCTCCCTCCTCTTTAGCCCGGAGGACACGGCGTCCGTGATTTCCAACAAGAATGTCAAATTTGGACTCGTCTGACCATAGAACACTTTTCCACTTTGAAGCAATCCATTTTAAATGAGCCTTGGCCCACAGGACACGACGGCGCTTCTAGACCATGATCACATATGGCTTTCTTTTTGCATGAAAAAGCTTTAGTTGGCATCTGCAGATGGCACGGCGGATTGTGTTTACCGACAGTGGTTTCCGGGAAGTATTCCTGGGCCCATTTAGTGATGTCAATGACAGAATCAAGCCGATGAGTGATGCAGTGTCGTCTGAGGGCCCGAAGACCATGGGGATCAAACAAAGGTCTTCGGCCTTGTCCCTTACGCACAGTGATTTCTCCAGTTTCTCTGAATCTTTTGATGATGTTATGCACTGTAGATGATGAGATTTGCAAAGCCTTTGCAATTTAACGTTGAGGAATGTTGTTTTTAAAGTATTCCGCTATCTTTTTACGCACTCTTTCACAGATTGGAGAGCCTGCCCATCTTTGGCCAGGTCATCACTGTAAATGAGAACTGGTTCTCAACTGACTTACCTGGTTAATAAAGGTTAACAATGAAACAATTTACTTCTGAGAGACTCTGCCTCTCTAAAACATCTCTTTTATAGCTAATCATGTTACAGACCTGATGTCAATTTAACTTAATTAGTTGCTAGATGTTAGAAGTTGCTAGAAGTCAGTCTGACTATGTAACATTAGTAGTAGTTAATCACATGACTGGAATTCTGACAGGGCTTTGTTAGCATGTGTAAATTTGGCTATTAAAGTCTTTTTTGTTTTTCAATTGCACAGGTGCGTGAAAGGTTACGGGTGGCTCTTGAAAGGGTGACTACATTAGAAGGACAGCTGGCAGGCGCCACTCAGGAGGTACGGCCGTTTGTGTGTGTGTGTGTGTGTGTGTGTGTGTGTGTGTGTGTGTGTGTGTGTGTGTGTGTGTGTGTGTGTATGTGTATGTGTGTATGTGTTTAGGTATGCATGCGCACTGGTATGGATTTGCTGATCTCATTAACATCTGTCCAATGAGCACCTGCCCCCCACTGTCAACCGAAGCAGGAAATGCACGCTGCCTGTTGCTATCACTCACATGCTGCTGAGAGTTCAAGCAAAGCCAATGCACTTGACATGCTTTAGATTTACACTGATAACAAAAAAGTATTGGCAACACAGTTATTCACTGCACTTCTTCTAAGTTCAGTCTGTTTTTGTAGCTTATACAAATTAGTTTAAATGATTTTTTTATCATAATTTATTGGTTTTAATTTTATTCCCTAATTGGTCTCTATGTAGCCTAATTTTTTTTTTTTTTAAATTTATTCATTTCATGTTCATTTAATTGGTGATGTAACATTTGTGAATAAAACAAGTATGAATTCCACATGCCATTCATGTACCTTACATTTTAATATTTTAGTAATCAAAATACTTTTCATTTTACTAAAATGTAAAATACAAAAAAAAAAAAAAAAAAAAGAGTGGCCCAGTTTTGCACTCTCCCATTGAATAAATCTTCACATCATTCATAACTGTCTAGTATGGGTCAGTCACCACGTGTGAACACATTGAAAAAAGCTATTTTTCCGTCATCCGCTGAGTAAGAAGAGTCTTTGGCTGTGGCCCGCACTGCAGAGGCGGGATGTGAGGTGGCCTCTGGGTGTCATGATGCTGCATTATGACCAACGGGAAGATTTTATGCTGTCTCAGTAAAAACAAGACCTAATGCTACGAAAGGAATAAAGGAAGTGGTCATTACCACTGTTGGGGAATTGACTTTGAAACTACCAGGCTATGAGCTAATTACAATTTGAAGTACTGTAGTTGAACTACAGTTAGTCTATTCACTGATTTTTTTTTTTTTTTTTTTTTATGTGAAAGCCATCGCAGTCTTTTTTTTTTTTTTTTTTGTGAATATTCAAGTCTTCCAGTGGCAACGCTCCACTTGTTTTTATTTTAGCTGTACTTAAACAATCTGTTATGCTGTTACATTAATTTACTATAAACATGAACATAGACAGGTTTGTAGGACAGATAATTTTACTGTTTACTGCACTTTGCTCTTTTTCTACATTCACAGAAAACTGCTTACTATTGAAATATAAGGTGGATATGCTGTTAGCTACACCAGAGGATACAAACTTTTTTTCTTTTCTTTTTTTCAAAAAAAAAACAAAAAAACAAAATACCCAAAAAGATACCCATTCATATAATTTAATCAGAACTGCACTGGAACAAAAACTGAGTTTTAAATGACAGTTTAGACTGACAGTGTCAAACAGGCAAATTTAAAATATTATACTCTGTGTAAAACAAACAGTTTACAAAATACAATTAAAGTTTACAAGATAGAGTTTAAGTTAAATATTAAAGGGATATTTCACCCAGAAATTAAAATGTGTCATTTACTCATTTACTCTCCCTCATGTACCAAACCCAAAAGACGTTCGTTTGTCTTTAGAACACAAATAAATATATTTTTATTGTTCTCTCATCATTTTTTCATCCATTGAAAGTCTATGCAGCTGCAGTGACTGCAAATACGTAGCAACACAAATATTTTCTCATTGTAAATAAAGAAGAAACACAAAACACAAAATTAACAAGTTACATATATATATATATTTTTTTATATTTTTATATATATATATATTTTTATAAATATTTTTTTTAATTATTTATAAATAAATAATAATTATAAAAATGTGAGGCTACATAGAGGCAAATCAAGGCCTAAAATTAACCCATGAATTATGATACACAAAAAAAACAAAAAAAAAAAAAACATCCTAATTCAAACTGATTCCGTAGAATGAATGTGACTCTCCAGTGCTACACCGTTTAGGATGATCCAGTTCACTGAAATGAATAAAACGTTCAAATCGGACCATTTAGGTGAACATGATTTATCCCTCAGCTCAGATACTAAAACAGCAATGTAGCATTTGGATGCATTACTCGGACCAAATTGGTCCTTGTGGTGGATTATGTGTCATAAAACTCTTAAAACACAATCTTTCTTTCATCCCTTCCTCCCAAACCTGATTGTATTGTCCTCTTTCCGGAGATGAAGAGACTGTAACGCTGCGGATTCTTCACTCTATTTTGTAGCTGTCTTGAATGTTGCACTCATACAGTAGAGGGTTTTGAGGGATTCTTGTGAAGCGGTGTCTCGTCAGCCTCCTCTAATGCTATAATACAAACGAGCTATAATAAAGAGAGCCTTGTGAATATGTAAATCACATCCCTTCATCCAAATACTGCCATGCAAATGAATGTGTACATATTTTAATTGTCTTTCTCCAATTTTCACATTCAGTGGGTCTGATATGCGAGGATTCAAATGCAAATGGCCCACCAGTATTTCATTAATACCTTAATAACATGCAGCTTTTAAGCACAATGATAAGTTAATTCCTCAAAATGGGTAGTTCGTATAATCTTATCTCCCGCAAAACTCCTAGCCAGCCTTAAGAAGACAGGAACAGTGCTCAAATGCTATTAGGAGGAACACTATTAAATCCCACTATCACCCAAAATGTACATCTTCATAATGTGCAATTGGAAAAAAATGAAGAAGTGCATTATTGCCTCTGCTGTGCTTCGTGAACAGTAATCATGTGCTATGCCTCATTTGATGTAGTATGAATGTTGTGTGGTACTGTAGGTTAGTTTAACACATTTAACAACCTTTATAGAGTGACTTTGGTGCATTCTTTTGTTTATGTAGGTGGTCATGTTGAGACAGAGAAAGGATGGACAGGCGGATGGGGATGCTGTGGACAGGATGGACAGCTCTAAACCTACATGGAAGGTACATGTGCTGTAGTTCTTTAAAGTTGGATCAGCATAATTTGAATATTTTAATTTTGGATAGTGCTTAAAATAGCCTTGTGTGCTAAAGCGTTCCAAAGTACATTTCTACAAACATTTACTAATAATGTTTTACATTTTAAGGGTAGTATCACGAAGACACTCATTTTCATGTAACTTAAGGATAAAAAAGTCTGAAAATAGTCATGTAGATTAAAACTACATTATGACTAACGTTATAAGTGGAGGGATTAAAAAATAGGAAAAACTAAATGTATGATAAGACCCTTTAAAGCTAAATCTTTATCTGGACATTCTGTACATTATTCTGTAAATTATAATGTTCAGTTCTGACACAATGTAAATGTCATACCAAAGTAAACTATTGCTCAAAAGTTTAGATTTATTTATTTATTTGTTCAGTGGTTGGAAATAAATAATACTTTTATGATATATGAATAATACAAATACTAATACTAATATAATAATAGCTTTAATGTTACAAAGAATATTCTATTGCAAATAAAACTTTATTTTTATAACAGAATCCTGAAAAATGTATCACGGCTTCCACAAAATATTTTGCAGCACAATTGTTTTCAATATTGATAATAATAAGAAATGTTTCTTGAGCAGCAAATCAGCATATTAGAATGATTTCTGAAGGATCATGTGACACTGAAGATGGGAGTAATGCCTGCTGAAAATAAAGCTTTGCCATCACAGAAATAAATGATATTTTTAAACATTTAAATACAAAAGTTTTTTTTTTTTTTTTTTTAAATTGTAATAGTATTCCACAGTATTATTGTTTTTACTGTTTGCACAAATAAATGCAGCTTTGCTGAGCATAAGAGACTTTTAAACTTTAGTGTATGACCCCATAGGTTTTTATCATTACTTACACCTTGCAACAGTTTATATCTAAGGCACTGGTCCAAAAGGGATCCCTCCTGCTCTAATACCTCTCTCACAGATGGAATTTTCTTCGCTACTGAGAAATAAACTGCATTGATTATGCGCCAAGTGCTTTTGCCCTTCAACCTTCAGCACAGGCTGCTAAATTGTCTCCTGTCTCTGAGTGACACTTCTAGCAGTCAGCAAGCCAACAGGAGTCTGGTCAATAGGAGAATTGTGAATCGCTCTTAATCTTTGATCCTGTGGTTCATTGTTTAAATATCACCTTATCTTTTATTTATGTATGTGAAATGCTATTTATTAATTTTCTGTAGTAAGAGAGTTTTTTCAATGCAGCAATATCGATTTGCTCATTAGTACACAAAATTAGTTTGGAAGCAGATATTAGATTGCTGTTTCATTATGAAAGTCTGTCTTTAAAGTCAGCATGAAAAGAAAATTTACCCTATTTTCTGTTTCTGTATTTTCTAAATGCTTGTTATAAAGCTAATTGTGAAAAATACATCCATGTGCTTATTCAATCAAAAAAAAAAAAAAAAAAAACTGACCTTTTTTTCTTTTTTATCAGATCTGATGCTATTCAGCTATTCATCCTGACTATAAAGACGGACTTATTGAACATGCTTTTCTTTTCATGTTAATGTATTTCCTATTGAAACAGGAGGTTGTGGCAAGATTTAAAGGTAGTAAATTTGTATATACTTACTAAGATATATAGAATATTTTTTTTAGCTTGTAGGAGTGTTGTAGCAGATGAGCTTATACGTAACAGACTCCAAATAATAAAAACTCCAAATCTTTAAGGAGCTGATTGTTGATTGTCAGACAGTCAGTGTTGTGTGTCAGCATTTTTCCGAAAAGTTACTGAATCCGAAACGGTAGCTAAAACTGCTCCTAATGAGGAAGAACATTGCCCTGCTGACTGTTTGATACTTCACCGTGTCTGATTCACTGTCTCTTCAGCAGTCTGTCTGTCTGTGTGTGTGTGTGTGTGTGTGTGTGTAAAGCTCTTTAAGTTCTCTACTTGTGCCATTTATTAATAGAGCTCTTCCAGATGTCATTCATTTTCTGGCTTTTCTGAGTTTATTTTAGATCATCACTGTCAGATATTATATATAAGTAGTCAGAAGGAAATGTGGACTGAGAAATATTTTTAAATATTTATTTATTTATTTTTTTGTTTTTCAAAATGTAAGAGAAGAATAACTCTGATGGCTACTATTATAATTTCTGTAATTGTATTTTAATAGAACAAGAGCAAAACATGTTTTGGTGGGTTTCTCCTGAGTGTTGTTTTAGCACCTGAAAGGTTGCGTTTCGTAATATTACACCTTCAGAGGAAGATAATGAAAATGCTTGCAGGCTTTTCCCAAACATACCTTTTTTGTGAAATGTACAATTTTAACAGAAATGTCTTAAATTTATGTAAATTTACAGTTGACTTCAAACTGCATGTGTGATTAGTAACAATGAATCATATAGAGTTGGATGGAGAGGATGAAAGCAGACAGAAGTAGATCGCCAGAGACGGCAGACGTGGTCCAGACTGTGTGTCTCTCTGGAGAGCTGGCTCAAGCCTCCCTGGAGGGCAGAAATATGGCTGATAGTCCCTGTGGTTCATGGCTCATCAAATACTTGAAACAAAGTTTAGCCTGTCAAAGGCCGACATGGGTTTTTCAGCAATCTCCCAGTAGAGTGACTGAGAGGGTTCTGCAAAATTTCTGATAAAGCTATGAAAGTCAAAGATCATAGCATATGAGGGCATTTTTAAGAATGGGCATTCTGGGGCACGTGGACTTTTCATGTGGGAGTAATACTCCCATGAAACACATTTTTCTGTGTAATTTCCACCACATTTCAAATTATGTATTGCGTTTAATAGCATTCCCTTGTAAAAGGATTTTGTAAATTGACACATTGTTTCATAAATAAAAGGCATCCTAGGTCTTGCTAAGTATAATTTCATATCTGGCAATTAATATATCCCAAATACACACATTTATGTATGTATGTATTTTATGTATTTTATTTATTTACAGTAAATAAAACAGAGAAGAGTTTTTCAAATGTTTTTTCAATATTTCAGTTGTTTTCTTTTTTCTTTTTCTTTTTTTTTTTACACTTTATCTTTATTATAGGCAAAATTGTTGGATAATGCTGGTCAGTGACAAGGGTAAAACAATTAAATCAATCCATACAGACATTTGAAAATTTGTACACCTTTTGAAAACAGTTTTACAGCCATTTGAAGCTCACATAAACATTAAAGTGATAGGCAAAATTATTTTGTTTTATAAAGGTAAGTGAAATCTAATTGTTTTAATCAAATTTGGTTTGTAGTTCAAGATAGTACCTGCTAATGAAATAGTAGAATTTTTATATGATTTTAGTGAAAAAGGGGGTTTAAGTGGTACTGTATTAAATCAGTATATATTGAGCAATTGCAAATGTAAATATAAAGGGTAAATGTTATAAAATGTGAGAAACAAGAAATTATAAATGAGTTGTCTTTGGCGGGATGCCTGCTGTTGTTCTGAATCTCTGAGCTCTCTGTGAAGAATTATTTAATTAACAGCATGTAATTCAGTTTAATGCCGAGAAGCACATCAGTGCCAATCAGCATTACTGACATCCACAAACAAATATGGTCAAAAACATTTCAGAAAGGCCTCTGTAAAAGTCCTTTTGTCAGCTTTACAGTAGTGATATAGAGTGAAGCACCCTCATGTGCCCTCATTAAATGTGCCTCAATGGAATTCTCCTGTCAGCCCTGAACTGGATGTTTCAGTTTTGAGAAAGCAGACAGTTTTTGGGGAAAAGATACATCTAACCCAGGTTGTATTTTTGTTTCCAGCCTTGAATTTCAAGGCTGACAAAATCACTAATGTGGAGGTTTTAATTTGCTCAGCTGTATAAAGTAGGTGGATGAAATGCACGGTCACGATATGATGCATGCGAGAGAACCTCTGAACTCCTGAGGCCATAATTGCAGTCAAGCTGTTTAACTTGCTGAGTGTGTTCTTCAGACTCTGACTCAGCATATTTTGCCTCTCTGAAAATTATTTAGAAGTTTATTTTGGCATTCTGAATCTCATTTGGGAACCAAAGTGGAAATCAGGGGACCGATAAACAAGTTTTAAAGTTCTCGACTAGGTCTCCATTGCATCACTAACATACCATTGTGTTTGTGACAGAGGCTTCCCAATGGCTCCATCGATGCCCATGACGACACCAGCAGGTGTCTGGAGCTGCAGGAACTCCTGGATAAGGCCAATAAGGAGCTGGCCCAAAACAGAGAGCGGATCAGCGGCCTGACCAATCGCATGTCTGAGCTTGAGACGGAACTGGCTACCGCCCGCAAAGACCTACTGAAGAGCGAGGAGCTGAGCACCAAGCACCAGAGGGACATACGCGAGGTTAGAACGATTGGGGAGAGAGGAAAGGGACAGAATGGGGACAGAGCGATGAGGGCTTGTCTCAGGGAAGATAAAACATCAGGCAGTGAGGACATTTTCTCAATAGCTTTATTTTTCCTGAGAGACAGAAGGTTGCAAATAATGCAATTATGACTCATTCCTTGGCCAGGTCTAAAGATTTAGGGTATTTAAAGGAGCTGTTCTCCCAAAAATAATTGACTTTGCAAACTACTATTAGTTATTGTGCATATGTATATGTCTATGTATATGTATGTATGTGTGTGTATGAGGACTTTGCCTCCTCATTTCAGGACACCAATGCACATCGCTGAAGTCTGTCATTCCAGTTATGGCTTTCTGATTAAAAAGAATTATTAAACATTCACAGGTGAAGCATTCACAATCGGATCAATAAGATGCATTAAGAAAATAGACTCTAATGGTGCTTTCACACTAGCACTAGGTGCGCACCCGGGTTAATTTGACGTCAGAGTTGGATAATGTGAATGCTGTTTTCTGAACTCAAATGCAGGTCTCCCGCATTCTTTTGAATCTTTTGAATCATTACAGTCACAACAATATAGACACATGAGCTGTTCTGTATTAACAGTTTGCAAACAAGTCTAAATTTTCAAATCCATCCATTCCTTTTGCCTTCTTCTGCATAAACGTTACCTAGCATTAGAGATAAACAGCTGCCACTTTGATGACGCAAATGTACTCTGGTACGGAACCAAAAAACTACCTTGTGAACACAATCCAGTGGGGTAGTGGAGGTCGGATCAATTTCTAGTGAATTTTAATTTTATGTCAATTTAATCAGTTCCATTGTTTAGATTAGTTTCTCATAAGTTGTTGTAGGGTTTTCAAACTTCCCAAGGGTTTTTGTTTTCTCTTACTATGTGCCTGTTTGACAGGCGATGGCACAGAAGGAGGACATGGAGGAGCGAATCACAACATTAGAAAAGCGTTACCTGGCCGCCCAGAGAGAAACCACCTCAATCCATGACCTGAACGACAAGCTAGAGAACGAGCTGGCCACCAAGGACTCACTTTACAGACAGGTAAGCCAACATTGAATCAGGTCTGTGCTGATTTGAAGTTCATTTCAAGTTTGAGCACTCTAGGTCAGTGCTGGTTGATGTCCCATAATGCAGTTGAGATGTTCTTAGAGTCATGGTCCATCTGTGCCTGTGCGTATGGAGGGCATTTGTTAGTCAGAGGGGGTTTAATTAGCCCTAAAGCAGCAGACTCATGCTGGAATCCTTCAGAATCCTTCAGGACACGAGGCATGCTGGGAGGAAGCAGGTACCGCCCGACTGTTTTAATATCCAGATCTATCAGCTGGAGAAAGAAAGAGGATTCCCAACTGCATTGATGTTGGTGCCAGTTTGGACAGAGTGTTTGTTATGAATGCAGTGGGTATAAATATCTCAAAAGAGATGGATAAATCAAGACATCTGCTCTTGTATAGACAGCATGTGTTTTGTGTTTTTGTGCTCAAGGCAGGGATGTTGTCAGGGGGGACAACCAGGAACGTTGCTTTGGGTCCTAGCCCACTTATTGGGCCCAGGGAGAATTGGGCAGACCTAAAAAAAAATATAAATAAATAACAAAAAAAAGTTGTCCCAGGCCATGTGAATATTCACAGCGGCCCTGTTTAAGCATATGAGAATGAAAAACTGCATTACATCACATTGATATTACAGTGATAGATGTACACTACCCTTAAAAAGTTTGGGGTCAGTAGGATTGTTTTTTTAAGAAATGAATACTTTTATTAATGAAAGATGCATTAAATTGATTGAAAGTGGCAGTGATAACATTCATAATGTTACAAACAATTTCTACTTCAATTAAATGCTGTTCTGATGAACTTTCTATTCATGAGAGAATCCTGAAAAAAAAAGTTATCTCAGTTTCCACAAAATTATTAAGCAGCACAACATTGATAGTGATAAGAAATGTTTCTTGTGCAACAAATCAGCATATTAAAATGATTTCTGAAGGATCATGTGACGCTGAAGATTGGAATAATGGATGCAGAAAATTAAGCTTTGCCATCACAGAAATTACATTTTAAAATATATTAAAACAGAAAGCAGTTATTTTAATTTGTAAAAATATTTCACAATATTACGATCAAATAAATGCAACCTTGGTGAGCACTTGGTGAGACTTTTTCCAAAAACATAAATATCTTAATGACCCCAAACTTTTGAACAGTAGCATATACAGTAATCCAAATTTTGACTTTGTATGTATTTTGTGTGTGTTTGTACACTGGTGGTTTGTTTTTATGTGCACTTATTTATTTTGTGTTGTATGTGTGCTTCCTTTTTTAAATGTATGGTATGTTTTCATTCACGTGTGCGTTTTGAGTACCTTGTAACCTTGTGTGGGTCTTACCTTTGTATCTCAATATCTGTGTGTTCTTCTAAAATGGGGGTGTCTACGTGAATGTACACCCTCTGCTTATTTTTGTGCTGTTTGCATGCACCGTGTCTTTTTATCAGAGCGAGGAGAAGGTGCGACACCTCCAGGAATTGCTGGAATTGGCAGAACAACGGCTACAGCAGACTATGAGGAAGGCGGAGACTCTGCCCGAGGTGGAGGCTGAACTGGCCCAGAGAGTGGCCGCCCTCACCAAGGCAAGTACTCAGTCACTCCTCCAGACAACAGCAGCAGAAAAAAATTGAGAGAGTCAGTTCATAAGATTATTTTCTGTCAGGAAAATGCCCTCTGAGATGGTGATGAAACAAATGATAAGGTAAAGAAGGGCGGAAACTGACATGAAAAGATTACACAGCAGGATTAGATATGAGATCAACAACATAAACTGTTCAAAAGACTTTTTAGCCCACTGAGACGTAATTTAGAGAAACATCTAAAAGTTCTATGATGGGTCAAGGCCTAATTTTAGGTTGCAGGTACGTTCTAACTGGATCATGGAAATCAATAAAAAAAATGTTTACAAAAAATAATGAATTGTATATTAGGAAGCTAAACAATTGACATATTAAGCAAATGCCAACATTGTTTAACCAAAGTATGTGTGGTATAATAAATACACCCCATATTACATTAAATATGGTGCTATTTTAGTTTTCAGTTTGATTCCAAGGCAATAGGTTTCATTTTAATTTAATTAATTTTTTTATTTTTTTTTTCAGTTATGAAAATGTTGTTGAACAGATTTAGTTTTAATTGAGACTGAAATTTGCTCAATAGGTAAATCACATTAATTTGTGCTATTGTTGATATCATGTTAATAATCTTTAATATTTTGGACCTATAGAGTTCATGGTACTGTAATTAAGATTGTTTTTTCAATAAGCAAATTTTGGTGGGACTTTTCAGGGTTGGGTTACCACTTGATGTCCAAAGTAAAATCTGGATCTTGAAGCAAAACCAGTTTAGGATCACTTATTAAAAAAAGAAAAGGTCAGACCTCAGGCCTAGTGTCAGGCAACATGCTTTCCGACACATTGAGTTATGGTGATCATGTAAGTTTGAGTCTGGCATTATTTTTTCATCCTGTTTCAACCCTTTTCCCATCAGTTGTGTCCTTTCTTTTCTTATAAGTGTCAAAAAAGACAAAAAAAAAATACAGCTGTATTGTATATAATAAAGCTCTCCATTGCATCAGCCACCAGACATCCAAGGGTAGAGCTGCTATTTCTCTTCTACAGGCTTCCATCTCCTTCTCTTGCCAGTTTAGATAACCCTCACTCTGTAGCAGTCACATTTCATCTGAACATCCAGCTGGAATTGTGGATGACAGTGTTTTTCAGAGGCAGCCAAATGTCTTGTCAGAGTGGTAGAGAGGCAGTGTGGTTTTGTTTATAGTCTCGCTAATGTAGTTAATTAAAAATGGCAACTTTTGTCATTCTCAGTCAATGGCATCCTGTCATACACCTCATGCTTCAAATAATACAGATCCATGGCTGACCTTAAACCAGATGCAGACTTTCTCCTTCCCAAGATCCTATGTATATGCCATCACTGGGCTATAGAGAAACTGAATAATATAACATCATGCACTGGAAAAAAACAAAAAAACACTATACTTTGATGTCTCATAGCCTTATTTTCATTTTAAATATGGTTTTTGAAAACAGATTTGACAAGCATGTTTCTGTGACCAATAAAATACAAGCAATTAAATCTAAATCTCTTTCTTGTTAAATGTGAAGTGTCTAATCTGTGAAGGTTTTAGCCCTGCTGTTGCTCTTTATACTAATGTCAGTGTTTCCTGTAGGCGGAGGAGAGACATGGCAACATCGAGGAGCGTTTGCGCCAACTAGAGGCCCAGCTGGAAGAGAAGAACCAAGAGCTGGGCAGGGTGAGGACTGGGTTGGGGTCATGACACCAAAAGAAAAAGGGATGCTGAGTTTGTCACTGAGTGAGTGAATGTTGGATAGAGGAAAGTTGAGTTATGATGGAGTAAATGAGGGAGTGTGAGAGTGTGAGAGTAGCTTTGGTTCATTACGGTGTGTGCGTGAGCGTGATTTTGATTTGTTTAAGTGCACATAAGAATGAACACTATAACCAGTGTTTTTTTTTGTTTGTTTTTTTTTTTTTTTGTTTGTTTTTTGTGAGTATGTGTGAATATGCTTGGCCACAAAACTTGAAATAACCCACATCATATGGTTCGTATTAGGGAAAAGTAAATAAACAACATATCAAAATGAAAATGTAAAATGGTAAATGATTTGCCTCAGTGTAATGTTTGTTTAGCCATATTGTCTTTAGCAGTTTGTATTACACATACTTATAGGTCACACTTCACAATAGTTACATTTGTTAACATTAGTTAACTACGTTAGTTAACATGAACCCGAGCATGAACGTATATTATTTGATGGACCTTTATTAACTAACATTAACAAAGATTAAAATATATATTTATATATTGTGTTACCATAATGGATTCTAAATATATTTTTAATGAATTAATTTTTTTAAATAATTAATAATTTAATTTAATAAATAATATAATATATAATATAATAATACTTATATATTAAATATATTTTAATATATAATATTTAATATACACTTTTTAACTTTTTCACTTTTAACAATAGAATAGAAGTCAATGGACATGTATAACCATAATTTAATGACAATGTTCTTTTTTTTTAAAACCATAAAATTTTTAGGTTAGTCTGTTGTTATTTCGATTAAATTTAAATAAAAACAATATAAGTATATGGTCTGAATTTGATAATAAATGTGTGTTTCTGTGTGTGTGTTAAGGAAGACGTGTTACCTGTTGCACAATAAGTCTTGACCAGGCCTGCAGGCGGTATGTTCGACCTCACTGTGGGGACTCTGCGGCCTGACCGCTCTGATTAGCCTGTGCTGCTTTGTCTTCTGCTGTTTTTTACACACACAACAGAGGCAAACAAAGATCGATAGGCTAGCACTCCTGTACAAACATACTCACACACACATACTGCTGCTCTGAGAATATGGGACATTTTTTAGCTCATCTTGCAGATGAATTTCCCCACCCCCCAGTGAGAGCAGAGCTGTAACTGGCTGCTATATTTGGATTTTGAATAATTCATGCATGGTTAACTTCCTTCTGCGTGAGAACTGATGGTTGTAATGACTTAAAGCAGTCAAAGAGAGTCCTTATCCTCCTTCAGTCTTAATTAAACCTTGATACTTACACCTCAGACTGGGCTTGAGCTCCCGTTCTTTCTTGACAGTCACAATGCTCTGTGTTTACTACATTTTAACGTTGCCACCAAAAGAAAATTAGGATTTTGTTGCCAGGCAACTGAGTGCCCATATCATGCCGCAACTGTGTTTAAAAGTCATCACCCCTGCATTCAGCTACAAGGACTGTCATTATTCATTTTCTTGAGGGATTATCACAAAATGCACACTAAACACCCTTAGAAATATGTGAGAAATTAGTTGTAAATGCTGAAACAAAATGTGAACTCTCAAAGGCAGCTATGTGTTTTAATATCAAGAACCTGACTTAAAAATCAGACATAAAACTCTTAGAACGTGATGACAGTGCTTTAGGGTGTAATACTGCCCTCTATTGGTTCTACTGTACGTAGATTATCAGAAAAACTAATTCCATTCTAGTTGTACTCTTAAATAAAGGATGTTGTTTTATACTTCCCTTTTTTTCTTTCTTCCTTTTATCTTCTCTGTTCCCTGTCACTCTTTCTCAGGCTCGGCAGAGGGAGAAGATGAACGAGGAGCATAACAAGCGCCTGTCTGACACTGTGGACCGTCTTCTCACAGAGTCCAATGAACGGCTTCAGCTGCACCTGAAGGAGCGCATGGCTGCGCTGGAGGACAAGGTACAGATTTTACAATACCCACCTGCACATACTACTGTACACATTTCACCATTTGATCAGGAGATGCTCAAAGAGTATTGAAGCAAACACACAGGTCTGACTGATTTCCCAGTCCTAATTACAGCAGATCTCAGATTTACATGCACTGCAGCAAAAAATATAAGATATTATGGGCTGTTTTCAGAAAATATTATTTATTTTTTTATATTACTTAATTTTATTATTTTTTAAAATTCTATTATTTAACATTTAGTTTTTTAAATGTTGAAAGAAAATATTTTTTAATAATGTTTTTAATTACATTTTTTCAGCATTGGCAAAGAATTTTTTATTGTTGCTTTTTTCTTTTCTTAATGAACATAATTAAAATAGGGCAAGTAAAATAAGATCTTAAGAGCTCATTAATTTAAAAAAATATATTTAAATCTATTATAATTTTTTTATTCGTAAGAAATTAAATGTTGATTGTTGATTCATTTTCTTAATGCACATTTATCTGATGAAACTTTGAATTATTATTTATTTGCATTATTTATTATTTAAATTATTAATGAATTAATTAATGAAAATAATTTAATATTAATATTTATGTACATATGTACAATCTGTCTTCATCCTAGAGCATCTGGAAATTGCTTGTGGAAAACATAGATATAAAGGTTCCATATTCTGCTTGAATGAACAGAACCCAGTCCTTTTCTCTTTTAAGCTGTAAACTGAGATGACAGAAGTGGCCAGATGTGAAGGGACAGGCTGAAGCACCACACGTAGAGAGAGAATGTACAGGTTATCTTTGGCACAACGTGCTGCTTAAAGCTTATTCTTAACTTTGTTTCATTTGTTTTTTTTTCCCCCATTCCCCCATCAAGAATGCACTCATCCATGACCTGGAGAATTCCCAAAAACAACTGGAAGAGTTCCATCACACCAAGGTACAGTAGCACTGCTCATTAATATCACACAGATCTGCAGAAATAGAACTGCAATAGCCAGAAGTGTTGCAGTGTTACAGTTTCGAGAGATAATTGAGGAGTATAACATGTCCATGGGTGTTTCTTAATTAACATCAAGTGTTTAAGTTAAGATATTTTTATGAATGTATAAAGTCTGTAAGTATTTAACCTGTAGATGATCTCCATTTCTTTTATATTTTTATTATTTATACTTTCGCTTTTGTAAGTTCATTTTATGGTGTCCTGCGACGTGAAAATGTAATTTTTAAAAGTGCAAATATTTATTTAAAAATATATGCATAAACTAATTTATTTGATCAAAAATATAGTAAAACAGTAATATTGTGAAATATTATTCCTATTTAAAAAATATATATATATTTTGTATTTTAATATATAGTTTTAAATGTAGTTTATTCCTGTGATGGTAAAGCTGAATTTTCAGCAGCTAAAAAAGCATTTCTTCTTGTTATCAATGGGGCTGCCTAATATTTTTGTGTTAATATTTTTCAGGATTCTTTGCTGAAAAGAAAGTTCCAAAGAACAGCATTTATTCAAAAATAGAAATCTTTTGTAACATTATAGATGTCTGTACTGTCACTTTGATCAATTTAATGCATCTTTGAGGAATCAAGTATTCATTTACTTTCAAAAATCTATTTTAAAATTATTATGATCTTATTTTGATCCTAATTCAGTTCATAAAAGTGGTTTTCATAATAATGAAAGAATTGACTAATCAAGTGTTTTTTTGGTTGTTTAGGAGAGGCTTATTGGGGAGATTGAGAAATTACGGGCTGAACTCGATCATCTGAAGCGCAGGAGTGGGGCATTTGGAGATGGAACACATCCTAGGTGACATCCAGATTTAAAATGATTATATTATTTTGTTATGTAATGAGCCCTGTTTTTATTTGCTCATTAAAAGTGATGTGCCAAGTAATTCTCTTTATCTGCCTCTCTCTGTTGACCCAATCTTAGGTCTCATGTTGGCAGTGCCACAGACCTGCGCTTCTCGGTGGTGGAAGGTCAGGGAGATCACTACTCCTCCACAGGGGTCATACGACGGGCTCAGAAAGGTCGACTGGTGGCACTCAGGGATGAACCCACCAAGGTGTCACTGTCACACCTGCTGTACATCTCCATCTGTCACTGTCATAAACCAAAACTTGTAATATGTACTGCGCTGGTATTACTGTAGTCACTGACCAACCTTTCCCTGGTAAACTAATTTCTCCCTATTCTTTTCTTTTGCCTCGTTGGATGTGTTCGTTGTAAGTTCCGGGTTCTCTAATCCACTTCAAAAATGTTGAGAGCAAATCAGATCTTACTGGAACACTATTATCTGGAAGCCTGATTTGTAACCCTGATCCATGTCTTTATTTCCAGATCCTGCCGATGGTGGAGCAGGACTGGGATCGCTCTCAGCCTTCCAGCTTGCGAGCCAGCCGTACTCACCTGATGGGAAGCGACACTGAGCTGTCTGACCTGGACGATGAAGACCGTGAGACCATATTCAGCTCAGCCGATATGTTGTCTCCCAGTGGGCACTCAGACGCCCAGACGCTTGCCCTCATGCTGCAAGAACAGCTGGATGCCATCAATGAGGAGATCAGGTTGGGATATAGACTTTTAAAAGTGACAATATGGAAATCTTTTTTTGTGTTGTGTTGTTTTTTAGCAGCTGCACAGCAACAGCGTGACATTTAGCATTGTGGCAGCGAGTTCTGCATGAGCTAGTGCCACTTAGGTTTAGTTCAAAAAGCTTTTTAAAACTGTTGAAGCGCACAGTTTATGACTAAGAGCTAAGTTAGCAGCAAAAATGGGTCGTTCAGAGTGCATCACAGTTCTGATGTCAGAACTATCAAGACATTAACATGTGACCGTCCGTATTTATTTATCATCATCTGTTCGGTATTCATCATTATGATGGGGGCGTTGTTACTCATTTAACTTGTGAAGACGTTAGCCAATCAACAGAAGTCATTTGCATAAGTCTGAAAGGTACAGTAGCTAAAATAGGCTGTTTAATTTGTTTTTGGTGGACGAAACATTGACTGACATTATAAGGAATTTATAAGTAGTGTTGCATATAAGCTCTTTAACTTACTGCCAGCTTAAAGACCCACTTAAAAGAGCAGAAAAGTCCTTTAACAGTTCAGGGTTACTCTTTACAATATTTGCTTTAGTATATGAATGCTTCAAATTCGAAATCTAATCATGTGCCTCAAGTATATCAGCTTAAATCCTTAAAGTGTCATGTTCCATTGTCTTATTGATCCAAGCTTGTGCTCTAAACTAGTGCTTTCTTGAACAGAGTCTTCAGACAGGTGGCCAGCTGCAGCCAGAGCCAACTTTCTTCTCAAACTCAATTACCTTTTTTTGATTTCAGAATGCATTAACCCTGCAGGCAGACTATAAGAACACCTGTGTGTCTCTGTGCTCTGGCGGCCCACAGATATAACTAGAACGGTAACAGAAACTGTCAGGCAGGCCAAAAACTTCACTCTAAATCCAAACAGTGCTCTGAAGTTTGTCCTGATACCGAGCTGTCTGGATTCCTTTCAGCAGCACAAAGCGCTGGAGGTGGAACATCTGTCATATGTGACAATATTTGTGAGTCTGTAAGTTGAATCTGCCCATCACACAGATAGATTCTGAGTTGTGGATGAACATAAATGCCAGACAATAGCAGAGCTATCACCTGAAATGTGCAGCAGTGTGCAGATAGCAATGTCTCATGACCTGAGCTGTGGCTTAAACTCATGAGCGTTCAACAGACTAATCTTCCACTGCATGAATACACTCCTGAACAAAACCTTAAGACCAGAGGAAACGTTACAAGTATTTGCATTTCACTCTGGTGGATCCTAACCAGGTTGTAAGTACTGCTTCAAAATACCAAAAGAAGAAACAGGAGCAAGAGACAAAAAATTGAGAATAGGCAATTTATTGAAAACTGCATTTAAATTCAAACAGCTGATCAAAAGTTTAAGACCACAGCCATAAAAAGTTAAAATCTGTGCAAAAAATGTCTTTCATGTCAGACAGTCACACTGTCATGACCTCCTGATGGCAAAGGCAAAAAGGCTTTCTGTGTTTGAACGTGGGAAGATTGTTGAGCCGCACAAGCAAGTGCGCGCGCAACGCACCATCGCTGCCGAGGTTGGACGCAGTAAGACAGTCATTTTACATTGCTTAAAAGATCCTGAGAATTATGGGACAAAAAAGTCAAGTGGTAGACCCAAAAAAAGATCAGAGGAACACACAGGATGGTCCAAAAGAGCGACATTATTCTCCTGGAAGAAGTCCTTCGTCAGACGGCCGTTGTGAACTGCAGCGCTGTCCTGTTGAAAGACCCAGTCATTACTGCACAGACGAGGGCCCTCAGTCAAGAGGGATGCCCGCTGCAACATGTCCACATAGCCAGCTGCCGTTTGACACCCCCGCACAACCTGAAGATCCATTATCCCACTGATGGAAAAAGCACCCCAGATCATGATGGAGCCTTCTCCACTGTGCTACGTAGAAAACATCTCCAGTGGGATCTCCTTGTCATGCCAGTAACGTTGGAAGCCATCAGGACCATCCAGGTTAAAATTGTCTCATCAGAGAATAAAACTTTATTCCACCTTTCAGTGTCCCATGTTTGGTGCTTCCTTGCAAATTCCAAACGGGCAAGTTTGTGGCGTGGGAGGAGACGTGACCTTTGAAGACGTTTTCTGTTCTTTAAGCCCTTCTCTCGCAGATGCCATCTAATGGTTATTGGGCTGCAGTCAGCATCAGTAAGGGCCTTAATTTGGGTCGAGGATCGGCCTGTGTCTTCATGGATAGCCCGTCGGATCCTCCGGCGCAGTGCAGGTGAATTTTTTTTTTGGTTCTATCACTTGACATTTTTGTCCAATAATTCTCAGGATCTTACTGCGTCCAACCTCGACAGCGATGGCGCGTTGTGCACGCACTTGCTTGTGTGGCTCAACAATCCTGCCACATTCAAACACAGAAAGCCTTTTTGCCTTTGCCATCAAGAGGTCATGACAGAGTGACTGCCTGAAGGACAATGACATGAAAGCCATATTTTGGCGCAGATTTTAACTTTTTAAGGCTATGGTCTTAAACTTTTGATCAGCTGATGAACAGCCTGTTTGAGTTTAAATGCAGTTTTCAATAAATTGCCTATTCTCTATTTTTTGTCTCTTGTTCCTGTTTCTTCTTTTGGCATTTTGAAGCAGTATTTACAACCTGGTTACGATCCACCAGAGCGAAATGCGAATACTTGTAATGTTTCCCCTGGTCTTAAGATTTCGTTCAGGAGTATATTAACATATATCAACAGTAAGAGGAGTCCTGGTGACATTTTCTTTAAGGGCTGAATACATAATGCCCTATAAAGCTATTAGTAGTGTATTTTATGGTTTCACCATTAATTCTAGCCACCGTTATAATGTATTATATGTGCAGTATAGAATATATAGATAGTCAAGGGTACGCATAAGTGGTGCGCAGGTGCGCAACCAAAATAAAAATTGCACTGTTTAAATAAGTTCAGACCACTAATTTGCCTACCGACATTGTTGACAGCTGTTAATGCTGTTAAAGCTGTTTTTTTAAGCATACTATAAAATAAATGTATTCTTATTTAATAATATTTTTATTTTAGAATATAATAGTATTATCACACTGCATTTATTACTTTGTTTATTATTTAAAAAAACTAACTAAATAAAGTGCAGTAACACTATAATATATATATATATATATATATATATATATATATATATATATATATATATATATATATATATACATACATACATACATACATACATACATACATACATACATACATATATATATATATATATATATATATATATATATATATATATATATATATATATATATATATATATATATATATATAACACTATATATATATAACACTATATAATTACTATTATTAGTTATTTCATTTTTTATAGTCATACTTAATGGGTCACATTAAGTGCAGTGTGAGCACTAAACCAAATCTCCAGGTGCTCTCATGAGAACCAGACTGAAAAATCTATGTGCACCCCTGTACACAGCCATTCTTGGCTACACGTTATGCACTTATAATTTATTAGAAGATGTACGGTCTCTTCAGACACACTTATGATTTGAGTTCGGCTTTGGTTTGAAGTGTACTATGCAGAGAGTACCGTCTGGGGATGTTTGTGTGTGTTATGTAAGATTTTTACATTTTTGCCATCCAGGTGCTAAATCTCTCTCTCCTTCTGTTCCAGAATGATCCAGGTAGAGAGGGAATCAGCAGAGCTCCGGGCGGATGAGATCGAGAGTCGAGTAAACAGCGGCAGCATGGACGGCCTGAACGTGACACTGCGGCCACGCTCCTCCATCCCCACCTCCGTCACCGCCCTCTCTCTGGCCAGTTCATCACCCCCCGTTAGCGGCCGATCCACACCCAAACTGACGTCCGGTTCAGCGGCCCACGAGTTGGGCATCATGACCTTGGTGATCCTTGCTTCACATTGAAATGCTTTTATTTTGTGTTAACCCCGTTAAATCGCCTTTTTCTAACACTCACGGCACTTAATCATGTCACCTTGCATCTTCCTTTGTCTCTTTCTTCCTGCTAACACTTCAGCCTAGTGATTTAAGGAAACATCGCAGACGAGTGGCTGTAAGTGTGTCTTCATCTCTAAATGACTAAACTGAAGACTGGATTGCTTGTGCTAATTAAGTGTGTGTGCATTTTAAATGATTTGTGTTCAGGGTGTGTGAGAAATGTCATTCGTTTTTTTGCGAGAGGTGATATCGTGAAGATTTTGTTTGTGTGTTTTTGTACCAGTCTCCTGTGGAGGCCCGAGAAGACAAGGCCACCATCAAGTGTGAGACTTCGCCCCCTTCCTCCCCCCGCAGTCTCAGACTAGACCAAATGAACTTCGCTCAGCTAACAGGAAGCCTTGAGGATGGCCGAGGGTAAATGCACACACAGATCCACAGATGATCACATCTCAGGTGTTAATAGATCCTTCTCTGATTGAACTAGATGAGACATAATTTTCCTAGCAGGCACAATTGAGGACAGATGAGTTTGTTATAGGCAGAGATTCTCTCACACACTCTCAAATGCTCTTGAGACTATGGGTGTATAAACTAGTTAATTACTGTCAGCTTGCCTTTGTTCAAGTCATGTGTGACCCACATTTGTTCTGTAACACACCTCTAGGTGTGTCATGCGCAGTAAGAATTGTGAGCCAAGTAGATAACTTAAATCTTTGAAAATAAGCTGATTATTGTAGGTAAAAAAAATTGTCTAAAACATATATTATTTTAATCTCTTCAATTACCTTCTGCAGAACATTTCCTTTAAAATAAAAATTTTGTCATAATTTACCTGCTTTCATTATAAACTTGCATATTTTTATAGTGGAACTAAATGTCAAAGATGCTGTTTTCCACAGAGCTTTTCCAAAAATGCTGCTGTTTTGAATTTTCTATTCGTCAAATAATCCTGAAAAAATGTATCGCAAAAATATTAAGCAGTACAACTGTTTTCAACATTAATAATAATGAGAAATAAGAAATGTTTCTTGAGTACCTAATCAAAATGATTCAGCTTTGGCATCATGGGAATAAATTACATTTTAAAATATTATTAAAATATAACTTTTTCTGTTTAATAAAATCACTATAGACTTACTTATACAAAGAATTTCTAAATGATTTTCTGGTGGGCAGCATCATATTTAGCTGTCATGCTGTGTTTTTAATTATGTTGCTCCAGATGTTCTCTCTAGAGTATCATCTACTATTTAAGCTCGGTCAGGGTTTAGCTGGTGTGATGTTTTTATATGGCTAAATTTAATGATGAACTACCATGGGTATTGTCAAATATAAATCACACTTTGTAGTCTGACTAATTTAATTCAAATAAGATTTTCAGAAGGTGTCCTGCACACTCAGACTAATACACATTGATTTGAATCAAAGCAAGAAATCACACCTGATGTGCTGTTTTTCAGTCTCTCTCTGTCCTTCCTACTCCCACATCACTGCTGGGGAGTTAAACTGCATCTCAGAGCCGCCCAGCTCTATCACGATTTAATGCTTTGCACAGATTTATGGTGATGTTAGGGGAGGAGTGATTTCAATACGATTGAATTGGCTTCGATAGAACCAAATAAGAGTGCAGGAATAACTAAGCATTTCTCAGCAGGGCAGGCAGTTAGTCTGATTAAAAGATTACAAACAGAAGTGATCCGGCATGGTATATAGTGTGAGGCGTTGTTCACACAGGACAGGTTGTTGTGTTCTGTCTTATGTACACATACTTCAGATACATGTCTTTATCTTTTGTGTCAGGTCTCACTGTTTTTAAAGCATTTCCCCTTCACCCTGGCAGTTATTAAGGGCAAAATTCCTTGCCACTGTTACTGTTTCTATTCGACTGCGGTTTCTGCCTCCACATTGCTGCACTTCTCATTTGCATTAGGTTAAACTCTGCTCAACTTAGTTTTGCTATTGATAATAGTTTCTAATGCCACCAGAAATTATTAAAAATGAATGACTTCCAGTTGCTATTTCACTACAGATTTCTGTCATTGCAAACATCCCTTAAAGGGCTAGTCCATCCAAAAATGAAAATTCTGTTATCATTTACTCACTCTCATGTCAATCCAAATCTATAAGTGTTTTTTTTCTGTGGAACGCAAAAGAAGATATTTTGAAGAATGTTGGTAAGCAAACCGTTTTGGTTCTCAGTGACTTCCATTGAATTTTTTGTCCATATAATGGAAGTCAGTAGGAACCAAAACTGTTTGGTAACAAACATTCTTCCACAGAAGAGAGAAAGTCACACAGGTTTGGAATGTCATGAGAGTGAGTAAATGATGACGGAGTGTTCATTTCTGGGTGGACTAGCCCTTTAAATGCTTTACTGTAAGTCACACAGTGCCTCTCTTTTTCCCCACTTTCTCTTTCTCTCTCTGCTTAGGGGCAACAAAAAGAAGGGCATAAAGTCCTCTATCGGCCGTCTCTTTGGCAAGAAGGAGAAATCGCGTTTAGATCAGCCTTTGAGCAAGGATGGCCAGATGACACCACCTATCATTCCAGGTCGCATGAAACAAACACGCAGACATTACATGCGGGAAATGTCGTGGTTTTATTACTACTACAGAGTATCACTTAAAAAGCCTTAAATTCAGTTTTATCAAATTTAAGGCCATAAAAAGTCTTAAATACTTTAAATGGTATAAGAAAAACCTTACTTGTAATCAGAAGTATTTGATTTATTTGTCTTGCAAAAGTCAGTTCAATTTGATTTTGATACCATGTATCTAAATGAGTGAAGATTGTATACTCCTTAACAGATTTCGAGATGGGCATTGGCGATACCATGACCTTGAGCAAACTGGGCACACAGGCAGAGCGAGACCGCAGGATGAAGAAAAAGTAGGTCTTCTCTGCTTTATGTCTCACTCACACAGTAAATCACCCTGAGACATTCACTAATCTGACCTAATCCTTATTACCTAATTACACAGCTCAGTTAAAGCAAATGACCAATCAATTGGATGGCAAAGTGCCATTTCCTGCAGATAAACAAGTTACAAATAACACTTAATAGTAGACTAATAACATGGCCTCATTTGAACGTACTTTACCATCTCATAGAGTCTGTCCTCATCTCCACATCTTATCTCTGTCCCCTGACCATTAGCGTCACAGAAAAAAATAGGTTTCCTAATTAGCACCTGCCATGTGGATAGGTTTGTGTGTGTGTGTCCATTCTTTGGCACTGTGCAGAACAAGAACAAAATGTGCTTCTTGTTTGGGTGTTAGATGAGAAAAAGAAATTGGATAGCCTTTGCATTCTAATAAAATAAATGATGTTAGAAGAATAGCCTGGTGCTGTTCTCTAATAGAAAGAAAATCTGATTCAGATAAGTTAATATTTAAAATAATAGGAACAGGAATAAATTACATTTTAAAATAGATTAAAACAGAAAGCAGTTTTAAATTGTATACATTTTTTGTTATTAGTATATTTTTTATCAAATAAATGCAACCTTGGTGAGCCTATTAAATCTTATAGCCTAATCTTTTAAATAGTAATGTGGATAATAAAAAAATATTATATTATATTATATTTTATATTATATTATATTATATTATATTATATTATATTATATTATATTATATTACATTACATTACATTACATTACATTACATATCAGGGCTTAGGTCCACTTTCATGCTAAACAAAAAAATAACAATAACATTAAAAACATAAGTACATTTTAACTCCAGACTTTTGAGTGGGTGTGTATATTAGCCAGAATAAAATGAACATTGCTGTTAAAATTCCCATATTGTTTAACCACTACACTGTAAGCTTCATATGTTCATATGTGAGTTTGACGTCTCTAGGGTTGTGTTTCCTCTAAGCTCTGACCTTTCTTTGTCTTCTATCAGACATGAGCTGCTGGAGGGTGCTAGGAGGAAAGGGCTTCCTTTTGCTCAGTGGGACGGCCCAACTGTGGTCTCCTGGCTCGAGGTACAAAGACATCAGCCATCATCCCTCCCACAGAGCAGTAATGAGTACAGAAACTCATGATCTCCATAATTATAATCACACAAATCATGGTGGGGTGGGATGCGGATGACAGTAATTATGATAATTACTTACTCGCTCTGATGATGATGGAGATAACAAAGATGCATCTTGACGGCCTTCTCTCTGACATCCTCCAGCTGTGGGTGGGCATGCCAGCTTGGTATGTGGCGGCGTGTCGTGCCAACGTGAAGAGCGGCGCCATCATGTCGGCACTGTCGGACACAGAGATTCAGCGAGAGATCGGCATCAGTAACCCGCTGCATCGGTTGAAGCTGAGGCTGGCCATTCAAGAAATGGTGTCACTGACGAGTCCGTCAGCTCCTCTCACCTCACGCACAGTAAGAGCCTGCCTGTAAACTGCTCACATATACAGTCTCAAATGGAAAACAAATATGAATCAAAAGTTTTACTTTAAATTTTATCTTATTTAAAATTTTATTTAAAATTTTATTTTATTTTATTTTATTAAAATAATGAATTATAGTGATTTTTCTAAAATCATTGTAATTTTATATTTCATGTAATTCTTATTTTATAAGTGAAATAGTTTTTATAATAAAAAATTTATGTAAAAAATATTTAATGTATTTTTATAAATTTTAATTTTATTATTTTAGAATTAAGTAGTTAATAATTAATTATAATAATTAATACAATTATTGTAATTTTCATTATTTTGTTAATCATTTAAATGCAATAATTATATTAATATGGTAATAATTGTATAAATGAAATAATCTTTATAATAACAATTTGTGGAAAAAATATTTAATATATTGTTATAAAATGTATTTTTATTTTATTTAAAACTATTAATTTACAAATTATTAATTATTTATAATTATAATATAATAATTTGGTAAATACATTATAATTGTATGCATAATAATGCTTTCTATTTGTATTTAATTATTATTTTAATTGTTAGTGAAATAAAATTAATTATATTAAAAATATTAATGAAATCGTCTTTATAATAATTTTTATTTAAAAAAAATATTGTTATAAAATTTGTTTTATTTAAACCCAAATAAATTATTAGTGATTTTGGTCCAATTTAGATTAAAATCTGTACACCTACTGCATACGTAGAAAATAATTGCCGGGGGTGTTAGTAACATGACTGCTAACTGTACAGATTTGCCTTAAAGGGACTTTGCTTTAAAGGTGGATATGAGGACTATGCCATGTGTGATAATTTATCTGCGTGTATGTGTCTGTTTTTCTCTGTTCAGTCTTCCGGAAATGTGTGGGTGACTCACGAGGAGATGGAAAACATGGCAACCTCGACCAAAATGGTTAGTCCATCTGGGTGACTCCCTTGTGCCCGCGGTGCCATGCATATGCCACGCTTCCGCAGCCCTCACAACCCCCAGCCTGCTGCCCCTGAATCCACCCCCATCTCCCTCTGCCCTGCAAACTTCCCAAAGAGTGCGCTTATTAAACCTTTTGCATGTTTCTGTGTGATTGCTGTCATGTTGCTTTGCAAAATTATTCCATATTTAACTGCATTTGCAGTAACCTAGTAACAACCACAGCTTCTTGGTTTGCTCTTCATCTACTCTGACTGGACTGAACTTATTTAGCTGGAAGAGAGCATTGTTAACACTCTCCTCTGTGCTCTAACACGCTGGCACTCTGGCCTTTGACTGACAGGAGAATGAGGAAGGAAGCTGGGCTCAGGTGAGAGAGCAACCAAGAGCCTTCCAATGACCTCTTTTATGTGGTTTTTACTTTCCATTTTAAAAATTCAAAGTCATTAGCTTGGTATGTTTATAGCGTAAGAATTGACAGTCTTTATAAGATTTTCATATGGAGTTTAGTAAAAAATTGCAATTTGTCATGTAAATATCTGCAGTTATACTCTATATGTAAGGAATGCAATGAAAACTTTGTTCATTTGATTTAAAAATAAAAAGTATTTTTTATGGGCCAAAATGCATTTTTATATTATGATTATATATTATCATAATGTCATAAATATATATATATATATGTATATATATGTGTGTATATATATATATATATATGTACATACAGTGTGTATATATATATATATATATATATATATAATATTATTTAAATATTTTTTTTCTTTTATAAACAATAAAATAATTAATTATACAATATCTTATATTTATTTATTTATTTTTATTTATTTACTTATTTATTTTTTAAATGGCGGATAAATGTTGGGGTGTGTGTGTGTATTTATTAATGTAAACATGCATTTTTTTTTTTTTAATTTATTCTCTCTCTCTTTTTTTACATTTTACATTTATTGATGTCTGTGTAGGATCTAATTAAAATTACTAAACTAAATCCATGTAAGATCCAGTTGACAGAGGCACAGTGAATAATATCTCTTTTCCTTCTCAGACGCTAGCATATGGTGACATGAACCATGAGTGGATTGGGAACGAGTGGCTGCCCAGTCTCGGCCTGCCTCAGTACCGTAGCTACTTCATGGAGTGCTTGGTGGACGCTCGTATGCTGGACCACCTTACTAAGAAAGATCTGCGGACACATCTCAAGATGGTGGACAGCTTCCACCGGTAAATAATAAGATTGACTGCTCATTTTTAATAACTACAGTGTGAACCAGACTTTGTATGGAATAGTACGTGCATTATTTCCTTACAGGGCTAGTTTGCACTATGGCATCATGTGCTTAAAAAAGCTGAACTATGACAGGAAGGAGCTGGAGCGAAGAAGAGAGGATTTTCATCATGACATCAAAGGTATGAATAAATTAACAATGCACTCTCTGTATTCATTACTTGTAAGTTATGAAGGGAAGAGCACAATCTAGTGGCCGTACCTGTTATCTGCATTTTGGTGGCAGGAATGTTTGAGGTCAACAGCTGAGCTTTATAGTGCCAAATTCATTTAAAGGGACAGCGCCCAGCTGAACTTCAGCACAACACATGAACTTGACACAGCTGTCACAGCTTTTTAAAATCTTTCATCTTCATCGCTAAAGACACACGCACCAACTGCTTAAGACACACACACTTAAGCACATTACGCACAGGATTGTACAAACAGAAAGCAGGCTAGCCAGCTGTGCAAAATGATCATGCTCCACATATACTGTTACCTAAACACAGATATTTCCAGTACTGTTATAAACACAGACCCGCTTCTGTGTTTACTGCACTGAAGTAAACACAGAAGATTCACTTCATTAATGTTTACTGCATGCATGGGTTAGAGGTGGTCTATTCAGTCTTATACCACAGTATATCACGGAAACTGTATATCACAATACACATGTAGTTTCAATAGTTGTATGTGTTTTATAACATATAAAATATATAACTTTTTGTCGACCAAACCCCTAGACATAAAATACTTCATTGAAGTATCACCTAAGAATTTAAGTTAATATTTCAATAATTTAATGACACATTCACATTTGTGGTTCTCTGATGTTGGTTAATGATCACATGACATGCAAGTTAAATTGTGTAAGTATTGCAGCCCACATTAAATAGTAGTAGTAGTAGTAGTATGAGGTTTTAACTGTGATTTACAAAATTGAAGATAGAAACATATTGCTGTTGTAAATTACAATTGTACTGTAAAATAAAATGTTTTAATAATTTTAATGTACACTACAATTTTCAATAACAATCTTTACTTTCAAACATTGAAGCGTTCAAATATTTCAAATCCTTTTTGTTTTTATTTTGTTGAAATACTGCATATTTACTTATTTTATCCGTGTAATACGTATGCTAACAAAAATGTTAAAAATGATGCAAATGCGTAAATAAAGTGAGCATAGCACACGTTGCATTCACAATGCATGGTAAACTTGCAGCACATGCAGAGATTAAGCTGATCATCAAATTATGCAATTATTTAATTAATTCGTAGCATTTGATTTGATAGTCACACTATGCTAAATCTTTTGATATGGCTTTATAATGGAAGTAATTTGAGTCAGTTTAATATGAAACCAATGAACCATTTTGTGTCTAGCAGAGGTAGTAGCAAATGCATGTATTGTTGTCATTCCCAGATACCCTGGTGTGGACCAATGATCATGTGATGCAGTGGGTTCAGAACATCGGTCTGAAAGAGTACAGTAATAACCTGCTGGAAAGCGGTGTGCATGGAGCTCTCATTGCCCTAGATGAGACGTTTGACTTCAGCAGCTTGGCCCTCATTCTACAGATCCCCATGCAGAACACTCAGGTGAGGAACACACATGATGTTTAAAGACACTAGCTGATCCATTCTGTTCTAGCATAGAAAACTAACTCAGTTGATATAGTGGTTCAGCACACTAGTGGTCTTTCCAAAGTCCTGTATCTCTGTGTCTTCCAGGCCAGGCAGATTCTGGAGAGGGAATTTAACAACCTCTTAGCATTGGGAACAGATCGACGCCTGGAAGAGGTTGGTAAACATTTGGATTCTTTTTGAATTTTGGCTAAAATTTCAAGGAATTTTTACAGGTCACTACAAGTAAATTTGTCATATGTCATATGCATGCTTTGCAGTCTACTTGTTTTTGTTGAATGTTTTATGAAGCCAAAAGCATGTAGCTAAAGATTGTCATGTACATGTACTTACAGTGTACTTACACAAGAAAGTACTGTAATATAAAGTAACTACATGGGGTAGGATTAGGTTTAGGGGTAGGTTCAGGGTTAGTACCTAGTTATTACCTAGTTATTGTAATTACTACAATAAGTACATAGTATGTACATGAGGAACAGGACTGTAAAATAAAGTGCAACTATGATTTTTTTTGTCTTTTGAATGGGACAATAATGAATCACCTGCAAAATATAGACTAGAGCTTCTAATGTACTAAGAAAGAGACTTTCACAATTTAGTCTCTTTTGTCAGCACTGTTCAGAATGGAGTAATCACAGTCGTTCATGATTGTGTCATCTTATTTAGTCATTTTAAGAAACTGATGAAGTCGATTTTCATTTGTATATCAGGTACCAATCATTTTATTTTATATATTTAAACAATTGTCATTTTTAATGAATGGATGTCTGCAGTGAAAAACTTCTTGGGATTTGAATGCAGCTTTTCAAAGCTTTTTGAATACAAGTTTTTAAAAGGAAACAGAAATGTAAAATAGAAGTATTTATTTGTTTATTGTATTATTTATTTTGTTTATTTTGTCTTTGTAAGCTTTTTTTTTTTAAGTGAAACAGAAACATAAAATAGAAGTATTTATTTGTTTATTGTGTTTACTTTATCTGTGTAACAGCTTTTTGAAAATTAAACAGAACTAGAACAACTAGAATATTTATTGTATTTATTTATTGTTTTATCTATTTGATTTAGAATTTATTTTATATCTGTGTAACAGTTTTTTCAAATGAAATGGAAACATAAACTAGAATATTTGTGTTATTCTTACTTGTTTTAAAATGGCCATTTTGTGACACAGCAATAAGCTGGGAGTGCTTGTCTGCAGCCAGACTCTTCTGCAGATGCAGCCAGGATTGCACTGCATATCATTAATACTGACATTTGTTCCCTTTAGAACTAGGAAATGAGCATTGTGCGGTGATACTCACTTCTCTGTTGCCATATATGAAATAACACAGATGTTGGTGCAGTCATAGTTTTGAACAGTATCTTAACCCAGTTGTTGTGATGTCATTCCTTTCAACAGAGTGATGACAAGTCGTTCCGAAGATCTCCATCGTGGCGTAAGCGCTTCAGGCCGAGGGACGGCCAGGGCCTGGGTATGATGCCAGGGTCCATAGAGACTCTTCCCGCTGGCTTCCGCCTCAACACCATGTCCATTCCCCCCTCTATGGCTGCTGTGCCAAAGAAACAGCTGCAACCAGAAGGTAGAAAGGGGGGGCAGGGTGTTTTACAAGGGTGAAGTGAGTTCAGCATTGCCATTAACACATTGCTCTTCAATGGTTGCAGTCCAGTACTAACAAGTAGTGCCTTCTCTAACTCTTTTACAGTTTATCTTGCAGCACTAATTGCAAAACATGAATGCATTTGACTGTGAAAGCATGTGTTGAAAGTAACTAATATTAAAGGCACAGGTCAGGGTCATTCAGCTTGTGTCACTGCATGTTTTCTCCCCTCTGTCTCTGTGGTTCAGCAGCCGGTCCCCCGGCCCCGCAGAGACTAGACCCCTCAGCTGTCAGGACTTACTCCTGCTAACTTGCTTTTACTAATCACTGCACTCACACTAACAGGTAAGCTGGTCACTGCAGCCTCTCTGCTCAGTTAGAGATGTTTAATGATGCTCAGATTCATTTCTTGGTTACTTTTCATGAATGTACATGAATGCTCAGTTTTCTTTTGTGTAAAACTTAAGTAGCTTAAACTTCTATAAAACAGAACTGAATGAAAGTTCATATAATCCACTAGGATCCACCTAGTAATCAATCGGAACATGCAGCAACTCTATAGTAAATGAATGCATTATTGCACTCCATTATTTGATTTCAATTTTCAGTATCCTTTCATGTATATTTATTCAGTCTCATGGATTATATGAACGTGAGCTCATGACTGTTTTTCTCTGTACATCATTTATTCAAGTACATATTTAGTTTGTGTAATTATGAGGTATTTAAATGTCACATTTTGTAATTATGTCAGTGTTCCTCAGGGTTTGGTACAAGTTTGGTACAATCATTAGAATTTGTAGCATAACGTTGGTTAACACAAAGAACTATTAACAAAAATAGAAATTGCAGTTACACAAATGGGCCATTCACACAGTGAGCATTTTTTCATTACACTTCGGTGCTTCTCCATTTTTTTTTTTATGTAAACATGCTCTAAATGAGTGTTTGACAGTTGCAATTGAATCATCTGCATAACACAGCATTCTAAAAACAGTGCTCAAGTTAAAAGAAATTCAACTTTTAAAAACGCATCGGTAGACCTTTTTCTTTTCTTTTTTTCATTCTATTGCCCGGTGTTTTAGTGCAAAAACACATTCTGTCTGAAACACACTAAGTTGTTCACACAGGCGTTCTGCTTCTCAGTTGTTTTTCTATGTAAAAGTGTTAGATATCTTGTCGCTTGTGTCTCTTGCAGCATTCTAGAAGATTGATTTTGCTTTTTTTTTTATTCCACTGCCCGACGCTACATGGATATATTTGCATTGAGCTCTTGCATCTTTTGCAGTGTTTTGCGCATAAAACGGCACTCCAAAAAGTTTAAAGAAGCCCAACTTTTAAAAAACACTTGAATTTTTTAATTCGGCTGCCCTCCATGTGGCATTTTTAAAGACAAAAATGCATTCTGTGTGTATGGCCCATGACACCAGACATAAATATCAGCGTCTAGAGAGATTAAAGTCTGAATGTTAAGCTCATCATTTTATTAAAGCATGAATTCCTCCATAAAATAACATGATGATTTGTAGGTGTTGCCAGTACATCAACAGACACATGACTTGAGGTAAAGAAGTAGCTGAGAGCTTGTGTTTACACTGTCCTGACTGCTTTTTTATCGACTGCTATGTTACATTAACTTGTATTGAACCCTGAATATACTTTTTTTTTTAAAGAAATATGATTTTGCTTCTGTTATCCTCTCATTTCCCTGCCAGTGCATTCCCACTACCTGTACGGACACATGTTTGCGGCCTTTCGAGAGTGAAATATGCCAAAATCTGGGGACACCTTGAAAGGATGAGGGAAGGGTTAACCTCCGCCCCTCCCCTGTCCTCAACAACACCAGAGCTTTCTTGGACACCGTGCAATAGAGGGGGCCAGAAAGATTAATTTTGAACTCTGAACGCGTGGAACGCATAGCAGAGAAATCTTGTCCTATCAGTCGTTTCCCAGTAATCCCGGTTCTATAGTCTTTGTGGTGGTCGTACTTAACTGGTGTATTTGGCCCTGTAGTCTGTCAGTGCTATAGTCTGCTCCTTTGGGTGTGCCATTGGCATTTTACTATATAAGGCTTTCTCCCCTTTGGTTATGCAAAATATTAATCAACGTCTCTGTATATATGAAAAACAGAAAATTATGCTGTTATGTTTTTTATGGAAATATATATCAGACTTGTATATGGAGATGAATATATCATATGAATTTTAAAGTCTCAGTTGTGACTGTTTCCTGTCGGTTAGACAGCTCCGTCTGCTAGAACGGTGTTGTATATAGTCGGTGTCTTACACCAGTGGTGACTGGAGAAACGTGCGTTTGTGTTCACATCAGCAGAGCTTATCCACGTAATACACTTCCAGGACTCTGAGATCGTATAAAGCCATGATGCTAAATATTGTCGAGCACCAGGGAAAGCAATAGACTTCAGTTAACTTAGCATCAGGAGAGAAAAGAAAAAAAAAAAAAAACCTTGGACCTGCGAACAAACATGATCTTCGTCACTTGAAATTCAGCATCACAATGGGAGCAAATGATTCTCGAGCAACCTACCTACCAAACCAGTTAAGAGCGCGTGTCAGTCTGTTGGGCATTTCTTTTCTTTTTTTAAGACAGTATTTTCTGTAATTCACAGGATGTATCGTGCTATTGTGGCAGCTACTGTAATGTGTGGAAATGTGTGTATGTGTATTATAAGTGTTACACAATGCTGACAAATCATGTTCTTTAAAAAGTGCTCTATTAAAAAAAAAAAAAAAAAGTATTAATATAAGTGACTGTTTTTTTTTTTTTTTCATTTTATACACAAAAAATCATCATTGTCATTCTTAAAATAATTCTATTCAATTAAATGAATGATTGATGATCAAGCCTTGTTTGTGTTGTGTGGGTCACTGTTGGCATTGGGGCGTCCGGTGGAGCATGCATGCCACTAAACTTGACAATCACTGTAGCATCTTTTGCCTCTCTTTCTCGCTCTCAGTCATCATTACCACAGATCTGAAGGAATATATCACCAATCAAACACTTGAACTTGAAATCCTGTGGTGTGCTGCTCTTTTTAAGCCTCGATCTGCCAATTGTGCCTAGCCTTTCACAGCCAGTTTAGTTGGTTCTGCTTGGTTTTTAATGTTTGGCGTGCTCGCTGAATATCTATTTGATCTTTTAGTGGCTTGCTAAAATAAATGCCTTGATGAGGACCAAGCGTTTCCCTGATGCGACGGTGGTGGAGTAACTGAAGCCTCTTGCTTTGCAGCGTGTTCTTCTGTGATGGTCATTTTTACGCTAATTTGTTTCTGTAGCTCTTGACAGTAATGTGAACTGTAAAACAGGTGCAAGTCTCTCTCTTTCTCTCTCTCTAGCCCCCTCACAAGCTCTTTCTCTTTTGTGTGCATGTAAGGTTTAATGTGTGTGTGTAAATAGCTGATTTATGTATATAATTCTGTATAGAGTAGATGCAGATTCCACATAAAGCATGTGGTTGAACAAGTGAGATTTTTTTTCTTTGAATGTGATGTTTGTTTAGTACCGCTCAGCAACTGTTGAGGTTTTTTTTTTCACTTTAAATGTAAAAAGCTGTCACAAATAATTATATATGAATATATAAAATAAATATTTACCTTATGTATTATAAATCATTTCATGGATTTTTATTTGTGTATTTGGTGCTTTCTTGCACACAAGTCTAAATCCAAAGTCATGTTTTAGAGATTGCTGGGAAAATACTTTGCAACAAAACAATAAATTAGATTATCAAATCAGCAAATTAAAAAAAAAAAAAAAAAAAAAAAAAAAGGTCTTTAAAGGGCAAAGAAAATGAATATATACAAATACACAACAATCTTTATTATAAAAGTCAAATAAATTATTCCAAGCACACAGAAAAATACAAAATAAAATAAGAAATCCACTCTGTAGAAAATAGGAACATATTTACATGACTGGCATTCAGAGCTAGTTTAAATTAAGCAGAAATTGGTCAAAACCAGAAGTAAAACATTGGACCCACAATTTTTTGTTGTTGTTGTTGTTGGTAAGCATAAAGCACACACAAACAGAATGAAAATATAGGAATCAACAGGGAAAAAGGACAAACCATGAATTTATGAATCGGCCTGTCTGAAGTTTAAGCAGGAATTAGGCTGATCTGAAATTCGTTCTTATTCCCACAGATATAAGAAACATTTGGAAATATAATCATATGGACCTCAAGATTTGTCTGGAAATTAAGCCCCCAAGGCTTTTATGACTTTTAAAAGCTACTTCATTCACCTTGGGTGTTACAGATAGTGCTGTTATGGTCAGTGAAAGGTGGTCTGAACATAACGGTGGTGTCACCCTCCTCATTTATTTGCTTATGTCCACTGAATAGGGGACCGCAGTCACCTCTGTTCCTGTAATGCTGTCCACAATAGACGTCAGAGACCTCAGGTTGGTTTGCTCTGAGCAGTCGTCATTCAGAAGATCTGAGGAAATTAAAGAACTCTGTCACATGCCAGGCAAGTCGTTCGGACCTCACTTTTTTATGCTTCATTTCAAAAATTATTAAATTTTTATGTGGCTTAATGGAAGTTTTCAAATGTCAGGCTAGTTAGTGTAGATGTGGTGGTCTTACCCTCGTGAGTGGAGCTGTAGGCAGGGGCGCAGTGCTCAGACGCACTGCTCCACTCTGGACTGCTACAGCAGGTGCTGCCAGAGCCCTGATCGCTAGAGGACGACATCTGTTTCACACAAACACACACACACACACACACACTACTGTCAGTCACATCAGCTATCCCTCACGACCATTATAAAGCAGCCATGAATCAAGCGCTGCACACAGCAACCTATTATCCTTCACACATTTGGTTTGATTGATTTTATATGGGCAGTCTTTGTTTTTAAATATTTTTAAAAACGGAAACATGAAATACTGTATGACATTTTTTTTTTATTTTATTGAAATAAAGAAGTAACTTTATTTTATTTAAATAAAAAATAACTTTTTCTGACTTTTGTCAAATATTCTCAAGTAATGAATGAATGAGAAAATCAAATTTGTTAATTTTTAATAAACAAGTAACCTTTGTTCTTGTTCCTTTTTTTGCAAAGTATTCTGCATTTAAGGCTGTATTTAGCTTTAAATTTCTGACTTTACTGACAAATAATATCAATTAATGAATGTGACAAAATGCAATTATTTTTTTTTTTAAATTAAATTTATTCCATTTTTTTCAATGCATTCTTCATTTCTGAATTTACAGTCATTTTGTCATTGAGTGAATGACAAAATATAGCTGAATGTTTTTTTTTTTAAATTTATTTATTTGTTTATTTATTTTTGGGGGGGTTGTGAATGGGTTGATTTTCAATAGAAATATGAGTTAATTAAACGCCCACAAAACTACATAATTTCAAAGAATGTCTGCTTAGTTAATGTAAAGCACTTTCCAGTGACCTTGAGCTGTTAAAAAGTACAGTCCTGTTTGACAGCATATAGGTCATATGTAAAGCCCACCGTACACCTGCCCCTGATTCCCCAAGCTTCACTCACCCCTTGAGGAGCCGTGGCTCTGTAATGCATGTTTCCCTGCTCATGTTCCTGCTGGTTGAGAGAGCTGACCAGTGCCTGGAGTCTCTCGATGTACTGGATGGCGCTGCGCAGGATCTCCACCTTAGGCAGCCTCTGGTTGGGATTCATGAGCGTGCTCCTCTTAAGAGCCTCAAAGGCCTCGTTGACTTTCTTCAACCTCCTCTTCTCCCTCAAAGTGGCGGCTTTCCGTCGATCAATGGTCACCGACTTGCGCTTACACACCTTGCAGGCCCAGGGCAGACACTGACCCGGACAGTGCTGCTGCTCCTGGTGAGGAGACATGGACAGACCGAGGCTAGAAGATGGAGACGGTTTGTCCTCCAACCCCACTCCGTTTGACAGCAGCCTTCCGTCGCCACACAAGCCCACCCCCATGGAGCTTCGGTCCTGATATCCTGCTTGGTCGAAGCCTCCGGTCAGCCTTGACTGGAAGAAGTTATCGCCGCCTTCGTAAAAACGCTGGTCTGCGAAGAAGTAGGGGTTGGTCTCGAAAAGCTCCATGTCTTGCTGCAATTAGAGTCCACCGGCTCTGCTCTGTCTTCTCTGAAAGCGTTATAGGTCCTTTGCGGTTCTTGCGAGCGTGTGTGGGTGTTTCCCCCCGGAGCTGAGCTCGTGCTGAAGAAGATCTGTGGACAACAACTGCTCCACACCAACTGCAGTGGTGGCATTTAAACTCTCTGCCTGGTGTTAGATCAGTAGGTTAAATATAGCCAGGGCTCTGAGAAACCTGACCCTGCGTTTAGCTGTTGCCACACATCTAAACTTTACATCTCTTTTCATTCCCCAATCTTCTGGGGATTTGGGACCGGTTTGCTTCGAGAATGGCGTCAGGCCGCTGTTGAAAGTCCAGAAACATGATCTGAGTGCCATGGAAATCAAACAGACTACAGCAGATATGAAAGATCTACTACGGCTCCTTAATTAACTGGTCTAAATCCTTGTCAGACAGTATCACCTTCTCTTCCAAAGCTGAAAAATGTGGCACACTTACTATCAACAGTTCCATGTTTCTATAACTTGGCTGGAGCAATTCATTATTGAGGGTGTCTGTTTGGAAAAAGATTAAGATAAATGCTTTATACTTTATGACTGTTATATATATATATATATATATATATATATATATATATATATATATATATATATATATATATATATATATATATATATATATATATGGTTCAGAAAAAGACTGGCATAACAAAAGCTGAACTATATAATACATTATATTAATATATTTCAGTTTTTGTTATGCCAGTCTTTTTCTGAACCTTTCTCAATCATTATTTGTTTATTTAGTAATTTGCTGTTGTTAATAATAATTATAATAATAATAATACTATTTAATAATGATAATAATCATAATCATTCATTCACTTTCATTCATTCATTCACTTTATTTATAGAGCACCTTACAACTGCACCTGCAGACCAAAGTGCTGTACAAGCAGCATAGTAATGCATAGTAATCATAATAATGCATTTTTATTATAAAAATATAATAATATAGTAAATAACTTATTAATAATAATATATTAATACAAATGTTTGATAATGTAATAATAAAAAAAATAATAATTATAAATGTATTAATAACTCAATCTTCGTATGATGTGTTGGTAATATAATAAATATAAATGTAAAATCAATGTATATATTATGTATAATATTATATATTTCAGCTTTTGTTATTCCAGTCTTTTTTTGAACCTTTCTCAATCATTATTTGCTTATTTAGTAATAATTTGCTGTTGTCAATAATAATAATATAATGTATTTTTATTATAAAATTATAATAAAATAGTAAATAACTTATGAATAATAATATATTAATAAAATGTTTAATTATGTAATAACAAAAATAATAATTATATATATATATATATATATATATATGCATGTATTATATTTATATTATATTATAATGTGTTGGGAATATAATAAATCACATTTTAATATAAAATATAATATAGAAATAATATATAAAAATATAAACATGTTAAATTGGTCACTTTTTTATTTATTTATTTATTTTTGTCTTTTAAAAACTGTATAGTAATAGTGAAGTGTCTAGTATAGTGCTGCATCTATACATTCCTCTGTGTAATGCCCGGCATTGTTCAGTAAGATAGACCTTTGTTGTCCCTGACCCCAAAAAGTGAGGTAGGCTCTCCGGACGTTGGAAATCCCTAATGGACTCGTCTGGGCTCATTGCTCACATGCTAATTCAGAGGAGTTTCCGCTATGTCCCATAATGAATCCACAGGCTTATTTATGTTACTGACACCACCACAGCTATTCAAGGTTCATGAAGTACTGTAGATGGTGAAGGGGGTTTTTCACTATGATGTTTTTCCTAAGTTACAGTAGGCTGAACACTTCTACAATGTTATTTGTGAAAGTGACCCTTAAAAACTGTGACTGTTTCCTTACACATCTATAGTTAACAAGTGTAAAATTGGGGGACCTGTTTCAGAACTTAAAGATACCTTCTGTCCAGTACAGGTCTGAAACGGGACGCCCCGCGGTGCTCTCGTCATGGTAACCCAAGCTTCCATCCTTGGCAGGATTAGGAGGCTGTGCAGTTGGCTGTCAGGTTAAAATGTGATGGATGATCACTGATGGTTGAGGAGCACAATGGGGCCTCTGTGGCTGTCCAGGCTGCAGGAGAGCAGTGTGTCCGAGTCACTCACCCCGGACCTTCCCTCAGCCTACTGTCAGCAGAAAGAGAGGATAGCAGGGTGACAGGTCCATGCAACTACACACACACACACACACACACACACACAGGAACTCTTCCTGAAGAGGAAAGAACTTTCTCAGCATTTTTGGTGAAGAGGTTAGGTTGCTAATGATATAACACAGCTGTCTTGCTCAAAAGGGGTGTCACAAATAAGAATTTCTGTGATAATATCTTTTGAAAAAAAAATCTTAGAAATGTACAGCATTCTTTGTATTTACCTCGGTTTCATATAGTTCTGAAAAACATTTATACAGTTACCAAAAAAGTTTCAGTAAAATGGTTTTAACAATAACAATAATAATCTCAACTAATACTTCATAAATTTTGATTAGTCACACCAAATAACATTTTATCATCAGAACCAACCTTTACTTTTTTCTGTATTTTTTCATTATTAGTAGTTAAGCAGTTTTGTTAACATATAGTACAATTATTTAAGAAATACCAGTAAAATATTCCAGACTATTTGATGATGTTTTTTATCTTATAAATGTACAGCATTCAAGTAAAATGTATCTTAATTATCTTAATAATTTTAAAACATTTTATTACACATTTTCAAGGTAAAATGGTTTTAACAATAATAATAATCACAACTAATACTTCATAAATTACACCACATAACATTTTATCATCTGAACCAACCTTTACGTTTTTTCAATTTTATGAGGGGGGTACACTCTTAACAATAAAGGTGCTTAAAAGATTCTTCACAGCGATGACATAGAAGAACCATTTTTGGTTCCACAAAGAACCATTCAGTCAAAGGTTCTTTAAAGAACCATCTCTTTCTTACCTTTTTATAATCTGAAGAGCCATCTTTCGCGACAAAGAACCTTTTGTGAAACAGAAAGTTTCTTCAGATGTTAAAAGTTCTTTATGGAACCAATTAGACAAAAAGGTTCTTCTATGGCATCGTGAAGCACCTTTATTTTGAAGCGTGTAAGCAGTTTTGTTAACATGTAGTAAAATTCTTTAAGACATATCAGTAAAAGATTCCAGACTATTTAATTATGTCTTTTTCCCCTTCATTTTCTACTTGGGGAAAATAAAAATCAAGAAAATAAAAGAAGAACACAAATCATATCTAGGAACCAGACCATAATATATTGACAAACAGCAGCATAGCAATGCACTGCCAAACTTCAGCAATATCTTAGCATCATTACATCTAAAAAAAAAAAAAAGCTCAAATGGTAGCGCTTGATGCTGTTCCAGTTCACTGTCCACTTTTGTGTGAATTTAACTGAATCATTAACATTTTATTCACCATTTCTAAGCTTTAAAACTCTTACATGAGGTAACAATCATTATGCAATCAATAGTTTTCATCGACTTCACCTACTTAAAGTCACAATGAGCAGTATCAAGTTCAAGTGTGCCTGACTACGGCAAGCATGCTAGAAACAGGTTTATCACGGGGGATTGAGTAGATCCTCAACCAGACAGATGATATCAGTCTATTTGAGTGGGTCTTAGGTGTAAGGCGACATGGTGTGCTGCCCTGTCACTGAAAACAGTGCGCCACTTCTCTTCACTGACAAGCAGCAGCACATTGCAGGACAGCTGGCAGAAAGGGAGGAGGAGAAGAGGGGGAATTGGCTTCTTGTGAAGAAATGCCCAGAACGTGGCTGCATTAGCCATGGAATGCTCACTCTTCACTCATATTTGGCTCTCGAACCCTAGAAAGATATTATGGCCTCCGTTATTGCTTTTAGGAGAGGGAGTCGTGACTGGAACAGATGCTTGGATCCTCTGGACCGCAGCGCAGAGCTGGTCTAGCAACAGGTTCAGGGGTGTTTGTCAGGGACTCTCTCTTTTCAAGCACTTCTAAGCATGCCTTGTCAAATACAGCGGCCCTACAAAGTGTTTGGACACTTGAGACGCACTTAAAAATGTATGATTGTGAAGTCTAGCATCACATGTTTGCAAATACTGCTTGGTTTTAATATTTTATCATCTATGCATTTATACATTTTGAAATGTTATTTGTGTGTCCAAATATTTTGGGGGCCGATGTAAGTGTCAAAAAAAGGCACTAGAAACTGAGCGGGGGTCTGTTTATCTGTCTGCTCCTCTGTCAAAACATTTGAAAGTCTGTCTTCTCATCAGTTTGTCTTTTACACCGCAAAAGAAAAAAAAAAAGGAAAAAAATTGTTTCTCAAGTTTATCCTGTTTCACAGTATAAATATATAAGATAACAAACTAAATTGAATAAAGAAACAAAATTGCATAACAAATCTTATGTAATGCAACTTTATTTATTTAATCATAAATCTATCTAAAGTGATGTTTAGTCAAAAAACAAGAATAACAAACAGCTCACATTTTGTTTTGTTTTTTGTTTTTTCAGATTTTTGAGGATGGACAACCAGTTATTATACAGTTTTGCTTGATTTCATTAAATCTGTGTACATTATTTAAATAACTATATCTCCATTCATGCAGTTTTCAGTATGACCACTAGTACCAGTGTTGTTATTATTAACTAAAACTACAACTAATAAAATCTTTTTCATTAATTGAAAAGGCTGAAATAAAATACAAATATTAAATGAAAAACTTAAAAATTAGAATGCAACAATCTAAAAAAAATTAATTGAAGTACTAAAATGACTGAAATGAAGGTAAATAAAAATTTTAAAAAATTACAAAACTGCAAAATTACTAAAACTTAAACGAAATGAATCTCTTTTTTATATTATAGTCATATTAAATAAATATAATATACAATTAAAACTAAATACTATAGTAGTATCAAAATAATACTAAAATAACACTGACCAGGACCTGTGTTTGTACTTTCTTTAGGGCTCTCAGTCAGAAAGAAACAGTAGTGGACAGGGCCTTACAATACGATAGTCACTGGTCTCTTTTATCAGGTTATAATCCTCTACAACAAACAGAATGGAAAGCATGTGTGTGTGCAGCTGTCAGTGTCTTAGTGCAAGTGGTGTCATGTTAAGTCACAGGAATGATCCTGGCTCTCTGAGCACCATGACTGCCTCACCCCTCAGTGGCACGCTACTCACTGTTAGTAAATGCCTCTCTCCAAGAGACCACAAACAAATCGGCCCTACTGTAAGAATGGAAAGAAGAATACCACATAAAATGATTTGGTGCTTCCACCTTCATCTTCTGTTTGACTCTTCTGTTTTTAATGTATGATGTAAAAAATAATACAGTAGAAACAAATAAAATTACATGTAACGTCATGAAATATGATACTTGAAAGTATCAATATAAACAGTAGAAACATACTTAAGTATGTTTCTAGTCTACTGAAGAGGTCTGCATACCCCTCGGGGAACATAAGTGTTCATTTCTGAATTTTCTGAATTTCGAGAAGTTAAGTGAGAACTCACAGTAAACAATAAAATATAACGATATAGTTATTTCCTATTAGATAGTTCCTATTAAAAATATATAGGTCAAATCTCAGGGTAGTCAACAACAGATGAAGTGAAAGCCTCTGTTAGTATATACTGATAGCATTTGAGAAGGTCTGAAATAGTGATGTTCGATTCTTGAACGAATCATTCTTTTGAGCCAGTTCACAAAATCGAACTGAATCGAATTTTAGTTCTGGGTTGATGAAGCAGGACGCAGAGCCGAAGTAGCACATTCGACTCAAAAAGAACCGAATGAGCCGGTTCAGCCATCTGTCGAAGTTTGCTGAGGATTCTGATAATTGAGATGACAATACTGTGCAAGCCTGAGGCACGAACTGGAAATATGCTTATAACTGCTGTTATTAAATAACGTTTCATTGAAAGTTGCAAAAACCTTTTTGTTGAGAGATGTACACTCTTAAAAATAAAGGTGCTTCATGATGCCATAGAAGAACCTTATTGTCTAAATGGTTCCATAAAGAACCTTTAACATCTGAAGAACCTTTCTGTTTCACAAAAGGTTCTTTGTGGTGAAAGAAGGTTCTTCAGATTATAAAAAGGTGAGGAAGAGATGGTTCTTTAAAGAACCTTTGACTGAATGGTTCTTTGTGGAACCAAATATGGTTCTTCTATGTCATCACTTGAAGAACCTTTTGAAGCACCTTTATTTTTAAGAGGCTAAATAAATTGTACTGTAGTTTATTAGATTAGACTATATTTTAAGTTGTTTAAGTGAAATCAAGGAGTTTATAAGACTGGTTTATTCTTTCTTTATAATTTAAAACATATCTGTGTTTGTGCTTCGATGTGCGAAACTTTTAGGAATCTTATCCAAGTTGTAGGCTAGTCAATATTGATCAGTCATATTTGAAATAAAGGATTCGCGAATTAAACTGTGACCAAAAACACCATTAAGTTAAGTGAATGAAGGGCAATAATCAGCAATATGTGTTCACACAACTTTTTGTTTGCACTGAGTTGTAATGTATAGTGACGTCATTGCTTGATGATGCCAAGAATCGATTAATCGGCTTTTTGAACCGGTTCAATGAGCCGAACTGTTCAAAAAGTGCTTCTTTTTGCTATCATCATATATTCACCAGGGCTTCATTTATTCGATTAAAAATATAGTAAATACAGTAATATTCTAAATTATTATTACAGTCATAATCCTAAATATTATTACCATTTAAAATAACTACAGTTTATTTAAATAGGTTATATTGTGTGCTGATTTGGTGCTCAAGAAATATTTCTTAATATTGTCAATGTTGAAAACAGTTGTGCAGGAATATTTTTGTGGAATATTTTTGAATTTTTTTCTTGCTGAATATAAGTTTGAACTGTATAAGATTAAATTTGAACTGTAGTGTGTAGTGACTCTACATATTATGTCCTAATGGAAACTAATATATTTACAGCTAATTCCTTTCATTCTTTATAACATCAGAAGTGTCATCCTTTCGTTCAGCTCATTCAGGGATAAATTATTTCCATAAGTCATACTGTGTCAAATTACCATGTAGCTTATTCTACAACAGTACCAAAGTCATATGGCAAACTATTAATCACCTTCTTAAACTGTGGCAATGTGACTGCGGCCTCTCATGGGTCATTTAAATAGACCAGACAAGCTGTTAACGATACATCACTTTCTAAGAGCACCATCATGGCGGCTGTCCATGTAGGAAGCTGGTGGAAACACCTCTTGACAAGAGCATCATAGAACAACTGACAAACCCATTAAACCCTGTAACACGCCGCAATGCTCTTCAAGAGACTTTATGGAAAAAAAGATCTCTGCATTTTCTCATGTAGGCCAGTTAATGCTAAAAATGGATCACCTTTGACCTCCCTATGATTCGTTTGCAGTGCCGGTCATGATCAAGATTGGATGTCTATTCTGTGTTTCCACATAACAGGGTGTGTGTTCCTGCTGAATTCCATTTGATTGTCACCCACAGACCTACACTGATGCCTCAATGCCATGAACATCCAGGAATAGCATCCTTTAAATACTTTTCTCTACAGTGAATGAACCTACTATTAGTCTTTGGAATTTGAACTATAGATTTCAAAGACATGCATCCTCCTCATTCCAGTATATCGGAGGATATTTTTCAGTCTCAGCAGTTAACGGTGATCGTTCCATAGATGAATGCGTAGAAATCAAGAGGCTTTTTGATATAAACATTTGTGATCATTATTTGCATATGACATTCGTTTGAAAAGGTGGGGCCGGGATGGGAGCGCATTCAAATGTTTTCTGTGGAAACTATGCCGGCAATGGTCCTAATTTTGTTTGTCTTCCAGGTCTGGATTCCAGTTAGGACGTTAAGGAAAGTTGAGCCTCGTCCCAGGCTTTATCAGCGAGTAAAAATATGGCCTACAAGCTTCTCTGCTCGTCCCTCACTGTTTATATCTGACTCTGGGCTCCAGTGACCTTCTCCCATGTCATCAGGAGCACAAATTTAGCACTTCGGTTTCTGGAGAGACCAAATAGTTAGACAACATTGAAGACGGGGTGAGAATGCCCATGATGCAGATACGGTTACTCTTACTTGAAGAGAAGTAAACGGAATCTAGTGTAAACATCCCAGTCACTGGAATGCAAATCTAGGAAAGTGACACAGATAGCAGGCATATCACTGACTTCAATAACTTGATGAACAAAGACAGGTTCCAGTCAAGGCAGCTTCCTACAAAAACATAACACAAACTTCATAGTCATTGTTTCAAAGCATGAAGGCTTGTTTATGACAGAACTGAGTTTTACGAGTCGCCAGTTAAAGTGGCATGCTGCAGAGTGTTTTTGTGGGGCGTTGGGATGACACAGAATGACAGTTATGTAGTAGTTGTGCTGACATGTCTGTGGCATGTTCATGCCAGCACAGTGGCATCTGATGTGTCACTGCTCAGACACTAAGCTGTGTTTTTTCCCCCCAATCTTGCTTGGATCATTGTGTTTTAAATAACCCACCGAGTTCTGACTGATTTGCAGTGCTGATGCAACACATAAAAACAACACACTGATATTTTTTTCATGAGACATTCTAAGAAATTTGAGTATTTTATATGATGTTCTTCCATACAGTAGAATAAAATGTGCAGATGATTTAAAAAAGCATGTTTTTTATTTATTAAATGAAATGTGCTATATAAATAATTCTGTATCATCTAGGTTAAATACTTTACATACTTTATATACTTTTATATACTTTTACACACACACACACACACACACACACAACCTTCTAAATTGTATGTTTTTAAAAAGTCTCATGCTCAACAAGGCTACACAGTAAAAACTGTAATAATGTGAAAATATTATTACTATTCAAAATATCTTGTTTATTATATTTACTTGCTTACTTAACAAAACATGATTTTTCAGCAGCCATTACTCCAGTCTTCAGCGTCACATGATCCTTCAGAAATCATTCTAAAATGCTGTTTTAGTGCTCAAGAAACATTTCTTATTTTTGTCAACCTTAAAAACATTTGTGCAGCAATATTTTTTGAGGAAACTGTGACAATTTGAGACAGAAATTGTTCTTAACACTATACAAGTCTGTACTGTCACTTTTGATCAATTTAATGCATCCTGGCTGAATAAAAGTATTCATTTGTTTCAAAAATATAAAATATAAATAAAAGTATAAATAAAATATTAAAAAATAAACTGTATTGACCTCAAATTTATGAACGGTAGTACATATTCTTTAAGTCATGATATTTGGTTCTTTGAGAATTATTCAAGAGCAACTGGCTAATATATGTGTATGTATATATATATATATATATATATATATATATATATATATATATATGTGTGTGTGTGTGTGTATATATATGTATATATATGTGTATATATATGTATATATGTGTGTATATATATGTATATATATATATATGTGTATATATATATATATATATATAGAGAGAGAGAGAGAGAGAGAGAGAGAGAGAGTTTTTTTGTTTTGTTTTGTTTTGTACTGAACAATACAAAATGGCAATTAGCAATAAAGTAATGTGTTTGGCACTAATCTGAGGTGGTCTAAAGAGAGAGTTTGTGACCATAGTTGGAGAATAGTAGGCAGGTGGCTAGGCAAGGCCTGTCGTGAGGAAGAGTGGAGCTGACAGCTGGCCCTGTCAAACAATGACTTATTCTTCACCATCCACTGCACTACTGCACTATAAACTTGCTCTCAACTGCACACACACTCCAGGAACTCCTGTGTGTTTGAGTGCATGTGGCATTGTACCATTTCTCTCCCCTGACGTGGCATAAATTCTTATTATTCAAGTGTCAATATTTTAGATTATCTAAGTCAATTTCTAATATTTTAACTCCTTTTAGGTGATTTTTTTAAAAAGGTTTCTAAAGACGGTTGAAAGAATAGCTCATTTTTGTCATCTAAATCTAATGGCCCTTATTAAAATTTCACCATGGCTTTAGTACAGTAGGCTAACACGAACTGTAATGATGATTGTATTTTGGTGGAAATTTTGTAGATTCATGCAAAATCATTTATTAGGAAGAATAAGAAAATCACATCCTTTTTATTACAGTCATTACACTTCCTAAATGTGTTTAGACTGCTATTTCCATTAAAACCATAAATGTATTATTAGATATCCTATTACATTCATGTTTCCATGGTAACAGATATCGACGGGGAGAAGAAGAAAAAAGGATGCGAGTTGTTGTTTTGAAGGTGAAGGTTGTGAATTGAAGAGAGAGAGAGAGAGAGAGAGATTGATTATGCGGCGTATATATTTGTTCCTCAAACTTTCAACACTTGAATCAAAATTATATGGTCTGGTAGGGAGATGTCCAGTATGTTATCTAAAGATTTGGATTTAAAGTTTGTAATGGAGCAAAGTGCTCTTGACCCAGATGAAGGTGGCGCTGATTATTAACGAGCTAAAGCAGGATGAACGCAGACAAAACGACAGACGAGAAATACATTTGTTATGGATGTGGAGATATAAGAGGTGGATAGACACTTCAGTGACATTTTATCAACGCACAATGTCTAAACTGCAGATTTTAAGTGTTTTTCTAACAGAGAGGTTAACATCAGCTGCGCAGGAAATATTTAAGGCTGTGGAAGACATATTTTCAGAGTATAATGAGGAGATTTGTCGCTCCAGACAGGAGATTGATCTGCTCAAGAGGAGACTGCAGCAGGCAGGAGTTCAGATGGACTCTGGTTAGTCAGGTCACCTTAAATCTAATACTTAATATTGTCATGTTATGGTTATCATAAACACGAATATATAAGACTTAAATGCTGTTACCTCAGTCCTTTAAATCAGCCACAGCCCTTTAAAAAGTTTATTGTATTAATATTAGATTATTGAGATGTTTAGATTATGCCAAAAAGAGCCAATGAAGAACAACACTTGGCTTTTTTTTTTCAGCGCTTGTTGTTATTCACGTATCAGTTTTACTAATTTATGTTTGTCACACACCTGACATCCACCACTTGTGATCTTGATTGAATTATTATGTTTATTCATGCAGTAACGCAGCTTTGCTCCTCTGAGACTCAAGGACAGAAATACACCCAGACATTTTCAGAGGAATGGAGATCTGAACATGACTTGAAGGATACAGAAATGCATATGATACTAGATATTTGTACAAAGGAGGAGGAGAATGAAGAGGACATGCCTGTGAGCAGTGACTCAGTATCTTTATCACCATGTATGGACGTTTATCATGATCAGACGCCCAGCAAAGACACTGAAACCCATGTGATGGGTAGTAGAGAGAAAAAAATTCACTTTATGGACCAAGCAGCTCGAATTAAGAATGAGCCTGAGACTAATACTGAAAAAGGTACCACCTGTCAAATATAGCAGAACATCACAAAACACAGCTTGGATGATTCAGGCACCAGTGATGCTTCCAGTGACGTCAACAAAGTCAAAATTAGCCACATTGGCTCCCCCAGACATGAGACACAAACATTTACTGTAAGTCTGTCTATATGTGCAAAATAAATGTCTCTTAAAGTGAAGTAGTACTATTTTTGTTGTATTATAAGACACTTTTTTCCATAAATGTGAGATGTGAGTCATTATTTTAGCTGCCCCTCAAAAATCAAGAGATGTTGACGCAGCATCGGATGGAGCTGGCCCAGATAAGAGAGAGGTACTTGAATTCATTTTTTACTGTTTCATCTGTGCCGATTTGAGTTGACATTTTGTAGTTGAGACAAAATCTGCTAAGGGGTAATAATGGAACAACAGTTTTAAAAAATTGATTTTTCAATATTATTTATAACAGGATCTGCATCTTCATTGGTTAAAAGATTTTTGTTATTAGATACAATAAAAACAACAGTGCATCAAAACCACTCCTTTCCTGGTAAAAAATAAATAAATAAATAAAAATAAAATTTTTTAAAAATTAGTTTGAATTCAACAAAGTCAATGAATTTACATCAGCTGAATCTAGCATTTTTGACAAGCTAAACATGTCAGTCTCTAAGTAACGTATTTTTTTCCTTTTTTTTATTTTTATTTTTTTGTATCTAAGCCACAAAATAAACTTAATTCCTTAAAATAAGAATTATTAACTATGCAAAAAGCATTTCAAATGTCTCCGGCACTTTTTATAATTACCTACCCAAAAATCAAACATTCATGTATGATTTCATGTCTGTCAAAAACTTAGGCTGGCTGCTGGTTGGAATATTAGAAATTAAAACATCAACATAACACTCTCATGGGCATTAATCTCTTCACTGAATACTTGAATCTAACAAATAATTATTACCTTATCATTTATCTGTTTTCAAATTCACATGATTTAAAAATCAGTACATCAATGTCTGTCAAATAATAACATGCACAATACACAGTAGTATTTATGAGAAGCAGAGGTCCAGGGAGTACATCGATTTCATGGAAAACCCACATTACCGGATGTTTTGACTACAGTATGTCATCGCTTTCTGAAAAGGAGAAAATAGCAGCCTGAGTGGTTTCAATATGTTGTCTGTCAGAGATGATAATGTGCCTAATATATGTGAGTATGAATTTGTTCTTCACTCTCTGAAACTGAATCGGAATGGGCAGGAAACTGAGTGAAATACTTCACACTGCATGCTAAAGAGAATAAATGCCAATCCCATTAAAAACTTTGCAGTTTTGACAGTTTTTTATGCACAAACTACGCATTCAGGTTCTGATTCTAACATTCTTGATTTGAATGAATAATTCTATTCTTTTTCTTCTTATAATTTTAGCAGTAGATGGACTGTTATGTAATGAATGATCTTGAGATGAGTCCCTGTGTTCTTCCAAATTGTCTGTGATATGATGTAATATATATATAATTTCTATATATAATATAGAATTTCATTTCAGAATGTCTGTGAAAATCCAGCCCTGTGACTCTGAGTGTAAAAGTAAGAAAAGTCAGCCATCTGTCTGTCAGGATGAAGTGTCAAAATCTGACAAGCAGAAACCCGACAATGCAAGATACAGTCAGGCCTGGAAGGATCGTTTGAAAAAAGACCCTGTAAAATTTGCTGAATTCAAAGCTTTTGAAGCTGCAAGAGCAAGAGAGTACAGAAGAAAGAGGACTGCTACTGCTATAGAAATTGATAAGGGTAATAATCGTGAGCGACAGAGAAGATTCAGAACCAAAAAGAAGTTACAGCAGTGTAAAGCTGATGATGACCCTCTGCCACCTAAAAAAAAACAAAAGTCTTATCAGAAGAAGAGAGGATGAAGAAACGAGAGTATGATAGGATAGAGAAGAGAGAGAGAGGATGGGAGCAGAGAAGAAAAGACAAATTTGTGAAAGAGATGCGTCGCGAAAGAGGGAAAAAAGAAACAAGAACAATCTTACTGACACTCCACATACAAATGTTGGCTCTAAATTGTACACCTGGATATCTGCAAAACGGATGGCACTGTTACGAATGAGGGGAAAAAATCCGGCTGATGCAGAAAAGTTGGACATTGTAAAAGCCTTCATCCATTGCTGTACTCCTCATAAACAAGCAGCTTTGAAAGCTAGAGGTCTGAAAAAACTTGACAGTGAATAGATTTTGATGACCCACTTCAAAAAGAGCTTCAATCCACAATTGAAGCTCTATAGAAGGATACTGCATCCTTGGAGAAGCGGAGCCTTATTGTCACTATTTTGTTGGTTGCCACAAAGTACAGAATGCAACAAATTTTAGCAAAGACGCTTTAATATTCATCCAGTATATCTCACTAAATTATCAAAGTCCTCATCCAGTGAAAGTTTACATAAAAAACTAAAGTCTGATGTCACTTGCATGGATGTTGCGAACAATAGTTGCATTCTATCGTAATCACAAGAACTTCCTTACATGAGGACAGTAAAGAAACAGCAACAAAGATTCCTCATGAAGATCTCTCTACAGAAGGCCTATGAAGTCTAGAAGCTGGAAAATCCAGAAAATAATGTTGCATCCTTTCCTGTTTTCTCATAGCTTCGACCTTCATGTGTTCTTCATCAGCGTTGGATAGACTTGTTGTCTCTGTGAATATTGTACTGGAGTCTTATTGAAGCTTCAGAGCCTGAACAGAATTCTCACTGCTCGTAATCGTAATCGTAATCGTAATCGTTATCCTAAGGTATTACAAGAACTTCCTACAAACCTGGTTAAACTAGGTGAAATTCAGCATGACCATTCTATAACACAAGTGAAGTTTGCCCTTGCTGGAACTCTTGTACTCCATTCTGTATGGTGTGTTTCTACTGGGGTCCTGGATACTCGCCTGTATTCATGTTACTGAAGCCAGTGTTCCAGCTCAAATTATGTTCTTCCCTGGCAACGACATACCTTGAACATAGATGCTAAAATAGTTGATTTATACTCGCCTGTGACTGAAGAAAAGAGCACCTTACCTCATATTTCTACTACAAGTACAAGTGAAGACAACCAACTTCCTAATAAACAAACAGCTCTCTAGAAGAAACTTAGTAACTCAGGTAAGCGCTCCATAATGGTTCCAACTTGAACATACAATGTACTCTTGATACTTACCTTTTTCCATATTTTTTATTGTATTTTTACAAGATCTGATTTCAGGTTAAAAATGTAAGGCTATAAAATGCTATACTGATTTTAAGACTTAGATAAAGCTGCAGTAGGAATTAATTTTAACTTAAAGGTGAACTTAAGATGAAGCAAACATTATGGAAACGGGGCCAGGGATCACTTTTAATTGTGCTGTTATATCTTTGGAAGACAATGGACTGGGAACGGTGCCCAGCTTTAAAAAAAAAAAAAAAAAAAAAAAAATATATATATATATATATATATATATATATATATATTATGGCACTTGGTAAAGTGGTATTTATTATTGTGTAATGTCAGAATTTGCAGATAGAAATTCTCAGAGATTATCCTATCCTGTAAACCCATCCAACCAATTGATGCTTGAAACCAAGTGGTAGAAGTTCTTGAACCACCAACTGACGAAGGACTCTGAATGAAGTTTCTGGAGCCACATGGAGTCAGCAGGTTTTTTTTTTTTTTCTTCCTGGCCCAAGACTTCTGATGTTGAGCTAGTGGATCAAGTCCACATATTTCATGGACCTGTTAACTCCTCTGTTGATGAAGAGGAGTTTAAAACCTTAATAATGCAAGATAATAAAAAAAGAATATTTATACATCTATGTCTACCCCTTTCTCTAGTGAGGTATAATTTAAGTAAAATTAATTGAAATGTACATTTAATTTACATTTTATAAAATACGTCTGTCAGAAATAACATGCATTAGTTGTGCTCACCATTGATGCTAAATTTCATTCTGGCCAATTATAGTAAAGTCCTAGAGGGTTTTTATGAATTATTATAGTTTGAAAAATTATTCTCAGGAATAAAAAAAATGGATATTTGTCACTATCTACTGCCAGTATTATAAACCTGAGAGCAGTACTATAAACAAAGCACATACTCCAGAAGCCCCTATCTGCGTGTGGAATTTTAGGTTTTTTTTTTCTCATCTGACATAGCATAAATTCTTTTTATTTGTGTCAGTATTTAAGGCAATTTAAGGCTAATATTTGATTATTTTCAGGTGATATTTTAAAAATGCTATATAAACCTTTTTCTGAAGACTGTTGGGAAAAAAATAGCTCAGTTGATTTGGTTGCCATCAAAGTCTAATGGCCCTTATTAAAATTTTACCATGGCTTCAGTACAGTAACACAAACTGTAATGATAATGGCATTTTGGTGGAAATTTTTTAGTTTGATGGTAAATAATTTATAGAAATAAGATCGTCCCTTTTTATTACAGACATTATAGTTTCAACGTGTTTAGGTTCCTATTTTTCATAACAACTACTATAAATGTGTTATAAAAGATCCTATTACATTCATGCTTCCATGGTAACGGAAAGCAAAGGAAGAAAAAAGTGATGAGATGTTATTTTGAAGGCGAAGGGTGTGAATCGGTTTGCTGAGGAGAGAGAGAGAGAGAGAGATTATGTGGCATATATTTGTTCCTCAAATCTTAAATTCTTGGATCAAAATGATATAGTCTGATAGCGAGATGTCCACTGTGTTTTCCAATTTATATTTTGTAATGAACCAAAAGGGCTTTTTTAACACAGATGAACAGCCATTAAAGGAAAACCTTTTACAGCTCTCTGGAAATATTGATTCTGACTGGTAAATCAAATCATTCAACAGTCAGATATTATCACTTTATAGGCTTTTTTTTTTTTTTTTTGTGGCAAAACTGTAATAAATTGATAAATTAAACTCTGGTAATTTGCCATTAGTCACTGATAATAGATTTATTTTTAAATATAAAATAATTATGTATTTTGTTAGGATAAGAAAAATGTTTTTATATGTGTTTCTACGTGTGTGTGTGTGTGTATACATTATATATATATATATATATATATATATATATATATATATATATATATATATATATATATATATATAAAGCAGAGATACACATCCAGACCAGCAGGTGGCACTAATTGTTAATGAGCCAAAGCAGGATGAACGCAGACAAAACAATAGATGAGAGATGTTATGGATGTGGAAATAAGAGGTGGATAGACACTTCCGTGACATTTTATCAACGCACAATGTCTAAGCTGCAGATTTTAAGTGTTTTTCTAACAGAGAGGTTAACATCAGCTGCGCAGGAAATATTTAAGGCTGTGGAAGACATATTTTCAGAGTATAATGAGGAGATTTGTCGCTCCAGACAGGAGATTGATCTGCTCAAGAGGAGACTGCAGCAGGCAGGAGTTCAGATGGACTCTGGTTAGTCAGGTCACCTTAAATCTAATACTTAATATTGTCGTGTTATGGTTATAATAAACACGAATAATTAAGACTTAAATGCTGTTACCTCAGCGTTTTAAATCACTGACACCTCTTTAAATAGTTTACAGCTCATTGAGGTTTAGATCATGCCAACAACACTTTGCCATTTATTTTATTATGCAGCGTTATTTTTACACACGTATCGGTTTTACTAATATACTCTTGTCATATATACATTACAGATTACACACCTGCCATTGTTTTACAGCTTATGATCTTTACGTATGCTTGTTTACTATGTTTATTCGTATAGAAACGCAGCCTTGCTCCTCTGAGACTCAAGGACAGAAATACACCCAGACATTTTCAGAGGAATGGAGAGCTGAACATGACTTGAAAGATACAGAGATGCATATGAAACTAGAAGTTTATACACAGCCGGAGGAGAATGAAGAGGACTTGCCTGTGTGCAGTGAATCAACATCTTTATCACCATGTATGGACGTTTATCATGATCAGATGTCCAGCAAAGATAGTGAATCCCAAGTGAGGGACAGTAGTGAGAATAATTTTCCCAATATTAACAAAGCAGCTCGAATTAAGAATGAGCCTGAGACTAATACTGAAAAAGGTACCACCTGTCAAATACAGCAGAACATCACAAAACACAGCTTGGATGATTCAGGCGCCAGTGATGCTTCCAGTGACGTCAACAAAGTCAAAATTAGCCACATTGGCTCCCCCAGACATGAGACACAAACATTTACTGTAAGTCTGTCTATACGTAGGAAATGTCTCTTAAAGTGATTATTATTCTCATTGAATTATAAAACACCCTTATACAAAAATGTGAGTTGATGAATATAATTGTTTTACAGCTGCCTCTCAGAAATCAAGAGATGTTGACGAAGCATCGGCTGGAGCTGGCCCAGATAAGAGGAAGGTACTCAAATATACTCTTTCATCTGTGCCGAGTTGACATTTTGTAGTGAAATCAAACATGCACTAGCTAGACTACACAAATCCTTCGTCTGTCAAAATTGTAATTTGAGTCAAAATCTGCTAAAGAGTAATAATGGAAATCAGTGATTTTTCACTATTATTTACAAGAAGATCTTCATTTTTATGGGTTTGAATAAAAAAAAAGTGATGAGATGATAAAAAAAACTTTACTGTTTAAAAAAAAAAAAAAAAACCTTATCAAAATCAATGAATTACGACAGCTTAATGTAACATTTTTGAAGAGACATGTCAAACGTGATTTATTTAAGACACAAAATAAACTTCATCCTGTTAATAGGTATAATGAACTACACAAAAAGTTATTTCACTTACCCAAAATCAAACATTGCTCAGCACTCATGCACGTTATCCCATCCGTCAAAAACATAGGCTGGCTGTCGGTTGAAATATTACAGCTTAATCGTGCCTCGTCGTCGGTGCTTCCTCGGGGCCAACGGCCAGGTTTTTTGCCTGGGCCAAAGCGGGCCAGCAGGGGCTAGAGGAGTGGCTATGAACAAAGGTGGAGTTTCTCCACGTCTGGAGAGTGTCAGCGCCGCGGATCATTTCATAAAATTAACAGCTATAACACCAGCATTAAAGACTTTTAAAAATAATTTTAGCTCAAAACTCACTTTCAGACAGCAGCGAGTGTTTGAAATAACTTCTGTTTGAGATCCGATGTGGATTATGTTCACCATACAAGGCTGAAATAAACTAAAAAAATACTATGCATGCTAGCCATTAACGTTACCATAGTAAACATGGTAAATACGACTACTTGAAGAAATCAGACATCAGCTTCTCATTCTCTATTCTTCTCATTCTCGACTGAATAAGTTAACGTTACATGTCCTCTTTCTTTTGTGAAATAACGGTTCATACCACTTTATTTCTGTGTGACTAATTTTCAATCCTGATAAATAAATTCATTATGATCAATGTATCACATATTATTGTAAAACATCAATGCTTTTGGATTTAAATCTTAAACAAAGCATGCAAACAAACGGCCGCTTTTATCATGTTCGTTTTGTGATCTCGCTAGTTGCAGTGACTTATTTCTTATTAATTTTCTGATAACACAACTTTGTTGGTGAAATGATGAGGTTGCGTGACGTTGTTCCAGAGAGGCGTGTAAAGGGCGGGTTTTAGTGAAGCGCAGCGGAGCTTCTGGCCCGATGGAGGAAACGCAGCGTTATTTTGGGCTCGGTGCTACAGGTCTTTGTACAGGTCCGAGGCTATTAGCCCTGCCCGGCCCGTTTAAAGCACTGGCCCGACAGTGGAAAAGCGGCTAATGTCTGTCAAAACATAATGTACAAAATACACAGTAGTATTTACGCGAAGCAGAAATACAGGTAATTTATTGAGAGGTGATTTTTTTTTTTTTTGTTGTTGTTTTTTTATTTTTTGTCTGATCACTAGTTTGAACACTGTCTTCTCAGTTGTTTAAAAGATTAAGGCAATTTATCAAAGTTTTCCAATAAAAGATTATAAAGTTTTACACGATTTGTTACATTTAATTCCCCTTTGCAGATATTGAGACAAATATATATATATATTAGTGCTGTCAATCGATTAAAAAATTTAATCGCGTTAATCACAGTCATGGACTGTGATTAATCATGATTAATCGCAAATTTAAAATACTAGGATTTACCTGTAAATGTGTTGAAATGAAATGCATGACAAACTAGTTTAAGGAAACAGAACCTTTCACACCTCCGCCAGATATGAGACATAATCCTTATTACTCTTTTATCATTATTCTTCTGTTTTTATTCAGCCATTATCAGTCTTTATACTGGCAATACGTTTACCAAGCCACATCGCTTCAATCCCAGTATACATTTACCCAACTATTATCAAAAGTATTTCCAAAAAAATATTACAACAACATTTTCTTGTGACCTAACGTTAAGTATTATGACAAAATGCATTATGAAGAAGAATTGGACCTGTTCTGCAGCTGCATTAGAGCTAATATTAGCATCATGCTTCATAAGACAATTTATGAGATTAATAGTACACTTTTACTCAGAACTCACTTTAAACCACCATCGAGTGTTTGTAATAACTTCCTTTTGCGATCACATGTGGAATTTGGTCGTTTACTGTTGTTAAAATATGCTATTTATAGCCTTTTATATCGCTGCACAAATTAGCATTTCAGATGTACACATTCATCTCAAGAAAATCACATACAAATATCCTATCGTAATCGTGTGTTTATTATCTTATATAATCTATAGTGGCTTTTGTCATGTTTATTTCTGCTGTGTAAAAGCCTTAACGTGCTCTGCTGAAACTCACGTTATTTGTGATGTTTACAACTGCCTCTCCGTTCTTAAGTTGCCAGGGATACATTCCAACTATAATACACATTAGTAAAAGGATCTATTTTCATTTTTATTTGTCTTTATACACTTTGGGCGACCGCGGTACATTATAAAAGTAACGTTAGCCCAAAAACCCGCGGCTCTGTAATTTTTCCCGCGACTGTATTTTCAAAATAGCCCATGGCCACTATCACACAATGATAGATAACCTTCCGCGCTGCGATGACGCGAAGTTGGGGTCAAACATTATCACATGATTAATTTGCGTTAAAAAAATATTAACGCGTTAAATTTTTTTGATTAATCGCATGCGATAACGCGTTAACGTTGACACCCCTAATATATATATATATATATTTAGTTTCTCTTTCATATATATATATATATATATATATATATATATATATATATATATATATATATATACACACACACACACACATAGTTCTGGCATGAAACTCTAGATGGCGCATTCCGATAGGTCTAACTCAATCTGACCTAATGACGTCATCACATGGCACAGCTGATTGGTTCTCTTCTATATCGGTAGCCAATGAACTCTCTGCTCAACATTCAAATATATGACTAGTGCTTGATGTAGCTATTTTGCAGCGTGCTTCAGAAACCCTCCACCTTCCTCAGCTCCACCTGTATAGATCTGCTACGAGGTGATTCATGTATACTATAGGGGGTTATTTCATGTATGTTATATTTGCAGCAGCAGTATTTCTTACATGCTCACAGCAGCATGTTGTGGATGTATTGGCATTAGCAAGTCTCGTTACTTGCTCTGCCACAGCAGCAGCAGCGTAGCAGAGCTATTCCACCAAGACCAAATACATTAACATTGTCATGTACATTACTATGCCAATCCCTCCGAGAGTTGTCATGACAGAAATATATATATATATATATATATATATATATATACATACATACATACACAAATCTATGTATTTTTCTCAAAATCTGCAGAGTTATTTCTTATATATGATTTAGTTTCTCTTTCAGTCTGTCTGCATTGTTATAAAAACATTAAAAACAAACCTAAGTGGCCATTGAAGGGTTTTTGATGCTTTTGTTTTGTGCTGCTCATCCTGGGTGATTCTCACATACACATCAAAACATTTCTAGATCAAGCACACCATAGTCACGTTACTTTACTGTTAGTGCTATTACTGTCGTCATTGCTTCTGATTTCAGTCGGTGACTTACTTTACTGTTGCACATATTTCTCAATCTCAGCATAGTTTAAACTGGAATGTGAGCACTAGATTACATCAGTGAGAGCTTAATGTTAAAGTATAATTAATGTTAATACTTTTACCTAAACATTATTGAATAAATTAAACACTATTGTTCAAAAGTTTGGGGTCCATAAGATTTTATCAAAAATGCAGTCAAAACACTTATGTTGTAAAATAGTGTTATAATTTCAAATAACTGTTTTCTATTTTAATATATTTTAGAATGTAATTTATTTGAATTTTCAGCACCCATTACTCCAGTCTTCAGTGAACCATTCTAATATGTGGATTTGCAATTATTTGATCAAAAGAAATTCCTTTATTTGAAATAAAATCTTTTGTAACATTATAAATGTACCATCACTGTTGACCAGTTTAATGCTTCCTTGCTGGATGAAAGTATTGATTAAAAAAAATCTTACGGACCCACAAATTTTGAATGTTATTATTAATTTAAGCAATAAATTACTATATTACAATTATAGTCTCAACTAAAAGGCAGTCGTGCTAGACTGCACACTCCTTTCAGGGCTCCAGACTAACTATTTTTACTAGGAGCACTGTAGCCCCTGACTGAAAATTTTTAGGAGCACAAGCAGAAAATTTAGGGGTACATCTTAAATCAGCCTGCAATGCAATCGTTCACATATTTTTCCCATTTTAACTGTATTACTAATAAAATTAATTACTGATAAATTACAATGTGCAGTATATATATAAAGTGGGTACGGAAAGTATTCAGACCCCCTTAAATTTTTCACTCTTTGTTATATTGCAGCCATTTGCTAAAATCATTGAAGTTCATTTTTTTTCCTCATTAATGTACACACAGCACCCCATATTGACAGAAAAACACAGAATTGTTGACATTTTTGCAGATTTATTAAAAAAGAAAAACTGAAATATCACATGGTCCTAAGTATTCAGACCCTTTGCTGTGACACTCATATATTTAACTCAGGTGCTGTCCGTTTCTTCTGATCATCCTTGAGATGGTTCTACACCTTCATTTGAGTCCAGCTGTGTTTGATTATACTGATTGGACTTGATTAGGAAAGCCACACACCTGTCTATATAAGACCTTACAGCTCACAGTGCATGTCAGAGCAAATGAGAATCATGAGGTCAAAGGAACTGCCTGAAGAGCTCAGAGACAGAATTGTGGCAAGGCACAGATCTGGCCAAGGTTACAAAAAAATTTCTGCTGCACTTAAGGTTCCTAAGAGCACAGTGGCCTCCATAATCCTTAAATGGAAGACGTTTGGGACGACCAGAACCCTTCCTAGAGCTGGCCGTCCAGCCAAACTGAGCTATCGGGGGAGAAGAGCCTTGGTGAGAGAGGTAAAGAAGAACCCAAAGATCACTGTGGCTGAGCTCCAGAGATGCAGTCGGGAGATGGGAGAAAGTTGTAGAAAGTCAACCATCACTGCAGCCCTCCACCAGTCGGGGCTTTATGGCAGAGTGGCCCGACGTAAGCCTCTCCTCAGTGCAAGACACATGAAAGCCCGCATGAAGGACTCCAAGATGGTGAGAAATAAGATTCTCTGGTCTGATGAGACCAAGATAGAACTTTTTGGCCTTAATTCTAAGCGGTATGTGTGGAGAAAACCAGGCACTGCTCATCACCTGTCCAATACAGTCCCAACAGTGAAGCATGGTGGTGGCAGCATCATGCTGTGGGGGTGTTTTTCAGCTGCAGGGACAGGACGACTGGTTGCAATTGAGGGAAAGATGAATGTGGCCAAGTACAGGGATATCCTGCACGAAAACCTTCTCCAGAGTGCTCAGGACCTCAGACTGGGCCGAAGGTTTACCTTCCAACAAGACAATGACCCTAAGCACGCAGCTAAAATAACGAAGGAGTGGCTTCACAACAACTCCGTGACTGTTCTTGAATGGCCCAGCCAGAGCCCAGACTTAAACCCAATTGAGCATCTCTGGAGAGACCTAAAAATGGCTGTCCACCAACGTTTACCATCCAACCTGACAGAACTGGAGAGGATCTGCAAGGAGGAATGGCAGAGGATCCCCAAATCCAGGTGTGAAAAACTTGTTGCATCTTTCCCAAAAAGACTCATGGCTGTATTAGATCAAAAGGGTGCTTCTACTAAATACTGAGCAAAGGGTCTGAATACTTAGGACCATGTGATATTTCAGTTTTTCTTTTTTAATAAATCTGGAAAAATGTCAACAATTCTGTGTTTTTCTGTCAATATAGGGTGCTGTGTGTACATTAATGAGGAAAAAAAATGAACTTAAATGATTTTAGCAAATGGCTGCAATATAACAAAGAGTGAAAAATTTAAGGGGGTCTGAATACTTTCCGTACCCACTGTGTATAGATAGATAGATATATATATATATATATATATATATATATATATATATATACAGTGGGTACGGAAAGTATTCAGACCCCCTTCACTTTTTTCAATTTTATGTTGCAGTCTGATACTACAATTGTTTAAATTCTTTTTTTTTCTCATTACTCTACACTCTGTCCTTTATAATGACAAAGTGAAAACAGAATTTTAGAAATGTTTGTAAATTTTTTAAAAAGAAAAAACTGAAATATCACATTTACATAAGTATTCAGACCCTTTACTCAGTACTTAGCTGAAGCACCTTTGGCAGCAATTACAGCCTCGAGTCTTTTTGGGTATGACGCAACAAGCTTTGCACAACTGGATTGGGGGAATTTCTGCCATTCTTCTTTGCAAATCCTCTCAAGCTCGGTCAAGTTGGATGGGGACCGTCTGTTGACAGCCTTTTTCAGGTCTCTCCAGAGATGTTCGATAGGGTTCAAGTCAGGGCTCTGGCTGGGTCACTCTAGGACATTCACAGAGTCGTCCCTAAGCCACTCCTGTGTTGCCTTGGCTGTGTGCTTAGGGTCATTGTCATGTTAGAAGGTGAACCTTCGGCCCAGTCTGAGGTTCTGAATGCTCTAGACTCGGTTTTCATTAAGGCTATCTCAAAATTTTGGTGCATTGAGCTTTTCTTCTACTCTGATGAGTTCCTCAGTCCCTGCCGCTGAAAAACAGCCCAACAGCATGAGGCTGCTACCACCACACTTTACTTTTGGGATGGTACTCTGCAGGTGATGAGAAGAGCCGGTTTCCTTCAAACATGATGCTTAGAATTGAAGTTCATCAGACCAGGTAATCTTGTTTCTCAGAGTCTGAGGGTCCTTTATGTGCTTTATTGCAAATTCCAAGTGTGTTTTCTTGTGTCTTCACTGAGGAGAGGATTGAGTTTGGCCACACTCCCATAAAGCCCAGATCGGTGGAGTGTTGCAGTGATGTTTGTCCTTCTGTAGGTTTCTCCCATCTGCATATATGATCATGGAGCTCAACTAGAGTGACCACCAGGTTCTTGGTCACCAGTCTAGACAAGCCCCTTCTCCATCAATTGCTCAGTTTGGCTGGAGACCAGCTCTTGGAAGAGTCCTGGTTGTGCCAAACTTCTTCCATTTGAGAATTATGGAAGCCACTGTGCTCTTGGGAACCTTCAGTGCAGCAGAATTTTTTTTGTAGCCTTCCTCAGATCTGTGCCTCAATATAATCCTGTGTCTGAGCTCTGCAGGCAGTTCCTTTGACCTCGTGGCTTGGTTTTCGCTCTGATATGCATTATCAGCTGTGAGGCCTTTTACAGAGAGGTGTGTGCCTTTCCAAATCATGTCCAATCAATTTAATTTACCACAGGCGGACTCCAATCAAGGTGTAGAAACATCTCTGCAATGATCAAGAGACATGGGAAGCACCTGAGCGAAATTTCAAGTGTTGTTGCAAAGGGTCTGAATACTTATGTAAATCTGATATTTCAGGTTTTTCTTTTTAATAAATTTACAGACATTTCTAAAATTCTGTTTTCACTTCATCATTATGAGGTACAGAGTGTAGATTAATGAGAAAAAAAAATGAATTTAAACAATTGTAGTATCAGGCTGCAACATAACAAAATTGAAAAAAGTGAAGGGGGTCTGAATAGTTGAGTTGAGTTGAGTTGAGTTGAGCTTTATTGTCATTCCGCTACATGCAGGGGCATACAGTGGAACGAAATGTCGTGCCTCACAGGACCACGGTGCTACATAAATACAGGCATACAGCAATGAAAACAATATAAACCTATACACAAACTATCCTACTGATAGATTTTGACTATAAATATACTATCTATATAAAAAAAAAAAAAAAAAAAAAAAAAAATGTACCTATACATAAACTAAAAAATACAAACTATACAAACTATACGAATGCTTCAGATAAATACTGTACATGTGCAAAGAGAGACAATGTGAGTTCAAGCAGCTGGCTGGGGAACAGTGCAGGATGATTTGTAGTGCATGAGCATGTAAACATAAATATATTACTGATATTACTGAGTCTTTTTGTGGGATTTGTGTGCACACAGCAGTGTGTGTGAAAAGTGACTAGTGCGCATAGAGGAAGAAAGTGTGCTACTATAGGTGGTTTGTACAGGCCCACTCACCTGTAGCACTCTCCGATTGCACAAACAAAGTTCCATAAGTTCCAGATTGTCCATGTTTCAGGAGGTAGGGGGTTTGTATGGGGATTCAGAGAGGGGCGGGGTGACTTGAATTCAGGGCTCTCACAGCCTGGGGGAAAAAGCTGTTGAGCAGTCTGGCAGAGCGGGCTCTGATGCTCCGGTACCGTCTACCTGATGGTAGGAGCTGGAAGAGACTGTGGGAGGGGTGTGTGGAGTCCTTTACGATACTGTTGGCTTTGCTGGAGCATCGTTTGAGGAAAATGTCCAGGATGGAGGGGAGAGGGGCACCGATGATCCTTGCAGCTGTGTTCACTGTCCGCTGGAGGGTCTTGCGTTCTGCTGCAGTACAGTTCCCGTACCAGACAGTGATGCAGCTGGTCAGCACACTCTCAATGGTGCCCCTGTAGAAAGTGGTGAGGATGGGTGGAGGGAGACTTGCTCTTTTCAGCCGGCGGAGGAAGTGTAGGCGCTGTTGTGCCTTCTTGGAGAGTGACATGGTGTTGGTGGTCCAGGTGAGGTCCTCTGTGATGTGCACCCCCAGGAATTTAGTGCTGCTGACTCTCTTCACAGGCGAGCTGTCGATGGTCAGTGGGGGGTGATCAGCGGAGTTTCTCCTGAAGTCCATCACAACCTCCTTTGTCTTCTCCACATTGAGGGACAGGTTGTTTGCACCACACCATTCAGCCAGCTGTGCCACTTCCTCTCTGTAGTGCGTTTCATCGTTGTTGCTGATGAGACCTACCACTGTTGTGTCGTCAGCGAACTTGATGATGTGGTTGGAGCTGAGCTTGGCAGTGCAGTCGTGGGTCAGCAGCGTGAAGAGCAGCGGGCTGAGCACACAGCCTTGTGGGGCACCTGTGCTCAGTGTGGTAGTGCTCGAGGTGTTGTGGCCGACACGGACTGACTGAGGTCTTCCGGTTAGAAAGTCCAGAATCCAATTACAGAGGGAATTGTTAAGGCCCAGTAGGTTTAGTTTATTTGTGAGCTGTTGTGGGATTATTGTGTTGAATGCTGAGCTGAAGTCAATGAACAGCATTCTAACATAAGAGTCTTTGTTTTCTAGGTGGGTAAGAGCCAGGTGGAGGGTGGAGGAAATTGCATCGTCTGTGGAGCGGTTTGGACGGTATGCAAACTGGAGCGGATCGAGTGTGTTGGGGAGGCTGGTTTTGATGTTGTGCATGACTAACCTCTCAAAGCACTTCATTATGATTGGAGTCAGTGCTATGGGACGGTAGTCATTTAGACAGGACACAGGTGATTTCTTTGGTACCGGTATGATTGTTGTGGATTTGAGACATGTGGGGACGACTGCCTGGCTCAGCGAGGTGTTGAAGATATCTGTTAGGACATCTGTCAGCTGTACAGCACAGTCTTTCAGTACACGGCCAGGTATGTTGTCGGGACCCGCAGCCTTGCGTGGGTTAATCCTAGATAGGGTCTTCCTTACGTCGGCTGGAGACAGACAGAGCGCCTGGTCGTTGGGAGGTGTGGGCAGTTTTTGTGCAGGTGTGTCATTCTGCATTTCAAACCGTGAATAAAAGTGGTTGAGTGTATCTGGGAGGGATGTGTCATCATCACAGGCCTGTGGCGGGGGCTTGTAGTCTGTGATGGTCTGAATGGCTTGCCACAGACTCCGTGTGTCTCTGCTGTCTGTGAAGTGTTTGTTGATTTTTTGAGCATATGACCGTTTTGCATTTTTGATGCTGCGGGACAGATTGGCTCTTGCTGTTTTGAGGGCTGCTTTATCTCCTGATCTGAAAGCTTCATCTCTGGTCTTTAGCAGCCCACGAACCTCTGCTGTCATCCATGGCTTCTGGTTGGCGCGTGTGGTGATGGTCTTTGTGACTGTCACATCATCTGTGCACTTTTTGATGTAAGCAGTCACAGTTTCAGTGTACTCCTGTAGGTCTGTGTGGTTGTTGTAAGTGGCTGCCTCTTTAAACATGTTCCAGTCTGTGTCCTGGAAGCAGTCCTGCAGTGCAGAGGTAGCATTTTCTGGCCATACTGTGATCTGCTTTTGAACCGGTTTGGTGAGTTTGAGAAGTGGGCTATATGCTGGGATTAGCATAACAGAGATGTGGTCCGAGTACCCGAGGTGGGGGCGGGGTTCGGCTTTGTATGCGTTCTTAACTGTTGTGTAAACAAAGTCCAGTGTGTTGTTTCCCCTTGTTGCAAAGTTCACATGTTGGTAGAACTTTGGCAAAACTGTCTTTAAGTTTGCGTGGTTGAAGTCACCGGCTATGATGAAAAAGCCATCGGGGTTATTTGTTTGTTGTTCGCTGATGGCGCTGTACAGCTCGCGAAGCGCGTCCTTAGCGTTTGCACACGGAGGAATGTAAACCGCGACAATAACAATGGCCGTGAACTCCCGCGGCAGATAGAACGGTCGACACTTCACAAACATAAACTCCACCAGTGATGAACAGTGTTTAGATACTACCGCAGCATTGTTACACCATTTTTTGTTGATGTAAACACACAAGCCACCCCCGCGAGTCTTACCAGACAGTGATGAATCTCTATCCGCTCGGTAGCAGGTTAGGCCATGCAGCTGAATGGCGGAGTCCGGGATGTTGTCGTTTAGCCATGTTTCAGTGAAAACAAACACACAACAATCCCTTGCCTCATGCTGTGTAGATCGACTGAGTTGAATTAAGTCCAGTTTGTTTTCCAGAGAGCGAACGTTTGAGAGCATGAGTGTTGGAAGAGCCGGTCTTGTGGGGTTAGCCCTCAGCCTAGCTCGTATACCTCCGCGCTTACCGCGCTTCCGTCCTCTCTCACACCGCTTGCGACGCCGCCTTGTGCGGGTAGCGTCAGTAGGCGAGGCCGCGGTCTCGAGGTCCGGCTCCAGCAGTAAACAAAGGCCTCGTAGCTTCTCAGTAGCCGCCGGCGAGAGTTTGTGTTTGTATGTGTTGTTGATATCCAAAAGGCTTTGGCGATCATAGATGTATCCCGGAGTGATCTCCCGATGAATTAGCGGTAAATTAACACTATTTGGAGACGAACAGACGACATTAAAAGACATAAAAGCACCGTCTTTGGGATCCGGAGAAGCCGCTGCGTCTGGGCGCGCCGCCATCTTGGTTTTTCAAGATGGTTTTTCAAGAATACTTTCCGTACCCACTACATATATATATATATATATATATATATATATATATATATATATATATATATATATATATATATATATATATATATATGATATGATATGATAAAATTACTATTGTTTTGCATTAATAAGTGCAGTTACTAATAATATTACGTTCTTTTCTTGTTTATTTCATGTTTATGCACATTTGACAGTAACATGAGTTGGGAAGCTTACAAAATTTATTTTATTAACAACAGTAACATGCAAAATCAAATTTTTATGTAGAAAAGGTATATGTTGTACTTATTAAATGTACCATTATTCTTCTATAGTCTTATATGGAACTGACCAACAACTTCAGTGATTGTGTGATTTAATCGCAAATTGAAGAAAAGTTTGTTCCCTATCTGTCGGTCACTTTGAGTTTTGTCGATGATGACATTAGGGGATTCACTTGGGAGCCCCAATCATCTCTGACTTTAAGAGAAAACGCCAATGAATATTGGTTAGTGGATTTTGCATACCTGAGCCACTCCCCGTGCATGCGGGTATAAATAGGCGACAGGTGCATCCACTCTTCAGATTTTTGCTTCGGAGCCGTGTGGAATGAACGTGCTGATCTCCACAAAGCCATTTCATCTCTGGAAAACTGTTCGAGTTGGCGGTACGGTGCGAACAGCGGTGTCCCTGTCTGCAATGATTCCCTGGGCACTTCAACTGAAAGAGCAAATTTCCTAAAAGAGCAAATCACTTTTTAAAGATGCCGTTCCGTCCGTGTCCTCTTGGTTGTGGTCGTTACCTGTCTTCTGATGAGGGACATGATCGTTGTCTTCAGCGTATGGGCATCCAACACGCTGAAGCTGCATTCGTGGATGACTCATGCACCTGTTGTAGGCGTATGAGCATGACTTTGCTGCGATCTCGGCTCTCTTTTGTAAAAAGAGTGGCGCCCTCTGTCGCTACCTGTCTGAGTCCCCACGGACCTCTTACTCCTCACGCAGCGATTGTCCCGTTCGTCTCCCCAGTGATTTCGCTGGTCCGCCCCCCGGGGTTATCAGCATTTCATTCGGTGCGCCCCCGGAAGATCAGATGTTGATCGCAGCATCGGGGGATGGGCTATCGTCCTCCGAGGATGAAGATTCCTGGGTGATTCCGTCCTCAGGTGTTGTGGCCACCGCCAAATCGGACCCGGAGTTGGCGGCCATTCTTGCCCGGGCAGCCGTGAGCATCGGGCTGGAGGTCAACAGACTGTCCAGAACCAAGCCCTCGCGGCTGGATGATTGGTTTCTCGGAGCGGGCCGCAGCTCACAACCGCGATCTCACCCAGTTGGGGCTTCAGGTCAACTGTGAAAAGAGCAAATTTTCCCCTGTGCAGAGGATCTCTTTTCTCGGTGTGGAGTTGGACTCTGTGAGTATGACGGCATGGCTCTGGACAGAACCCCGACTGCTTTGGCACATCAACTGCCTACAGCTGTTGGCAGTGCATCTGGCTTTGCAGCAGTTTCCGGCCACTGCTGTTGATTTACGATTTAAATCGATTTTTTTCCCCCCTACTTCAAGGAAAATGCCATCATTTGCCAAACACTTCCATGTTTTCCCTATTTAAAGACGGTTACATGAGTAGTTACATGAGTAAGTATGGTGACACAAAATAAAACGGGGCAATTTTCTAAGCAGATAAAAAATGATAACTATAATGTATGGCGGAAGAGCACTTCGCAGCACTTCGACCTCGGCGCAGTAATATTGGTTCTATTGATGGAAGTTAGAGGGAGAGGGGTAGTTTTCAGGAGTGATGATATTACTGCGCCGAGGTCGAAGTGCTGCGAAGTACTCTTCCGTCATACATAGTTATCATTTTTTATCCGCTTAGAAAATCGCCACTGTTTATTTTGTGTCACCATACTTACTCGTGTAACTACTCATGTAACCGTCTTTAAATAGGGAAAACATGGAAGTGTTTGGTAGCTTCTAAATTCATCTCTGTTTGGATCCTTAGGAATGAATGGTGCTAAGCTAAACGCTAGCATAGTGCCGCCGCGGGATAGAGGGATTAAGTGCACGCACTGAGACGGGAGAGGTATGAATCAACTCGTCTAAGTTGAGGGAAAAACATATTGGAGTATGGAAAAACGGTGGCGTTTTCCTTGCAGGAAAATCTGCAGATGACAAAGAAATTGTTCAAAACAAGTTTTAACTTTTTGTTTTGATTTTTCCTTCTGGGATTTGATCTGGATTTCCCCCTTGAGGTTAAAGTGCAATCAGAAACAACAAGCCAAAGAGACAAGATGGCAGGCCCTGCCATTGTAAACAGTGAAAATGTTACATAACATAACATATAAAATGTAACATAAAACATAAAATTATGTGACCCTTTTTGATAAGTTTTCTTTAAACACAAGTTTAACATCTTACTATTCAGTAGATAGGAGGTAGTTCTGATAAACGATGGACGATGACATTGTGGGGATTAGGGGGTGTGCCCGAAGCGTGAATCCGTATTCAGAAAGGCACGGAAAACAAATAACGATTGCTAACGGTTGCCTGTTACAGTTACATTACAGTACATAAAATTTCACTTACCAGATAAACAGAGTAAGGAGAGAAGACACAGGACGATGACAAATGATTTGCAGATCATGAGCAAAACTGACAAACATCTAATCTTGTAAAATGTGTGGTAAGTACTGCCGCTCCATAGTATAAACACGGACGCGCGATCGCCAATCTCGAAAGTTAAAGTGAAACTAAAAAGCGATCGTGCATTCAAAAGCAGTTTCAATGTATAATAGCGGCTCCCTGATTCCCGTAATTTCATATACAGTATGATGATCACCCAGTGATAAAACTGAGAGGGAAAGAAATATACATTTTCCTCCCATCTCGTATTTATTCTCTGCAGTGAGTCAATGTCATAGACGTAAGGGCAGAGCAAGTTTAAATATCTTTATAGTATATATTTCCATCTTGTAATCCCGCTGTTTTGGGTATTTAAAAAAAAAATAAAAATTATTTGTAATAGAGCAGACACTGACTGTTGTTCATGTATTTATGGCCTCATTTGGGGAGACGGCAGACGCTGAAAACACTGCGTGCTTCAGTATGTGTAGTAAACGAAACTGCGCGTCTGTGCATTCATTCATAACGAGACACGCAGGATTCATATTTAAATGGTATTTTTGCAGCTTAATATTTACAGATACTAGTTCATATCGCGATTTAATTTAAGTGTAATGACCTACTTTTGATTTATTCATCCAAACTTTGACAAATTCAATCACATTCCGCGTAATGTTATAGCCCTGTTTGTTTTTTTAATGTTTTTATGAAATCTCTGTATTGCTCATATCATCGTATTATTTACTGCTATGCGATCCACAAATTAAAGCTTGGCGAGCCGCGCAATGAGTAAGACTGCTTTAAGTGATCCGCAGTACACATCATTTTCTTTCCGAACACATTGGGATGCGGCAGATTGCGGGGGGGGATCACGAAACCCTACCTAAACTCTAATATGGCAAACGCGCGGGGGGATGGCTGAGCCCATTCGGGACTACGGGAGCCCAGAGGGGAGCGTTGGTGGATGTTAAAGAGAAAACCAATTTTCATTCAAACAAACCGACGTAAACTACACATTCGAGTTAATCGATAAAATCGATTTATCGCCCAGCCCTAACAGCAACCAAGAGGGAGCTCTACAATCATGTCGCATGTCACAACTCGCCCACCATCTCCTCTGGAGTTAGATGCGGATCAAGTCGCTGCACGCCATCCACATTCTGGGGGAGCACTATCGTGCGGCCCACACGCTCTCACGACAGCTCACGTTCCCCCGGAAAATAGCGACTCCATCCCGAGATGATCTGGCTGATCTGGAGTCGATTCGGGGAAGCCCAGGTAGACCTGTTTGCTTCCCGCGAGTCCTCCCACTGCCAGCTGTATTACTCCCTGACTGAGGCCCCCTTAGCACTGATGCACTGGCACACAGCTGGCCTCGGGCTCTATATGTCTATATGTCTCAAGTATGCGTTTCCCCCAGTGAGCCTGCTTGCACAGACACTGTGCAAGATCAGGGAGGATGAGGATGAGGAACAGGTCCTGTTGGTTGCGCCCTACTGGACCACCCGGACTTGGTTTCCAGAACTCATGCTCCTTGCGACAGCCCCTCCCTGGCGCATCCCTCTGAGGAAGGACCTCCTTTCTCAGGGGCTCGGCACCATGTGGCACCCACGTCCAGATCTGTGGAAACTGCATGTGTGGATCCTGGATGGGACGCGGCAGACTTGAGTGGCCTGCCACAAGCTGTAGTGGACACCATCACTCAGGCTAGAGCTCCCTCGACGAGGCAAGCCTATGCACTGAAGTGGAGTCTGTTCGCAAAGTGGAGTTCTTCTCGCGAAGAAAACCCCTGAAGATGCACGATTGGAGTAGTGCTTTCTCTCCTGCAAGAAAGGTTGAAGCGTAAGCTGTCACCCTCCACCTTGAAAGTGTATGTGGCTGCTATCGCAGCACATCATGATTCAGTGGACGGCCGGTCCCTGGGAATGCACAACCTCATCATCAGGTTCCTGAGGGGTGCCAGAAGGTTGAATCCTCCTAGGCCACCCCTGGTGCCCTCCTGGGATTTCTCTATTGTCCTGGCTGAACTTCAGAGGGGTCTCTTTGAGCCGCTGGATTCAGTCGAGCTGAAGTTTCTTACTGCTAAGGAAGGGCTGGGCTCCCGTAGTCCCGAATGGGCTCAGCCCTCCCCCCGCACGTTTGCCATATTAGAGTTTAGGTAGGGTTTCGTGATCCCCCCGTAATACGCTGCATCCCAACGTGTTCGGAAAGAAAATGATGTGTACTGCGGATCACTTAAAGCAGTCTTACAATCCCCCAGACAGTGCTCCTGACCGTGCTCAATTCCATCAAGAGGGTTGGGGACCTCCAAGCATTTTCGGTAAAGAAAAAGAGTGCCTTGTGTTCGAGCCGACCTACTCTTACGTTGTCCTGAGACCCCGGGCCTCGATACGTGCCCAAGATTCTCACCACGCCCTTCTGCGATCAGGTGGTGAACCTGCAAGCACTGCCCTCGGAGGAGGCAGATCCAGGCTTGGGGTTGTTGTGTCCCGTAAGAGCGCTGCGCATATACGTGGACCACACCCGGAGCTTCAGAAGCTCTGAGCAGCTCTTTGTCTGCTACGGAGGTCAGCAGAAAGGGAAGGCTGTCTCCAAGCAGAGGTTGGCCCACTGGATAGTGGATGCCATCGCCTTGACATAACTCGAAGCGAACGACAGATAGGGAATGTCTCGGTTACGTACGTAACCCTCATTCCCTGATAGAGGGAACGGAGACGTTATGTCCCCATGCCACAACCTCAAACCATTGCTGGGGGCCAGAGACATAGTTCTCGGCTCCTCAGCGTAAAACCTGAAGAGTGGATGCACCTGTCACCTATTTATACCCATATACACGGGGAGTGGCTCAGGTATGCAGAATCCACTAGCCAATATTCATTGGCATTTTCTCTTAAAGTCAGAGGTGATTGGGGCTCCCAAGTGAATCCCCTAATGTCGTCATCGACATAACGTCTCCGTTCCCTCCATCAGGGAATGAGGGTTACGTACGTAACCGAGACGTTTTTCAAAGCACTTTGTGACTGTTCTTACTTCATACACACACACAAAAAAGAGCAAAACTCTGATTTCTTGATGATTTCATATTTTATAATAGTGATTTTATAATTGTTATTTTATAATCTCAAAATATAAAGGAAAAAGTACTGAATGACGAAGCCAATAAGTCTGCTCTCATCTACAGGTTATAACTTATAATGGTGATTTGATGTATTTTTTATGTTTACAAAAGTGTTTTTTCACCACAGCATATTTGGTCATCCCATTGAAAATAGCATTCAAATTGGATCATTTTGGAGCTTTTAAAGTGCTGGAAACAGGTGTGTGAAATGCTTGTAAGTCATTGAAAATTGCTTGAATTTCTCTCTCAAAAGGTTGTACAAACCCTGAAATGAATGATGAATGAAATGAATGTAATAACATTCGAGTATTTCTGCCACAACACCATGGTTTCAGTTAGCGTTACTGCTTCTGGTTTTCTATGTCAGCGCCGTTTGATCTGTCTATAACAGATTTCTGTGCAGAATTTGAATGCTTTCATTAAGATCTCGCAGCAATCTTATTCATTGTGCGGCAAATTCAAACGCTTCTCACTGGATCTTGCAGCGCTGTGTTGTAACAGTGTCGCGAAATCAACTTTGTTTCCCGAGTAAAGCTGTTCTGAGCTCGGACAAGTTTGTTGCGTCGCAGTCTGATCTGATAAACGGCCCGCACTGCGCAGCTCAAATGAGTAGCGGCATTTTGTTACGTTTTTGTTTCGTTTAACGTTTGATGTTTATGCAACAGAAATGGCAACGCGAGTTGAATAACGCAGTGGTCGCGCCAGTGCGACCGCGCACAACATTTACTTGCACCGGCAGTCTGGAGCCCTGCCTTTTAAGTATTAAGCATGTGAATGCAGGGGCTGGCATCCCACTAGCCAGTTTTTCAGCAAATTTCCAGGTAGCTTAATGTGTGTGTGGCCACATCTAACTCCTGTGGAGTTAATGGCCCTGCTTACTCTCTGACAATATCCAACATGTGTGATGTTATCTCTCAGTCGGAAATTCGTGGCCTAGGAAGTGACCAGTGGAAAAAGTCCTGTTTGGATCTGGCAATTTTTTTCCCAGCAACACTGCAAGACTAATTGTTTTCCATTGTGATTGTGTAGCAACACGTTTTCAAGGGTTTTCCTACATTGCATCTATGACAAGACCTGGATGGATAAACAAAATCTCACTCATTCACAGGGCAAAGTAAATCAGAGGCAGTGATTTAGCCTGTTAACCACCTCTTGTTAACCTGTGCATGTGAGAGAGCTCTAACAGAATAGAGTGAGATTTTAGCTGAAATAGTCAGGTTGTGATATCGAGTTGGCTAGTGGGACACCTCCCTAAAGAGGCAAATGCTTATGATAGTTTCTTTTTAAGGTCAAATTTTTCTTGTTGTTTAGATTGGCAGATGAAGAGCGAAAGAAGGCCGCAGCAAAAGCTAGATCCCTAAAGCACAAGCAGAAAGTATACGGGAATCCTGAGCTTCGTGAGGCATACAGAAAAAAGGAGAGAGCGAGGTATACTGCAGCTTGCATAAGGAAATCCTTTCAGGAGTGACTGTAGTTTAGATGCTTTATGACCAGTGCAAGTACATTAAGTACTATAGTAACAACAGGTCATGTATACTTAATTATAGTACAGTTTAAATATTTAGGCTCAGTAAGATTTTATTTTATTTTATTTTATTATTAATACTTTATTTTGCAGGGATCCGTTAAATAGTTTAAAAATGAAGGTAAAGACATTTAGTAATGTTACAAATTACTATTTCATAGAGATTCTTTTGAACTTTCTATTAATCCAAAAATTCTGACAAAAATGTATCATGGTTTCCAGAAAAAGCACCACAAGAATCACACAAATTAGTTATATTTTAAAATATATTAAAGTAAAAGTTATTTTAAATTGTGTATATATTTCACAAATTACTGTTTTACTGTATTTTTTATTAAATAAATGCAGGCTTGGTGAGCATGAGAGACTTTCTAAATTGTAAAAAAATCTTACAGACACCAAACTAATATACTTGTACTATATATATATACTATATATTTGTACACACTTATATGTGGTTTTAATGTAAAAATAAGCTTTAGATTTAGCTTTATAGAATCAGCTTAACAATGACTCACTGATATTTCTCATTTTTGTAGATATCAAAGACGAAAATCTCAGGGGAAAGTGAAATTCGCGAAAGATCTGAACCCAATAGAACTGAGAAGGCAGCAGAAAAAGTGGAGGGAGAATTCAGCTGCTTACAGGAGAAAGAAAGCATTTCAGGAGGTTTTAGTCAACATTAAAGACGACATTAATCAAGTCATTCCAGAGCCAGTGCCGACCACCTCCTCTGCTCAACATTATGGTGTTTTTAATGTTCACTGAGATATGTGCAAAAAATATTGTTGTATTCCTGTTATTCAGCTGGTAGATTATGTATGTCACTGGTACGATTTCCAGAAAATACGCTTGATGATAAAATCAATGTAATGCGCTTTACAACATCTGCCAAATTCAAAAAGTAACCTGCATGCAGTTTCTATCAGAAATACTAGCACATACACATTCATTTCATGTCTTCAGTGTAAATATTTCCTTACCATTTACTTCAGATTACATACAGTAAATGACCAAGTTTTGGAATATTTATGCTCTTAATGAATTTTGAAATAAAAATGTGAACAATGCAGTGCCATGCAGTGTGCTTGGGTTTTTTTTTTTTTTTTTTTTCTTTAGCTGTGAGTGAAATCAAATGCATTCACGTTTACTTCAAATTTTCATCTCCAACAATGGGGTCTTCATTACTATAATGAGTGGGGGGAAAACACACTAGAAATGATAAAGATTTTTTTGTTTATTTTCATTTTCACAACAACTTCAGAAAATGCTACATATTTTCTTTAATAATATGTAATGTATTTTTAGCACAGAACTTCAATTTTCAAAAGTTGAACCATTTGGTTTATTTGGATTTTTGTTTGTGAGAATCACCCAATGAAAATAGACTCTTTAAGAGAAGCCTTTTTCCCAATAAATATCATTAGTGAATCTTTTTAAATTCTGGTCTTTCTGAAGTAACATGGATTTCTTTTTTTCCAAAGTAAATTACAATCACAGCAGGAAAGGAACAAGAGGAATAAGAGTGAAAATGAGGAAATTCACAGAGTAAAGAAGATCAGACACTTTGAAGAAGTGACACTTGATAAAGAACAACAAACACGTAAGGGCATTTTAATGAACAGTGCTACTTAAAAGTTAATTTATTAATTAAATAAAAAAAGGATTTGTCAGATATTGTTTCACTTCTCAGGATAAATAAAAAGTGTAATTTTATCACTTCTTTAGAGTCCAAGACAAACCTGGCTGACATCTGTTTGGAAGATGTTCAGCATGAAGAGGAGCTGTCTGAAAGCTACCCGACTCATCATGATGTTCACGGAAATCCACACGGTACAGGAGAGTATTTGTGTGTCGTGTGCCGCAGAAGATTCAGCTCGCCAGGACTGCTGAAAATTCATCTGCGAGTTCACTCTGGAGAGAAACCCTACCACTGCAACTTTTGTGGGAAAAACTTTAGACAATCAAGTCACCTGAACACACATGTCAGGATCCACACGGGAGAGAGACCTCACATCTGTCAGAACTGTGGGAAGACATTTATTGACTCAAGCGCAAGGAACAGACACTTCAAAAAATGCGTTCTCATCTCTCTGCAAGCACAATGAAATCATAAGGAGCACCTGTTGTTTTCTGTAGCTCACTGAATACTTTCAAGGCTAAAATGACCGCAGCTGATTTTTTTACAATAGTGATGTTTCAATCGATAGGTTCAATCCAGTGTCATTAAAAACATAACCACTGAAAAAGTGATGTCTCAAGAATCTCCTCCTGTCTTTAAAAAGATTTTACCTTTTTTTTTTTTTTTTTTTGCACAGAAATTTTACCTGAACTCCTTGAAGCACTTTCAATGGTACATTTTCTACAGCAAGACTAGTTGAGTTTCTTGAAACAGCTGAACTGAGGTACGGCTCACATTTCAACCATGTAACGCTTTGTTTATTTACTGAGAAAATGTTTTTTCTACTGAAAAAAGCTGTTCATGCCTCCAGATTTTATCTTGTTCCTTCTGCTTAATATTAAATGTTTATTAGTTAGCATATTTATGAGAAATTGTACCACTTTATTTATTACTGTTTTTATATGCAAACAAAATATTGCATTTCATTTTCATACATTTCTTTGGTTTAATTTTTCACATCTAGTATAGAATGCAGTTTATAGTAATTAATTTTTCATTTTTTTAATGGGTGAATTTGGTCTGTAAAGTCTTATTTAATTTTGTTTATATTATTTTCTAAACGGTAATTTTTACAACTGAAAAAATAAAAACCGTGCAAAAAGAAAAAATGCAATACTGTATTAATTGTAATTAGATGTTTATTTTACCGTTCAGGGGCAGCAATTTGTTCAAATCAGCATATTAATTACAATGAGAGGATCAATCAGATCACAATTCTGAAGACTTGTCTTAATGCCATCTTTTATTATTGAATAACATCTATAGTGGGTCAAGTTTTAGAGAAAAAAAATCTAAAATGAATCTTAAATCTAAATGAAACAGTCTCTAAGAGATGGCTGCTTTGACTGTCTCAAACTCTAGGGGGCAGAAGTGATCCACTGTCCTTTTTATGATCCTATGAAGATTTTCAATGGCATTTTCTTTAAATTATTAAAAGAAAAATCACCAAAAGCAGCCATTTATACATGCCATTCAGGCAGCCTATGTTCCATGTCTTGTGTAACACAATTGATAATTCAATTTATTAGCAGTCACTTCTTGTCGCCACAACGCCGAGACCTTTTCAAATGAAAAGATGTGACTGTGAGAGCTACAACACAAACAATCCACACAGCACACATTTGCATTCACACAGCTCTAATGTCAATACGAAAGTCAATAGAAATCTACATTACGATTAGCCTTGCTAACCCACATGCTTCCCGGCCTGTGAATGATGCTAGAAGAGTCATACAGACTCTGTTTACTGAATACACTATATTAGTAAACCACTGAAGAACAGTTCACCTGCAGCTTCCACCTTTTAAACTCCCTGAATGAAAATTGTATCATTGTGCAAGCATAAAGGTGTTATTTATTTAGCTTGTAGTATTTCTTTCTGGTAAGTCCGTTCTGTACGGTGGCCCAGTAGTGCACAACATAATGGAAACAAGCCACAACACAACGAAATTAGCATAACCCAATGGAAACAAGCCACAACACAATGAAATTAGCACAACACAACGGAAACACAATGAAATTAGCACAACACAACAGAAACAAGCCGCAACACAACGAAATTAGCACAACACAATGGAAACAAGCCACAACAAAATTAGCAAAACACAATGGAAACAAGCCGCAACACAACGGAAACAAGCCACAACAACAAAATTAGCACAACACAATGAAAACAAGCTGCAACAATGAAATTAGCACAACACAACGAAAACAAGCTGCAACAATGAAATTAGCACAACACCATGGAAACAAGCCGCAATACAATGAAATCAGCACAACACAACGGAAAAAAAGCCGCAACACAAAGAAATTAGCACAACACAACGGAAACAAGCCGCAACACAACAAAATTAGCACAACACAACAGAAACAAGCTGCAACACAACAAAATCAGCACAACACAACGGAAACAAGCCACAACAACGAAATTAGCACAACACAACAAAAACAAGCTGCATCAATGAAATTAGCACAACACCATGGAAACAAGCCGAAATACAATGAAATCAGCACAACACAACAGAAAAAAAGCCGCAACACAACAAAATTAGCACAATACCATGGAAACAAGCCGCAATAACGAAATTAGCACAACACAACTAAAACAAGCCGTAACACAGCACAATTAGCACAACACAATGGAAACAAGCTTCAACACAATGGAAACAAGCCGCAACACAATAAAATTAGCATAACACAATGGAAGCAAGCCACAACACAGTAAAATTAGCACAACACATCAAAATTAGTCGTATGTGTTGTATTGTGGCGACTTCGTTGTGTTGTGCACTACTGGGCCACCATAGGATTCTGACCTTCATGAGCACAAACAAACAAAAAAAACAGACACAAAACAAGTTTGTTTTTTTCGAATGCTTGTGTAATTCCTCATCCTCACAGTTTCATTATTGTGAGGACCATGAATACAAAACCAGGTGAGGAAGGATGTTCTTGTTTAATGCCTGAGAAAAAGAATTTAAATGATTCTATTAAACAAACAACAAATATTGCTGTAGGGAAACAGATAGCTTCACACTGTTCTGACCACATTAATTTTTTTTTCTTCACATGAAGAATGGAACAATAATCCACTAAGCTGATTAGTTTAAAATAACAAGCTCAGATAAGTTTTTTTTTGTTGTTGTTGTTGGTATAAAGTTCGGCCTAGAACTTCAGCCCATGTGTAAGGTCAACTATATGTTTTTTTTTTTATTATTTTTATAATATTTTATTTATGATACCTATATTTTCTGGACGTGTTCTGACATTTTCTGACATTTTGACACTTTCCAACTGTGTGAATAATTTTGAAAATAGAAATAAACAAATCCTGCAGTAAACTCTCGGCCTGTAGCTCATTGGTATTTTTGCTCGGCTCTTGGCTGTGAATCGCCTAAGGCACAGTTGAAGGAAAAAACACATTAAAGGCCTCATAAAGTAGCTTTTTGAATTCTATTTGTTCTTTTTTTTTCCTCTTGGAAAAAAATGCAGCTGATGTGCTGATAGATATGCATAGACATTTTTGAAGTCAGTTATACGGTATCATTTATAAGCTATATAATACAGTATTGAAAGCTCTACAACAGCATAGGTCAATATCAAACACTATAGCATTGATAGCAAGATGTTGTTGTTCTCCTCTATCCTTGGGTTTCTCCTTAATACCTGAGTTGTCTCTGGTCTGTTCTCCCCACGGTCAGACCTCCAGGCCAATCAAACCCAAGGCCTTGAAGTACTTTACCGTTTCTATGGCAACATCAGCCTGTTTGGTAAATGGAGGACTGCGCCTAATTTTTCTTGCAATTAAGAGTTGAACTGCTGTACACAAAAGCCCTGCAGGCTTAGTTGTGAGCTCATACCTCAGAGGACTCACGTTGTGGTTCACTGCTGCGGTTAGTCGACAAGAGTTGCACTGGATCAACGCTAAAAGAAAAATCCACTTCATTTAGCTGTTCAGCAGCAGCAGCATGTGAACAATGAAATGTGACAGTACATGTGGAAGAAAGAAAGGTAGAATAATTTGAGCAAGTATGATTTTGAGTCTTGTTTGTGAGAGTTTGTGCCTGCCGTGGCTTCCCCGCAGTCGTCAAAGAACCTGCCAGCCATCCGGTCTCTCCAGGGTCCTGTTATCAGTGGGAGAAAGCATCAGTCTGAATAAGTCAGCCTGCTGATTGGGCTTGCGGGACTGCTGTCCAGAACGGTTTTCTGCCACTGGTGCATAGATGCACACTAACAGTGCATTGTGTTATTGTGTATTTTTTACTCTTGTCAGTCATTTTCCCACCAGAAAGTAACACTTTTATTGAACAAGGATACATTAAATTGGTCAAAAGTGACACATTTTTACATTGTTAGTAGTTTGGTTTTTTTTAACTTGAAAAGTTTTTGTTTGTTTTTTACTTGAAAGGCTTTTTTTATTCTAGTCTACTCCTTAGTTAATACAAACAACAAAATGATAAATGCATTTAAAATGTACAGAAACAGCTGTGCAGAGATGTTTGCAAAAACTGATATTGCAAGTTGGATACCAGCTGAATGTTGGCTGCAACCCAAATACACAGTTACGTTATCGCCCAACCATTCTATTACAGATAGATCGGAAGCATGGCGCTTGCAATCGTCAACATTTGAAAACAATTTAAAAACGATTCAAAATTCAAAGAATGCCTGTGTGTCACTTATATGTACTACCTTTTAAAACTTTGGTGTCAGATTAGTACAATTTTTCCCCATTTCTTTAAATTAGCCTTCTATGCTCATCAAGGCTGCATTTGTTTAATACAAATACAGTGAAATATTATTACAATTTAAATGAACTGTTTTCTATTTGAATATATTTTAAAATGTATTCTTGTGTTGGCAAAGCTGAATTTTCTCCAGTCTTTAGTGTCATATGATCCTTTAGAAATCATTTTAATATGATGATTTAATGGTCAAGAAACAAATAATATTATTATTATCATCAATGCTGAAAACAGTTGTTCTGCTTAACATTTTTATGGAAACATTTTGTTTTCAGGAGTCTTTGATAAATGCTGTTCTTCTGAACTTTCTATTCATTTACAATAGAAATCTTTTAGAACATCAAAAATGTCTTTACTTTCAATTTTGATCGATTTGTTGAATAAAAGTATTACTTTTACGTTTAGTCCTTCTAAAACCATTTAGGAAACACTATCATCTTAAACTTGATCAACAGACCAACAGTAAAAAAAAAAAAAAAAAAGAGCAGAGATGGAGTACAGGTCCTAGTTGCTGAATAAATCAGTAGGGCTGGTCTCAGCCATCTGTGTTCTGTCTGACTCACTTTGTACTTTAAATGGCTCTTGAGTGGCATGACTTTTTGCCCCAAAAGCAGCACTTATTTTCTCTGTCTCTCTCACACATAAGAGCATCTGTGCTTTCACTCCCATACTGGCAAATGGGAGACAGTAGCACGTGTCACTAGCCACAGATAGTTGCTAGGCTACTGTGCTGGTGGAGGCCTGAGGCCTGCAGTGCTTCTGTTGATGGGAGGAGTTGACCTCTAAACTCTGGGTGATGACGAGCTGCTTTATTGCATTACAGAAAAACAGGTTGCAGAGAGTGATTCTAGTTTCTACAGTCTGAGCTGTTTTAGAGTCTGTTTCACTGTTAAAGAGGAATATAGGCCTGTTTTTTTCTCATTCCATTTAGGAATAAACAGGAAATATTCTGTCATATTTTTTGATGTAAAAAATAAAGAGAAAACCCAAATAATGCTTTGTTTAGTGGGCAAAAACACATACCCCTTACTTCAAAGAAGGTAAAAATCGGATTCATCTGACATACTGAATAATTTATCTGCCTGTGTGTATCTACTTGATTATATGCAAACGGAAGAATTTGACATCACTGAAAGTAATTTACACTGATGCCACATTCATATAAAAAAAGTCAGATTATGTGGCCCATGGGACTGGTGGCAACTAGCCTCATTTTCAAAGACAGATCCTATTTATCTAGCAAATGACAGGTACAGTCCAGAGTGACATCGGATTTGCACTCTGGGAATATTTCTTATGAATGCCTGTTCAAAGTGAGATTAAAGGCCATGGCATAAGTGTATCTGTAAAACAACAAAGCCGCTTGTTTTGGCCACTTAATTGATTAGGATCATAATGAATATTCTGAATGATAATTCACACTTTACATAATACATGTAAACATAAGTAATTACAAACAATACAAAAAAAGATATTCATAAGTAGATCATCAAAAATGCATATTTTCTGTACACTACTGTTCAAAAGTTTTTTTTTTAAATACTTTTATTCAAATTGATCTAAGTTTGTATTATTACAAAAGATGTTTATTTCAAATCAATATCGTTCTTTTGAATGATATTAATCAAATAATTCTGAAATGTATCATGGTTTCCACAAAAATATTAAGCAGCACATTTGTTTTCAGTGTTGCTTGAGCACCAAATCAACATATTAGAATGATTTCTGAAGAATCATGTGACACTGAAAACTGGTGTAATGTCTGCAGAAAATTCAGCTTTATCATCACAGGAATACATTTGTGTCTGTTTATGAAGCAGCCAGTAGCTGCTTAGAAAGTAAAGACCAGCAGCACAGTCTTTCAAATTCAATCTTTTGAGTTCCACGAGAAAAGAAAAAAAAAAAAAAAATGTCACAGAGGTTTGGAACGACAAGAGGGGGAGTAAATGATGACAGAATTTTTCATTTTCACACTTATCTGTCAAACAAGAACAGACAAAATAGATAAATAGATCTTAAAATACCTAAGATGGTACATGAAAGATATTGACCCTTTTTTGAAGAACTGTTTCCAACAAAGCCAAAGTATCAAATGATATCTGAAGATGTAACAAAAACTCCATAGATACTGAACAGAGCTTCAGACATCCCAAGAACAGAGAAAAAAATGTTTTATAGACATTTACTTGCACAGTGGGGGAGGTGTGACAGACATGCAGTACCAAATATAATGCCCAGGGGGAGCTGGCATTCAAAGTACAAAGTGATTAAATCATTCTAGCCAATGGAGTGCTGCAACATGTATTTGTGATATGCCTTATTTCACAGCTATGTCAAGGCGAAGTACTATGGATAAACAAGTGTGACTGTCATTTTGCAGAGTAGGACAAGTTCATCAACATCCTTGTTGATCCTTGAACAACAGAGTTCCAGATTCTCACAAATCAGATATAAGTGAAAAGAAAAGTTCAAGGTTGAGGGGTTCAACAACATTCATATGTACTATATATTTGTACTATATATAGTTTCTGAATTTAGCAGCAGTTCATAGTAAGGTTTAGGAATATTTAAAAGGAATGTTTCTGAAGCATGAACAAAAAATGATAAATCCAGCAAAACAACTTTTACCTTCCATTGTTCTCTCAGTGTCACCTGTTTGCACAAGTGACTTGTGCAAAAAGCAAAAGGACTTCTTTTTCAATTCCCAGAGAAAACGACATTACGCAATAGACCTGCAAAGAAAAACCCAACAGCTCATGCATGGAGGTCTTAGACTGACTAAAAACACTGTTTACTCCAGTTGTCCTTCATTCTACTCACCCCTATGGCCATTTAGAAAAACTAATCTTGCTATTGGATTGCAGCAGCCCCTCCACCTGAGAAAGATTCTCTGCAATTGCCATGGAAACTGTTTGAAAAGAAACCAGCAGCATTAATACCTGTTGCCATTTTCTCTCCCTCCCACATCTACATCCACATAACGGTAGAAACAGCAACAACAAACTTGCATTGGCAGGCAAAAGCTCCAGGCAGCTGCTGCACGCCAAACTGAGGTTACACATATTAGGATATGCGTATGTGAGGGGGTGGGCCCTGCTTTAACATGATAAGCAAACGCTCAGATGCTGGTGGTACATCCATGCTGGTAAATCCAATAAATGTTCTTAATAGGGTAAAAGAGTACTACGTTATCTTGCTTGAAATTGGGAGCAGGCAAAATTATTCCCAAATGTTTTGATCATTATGTGAACACATAATATATGCTTGTGGCATGCAGCTACTTCCCGAGAAGATATAGTTCAGGGTTTCACCACCTCATCTCCCAAATAATGTGAAACATTCATCTAATGCTAAAGACAGAACTAGCCCAATCCTCCTCCAGCAGCAGCTTTTATTTTATTATGTTGGAAATGCGGCTCACTGGAATTGGTTATTGGTTATTACTTGAACAGTTTACTTACATGGCGCTCTGGAATACTTGATTCTGATTGGTCAGTTGTGGCATTCAGCGATCAGACATTTTCTCACGTTCTCTGTCATCCATGGAGATGCTCTATATCATATTAATGAAACTTGCACTGCTTTCATGTCTCTCGTACTGTACCACACCATGGATGTGCTCGCTCTTGTTTCATACAAATGCAACTGATGATATCTTGTATCTCAGCAATCACAGTGAAAATACCTACTGTAATAAAGCTAATGTTTTTGTCATGTTACTAGGCAGATTATTGTGTACACTGCGATGGACTGTTTTTGGTTACACTCTGTTTTGATGCACTTTAGATGTTCTACCACACGACTTTTAAAATCTGAACAGATTTTTTTTAAACACTAAGCATCATACACTTACCAACTTTGTAAATAGCCACAGAGAAAAACTGGCCATCATATACACTAAATGACTGAGGATCATACACTACCAGACTTTAAAGTTGTTCTGATCACAACAAACTCATGCAGAAATGTGCGCCTTGTTCCTAGAAGACGCATGGCAAATGAAAACAAAAATCAGCTGAAAATCATGTGCTCTAAAATCAGCTGAAAATATCAAATATCACGTTTGATATCCTCTGACTGGATTGAATCAGAGTCTGAAGCAAAAAAAATAAAAAATCAGTCTGTGACCACTATACACTACACAATTTTCTATGAAATCTGTCAACTCAAATCTACAGACTGGCTCTGACTTAGTGTCAACATCTCCAGAGAGCAATGGCACACTACATGATTGAAAGACTAGCCAAATCACTGTGTTGATCACACTACACAACCAGATTTATTCTCTTGTCGTCGTCTTCTCATAGCCGCGCACATACTACACAACACAACGCTAACGAGGTGCACACACTACAAAACATTCAAAGAAGAGGCGTTCCCGACCATCAGCGAAAGTATGTTTTCTCACATAAATTCTCGCAAGAAATTACAGCGATTATGGGCCATATCTTCAAGCGTGGACGATCAACTGGCCCTTTAATTGGTCTGTGCAGTTATTTTATCCGAAAGAAAGAAGAAACCACGACAAAAGAGAATATGGTAGAAACAATGGCTTGGAAGACGTGGACAACAAGGACTGTCAGTACTGCAGAAAGAGTTGGAGGTAATTAAACAGTACAATGAAATGTGGTATTATATACACAATCTATGCATTTGTTAAATTTATTTCTAGTTAGTTGATTTGATTCATTTGTTGCTTTTCGTTTCTGTTCATAAAGATGCATGATAAGACTGTTTATACCATCTGCACTGTGATTGGCTGGATTAGTTCCACCTTGTCATTGTGTCGCTCACATTACGAGATCACGTGGCGATAATATCAAACAGGTTTGAAAATGTCGTAGCGTCTGTGATAGCTTGAGACAGGTTTGGATCACGTTACTGACCTGCTCATACTTAACGAGCTTCAACGACTGCAACAAGCACCGATTTGGTCACGATCCGGGGTTTTGTCACAGACTGTGGAAATCTGTCCGCGACAGCAAAATCCAGCCAAAAATCCTGTAGTGTGAGCCTGGCTTAAATCAGAGCAGAAATTGTGTAGTGTATTCCAGCCTTGAAGGAATAGTTCACCCAAAAATGAAAATTTTGTCATTTACTCACCCTCATGTTGTTCCAACCCTGTATAAGTTTCTTTCTTATGTTGAACACAGAAGAAGATATTTTGAAGAACCAAACCCTTTTTGGTCCCCATTAGGGAAAGAAATGAAGTCAAGGGGGACCATCAACTGTTTGATTAGTCTTCAAAATATCTTCTTTTCTGTTCAACATTAAAAAGAAACTCATACAGGTTCGGAACGACATGAGGATGAGTAAATTCTGACAAAATTTTCATATTTGGGAAATTTTGCAACTACATGTCATCTAACTCTCAGAGTATTAGTAGAATGTTATTTTAGGTTTAGGAGAGTAAGTTGAATTTTGCTTGTCAAAGTTACTTATAAATTTTGGGGGACCATCAAAATAAATTGTTATCAGATATAAAGCACACAGTCTACTTTCACTTTAATGACTATATTCATGTCCATGTAGAGTATTTATTTTTGGGGGGTTTGGGGGGGGGGTGAGTAGCCGTGTAATAAGCAGAACAGTATACAGCTGGTACAAATAAAATTTGGGGTGTTCATGACCATGATGTGGAGCTGATAATGACCAGCTGACTGTACATGATCCCTGACATATTAAATCCTATGGGGCAGTGTTTAATATTTAGCATGCCCTTATAATGCCAAGTCGATGTGACATTTACATCAATCAACATTGATTTTAAGCAACTTAATTTGTAGGGACAGTTCCCACAAAAATGTGCACAAATTGTAGCTACGTACTTGGGGGTACAACAGTTTGTCAGTGGGGCAGTACTCTCAAATGGACATATCTGAACCTTATTTACCCCCAACAGGTTCATAGTAATATCTTTAGAGAACATATTACTACTCTTAGATGCTAATATGTCCCTTTTAGAGAGATATAAGGTACAAAGTTGCCCCTTTAAGGGTATTGTCTCAGTGACAAGCTGTAGTTCTTCTGGCCTGAAAGGCTGAAAAATATATGAACAATTGTTTACACAGAACTTGCCCAGGACAATTAGTATTTAAAGGATTTAGGTGCTCATAGGATTTTTTAACCCACATTATCTCATGTATTGAGTTCATTCTGTTTTTGAAATGCTAATAGATGGTAATTATTAAAATCAGCTAGTGGTTTGGGGCAGTTTTAGAGCTTAGTGTGTGCAAGCATTCTGGCTTGGCTTGATATTACAAATGAGTGTTTTTGGGCACAGGTACAAATGTCTCTGTATAGGTCAATGATGAAAGGTCTGATTGATGATGCCTACATAAATGATATCTAATCATTAAGCATAAACTGACCAAAATTCCCACAGCTTAATAGCATTATCAAATGCCATAATTTTTCTTTGGGTATAAAACTAATAGCATAATATTTTTTTCTTTTCATAGAAACCATCTCATAATGAGTTAAGGGTCCACAAATCTATTTGTGATGATCTGAGCTTTCTGTTAGCAGCGCTTTCATTTTCCAGCAAATGTGAGGTAGCTGCTTAAATTAAATGAACAGTATGCAGATGGTTTCATGAGAATACAAATTGACCTCTCTGCGTCCGTCATGTTTATGAAATATAAATATTTGATTCACTCAATTATTTGAATATTTTAGGTCAGTAACCTTCCCCGCAAACCATCGGCTGTATTTTTCTGATATGTGCACAAGCACAGCTGTTGAACTTGTCAGATTCTCTTGACTATGTGGTTTCCTCATGATAAACTCCAGATGTTATCTACTTCCACAGTGCTCTTTTCTATTCTTTCAACTGCATAATAGCCCATCTGTTAAAATTATGATTTTTGAAAAATTGGGTAATGAAGGCTTGGGCTAAATGTCATCCACATAAATTATCCGAGGTAAATTAATAAATATATGATAGTTAATAATTTAAATTAAAAATATATAATTAAAAATAATATAAATAATGAATACAGTCAAACAATATAGTTTTATATTTAAAATAGTTTATTTTAGTTAGCAAAAAAATATCACTATGACACCCACTCAGGTTTTGTAGTGCAGTTTTTCATTCCTTCTTTTTTTCTTTTTTTTTATCCCGAAAAACAGATTACTGTTCCAGTTTATGTGGAACACCATCTATCAAATGGAGGCTTGATCAGGTATATGGATCGATTCAATTCACTTTCATGCCCTTGTTTCAGTGACCTCCATGATCAAGAGCATTGTAGTGTAGCAAACTCCATAATGCTGTGAGCAGCTGTAGCTTCAGACACTTTATCATATCAGCTAAATTGCACAGCAAAATTACAGGGTATCACAAAAAAAAAAAAATAAATAAAAAAGTTCAAAAAAACAAGCAATTGTTGTAACATTTTGTAAATACAGAGAAAAATAAATAAAGGAATAAAGGAACTGACCTCACTGTTCCATTACTTTTGAAGGGGAGTGTATATACATATATTAATAACATAAAAACATTAGATGAAAAACTTAAAATTAATTTAGTTAGTTGCCAAGGCAACAACTGAGGGGAAAAAAATAAACCTATAAAAGAAATATATTTTAAAAAATAATTACAACTAAACTACAACTAAACCTGAAATAAAATTGTATATATATATATATATATATATATATATTAAAATCATAAGTTGGTGACTGTAAATTTCATCAACTATGTAAAGCTGAAATAAAAAAAAATTAAATATATGAAAAACAACAAAACTAATAATAGACAACAGCTAAAAATAAAAGGCTAATTAAAATATTAATGCTATAATAATATTAAAATAACACTGGTCTGTATATATATATATATATATATATATATATATATATATATATATATAGTATATATTTGTTTAGTGACCTAAAATCTTATCTTAAATGTCTTATTAGTATTACATCATACCATTTCAGTGTTTCACATTTTTCAAAATCTTAAACTTTTAGTTTAGTAAAAGTCTGACTGAGACTTTTGAAGCCGACTGCATATATGTCTAACCAAGATAGATGGTGGTTGAATTTCATCTTTGAAATCTTTCATTGTCCCCCTCACATCACCCCTTCCAAATCAAGCAGCTTCACGTCTGTCTACGATGTGTGCATTAAAGAGACGAGGTAGAAAGGGACCATTTGAAGTTGATACATGTTGCTCTTGTGGGAACGCCACCCTTTTGCAATTTAGCAAAGAAAAAAAGAAAGGGAGAGGAATAGCAGTACAAAAAGCAGAATACATTTCCATTTAATCTGTCGATATAGAGTCATCTCTCCAGGGGAGCCTTTGATCTGAGATGCAAAGCTTTATTTCACTTTCAGTAGGTAGTGTAATGCTGTCTGGATAGTGTGCAGCGATATTCAGACAGGAGACATACACACACACACAAACACGCACGCACGCACAGACCAAAGTTCACACAGATATTGGAAACAAAAACTTTTTTTAAATACTCTCCCAAAATCCAAATGATAGAGTCCTAGGATTTTATTTTAGAACAATATGAGTCTAAAAATATCCGTTAACAATAACAAGCAATACTGTACCAGCACGAGTCACCAAATGCTGGTCAAGTGAACTCGCGATGGAAGATTGCCAGACTTTTTGCCTGTTTTTATCTGTGTTGTTTACACTTACAGTAATTAAAATATAGTATACCAACACTTGGGCATCATCCAATAAGGCCATTAGGCCATTCAAAATGTGGATTAGTGTGTTCCTTTATCACAACATATTTGAAAAAATTACAGCACTTGCTCACCAATGCAGTGAATGGGTGCCGTCAAAATAAGAGTCCAAACAGCTGACAAAAACATTACAATAATCCACGAGTAATCCATATGACTCCAGTCCATTCGTTAATGTCTTGTGCATGTTTGTAAGAAACAAATTCATCAAACCATCTATTCTGGTAAAAATACAAGTCCATAGTCCATAAAATGACCCTCTTCCAAAGAAAAAGCCCATCCTCGGTTGTCCTCTCACATCAAAATCCACCAACATTTTGTTTAGAACTGTTTTGGACGAGATGGCTTTTTCACTGGAGAAAGCTATATTATGGATGGAGGACTGGTTTGAAATTGAAAATGGGTGTTACAAACCGTGTAGATTATTGTAATGTTTTTATCAGCAGCTTGGACTCTCATTCTGACGGCACCCATTCACTGCAGAGGATCCATTGGTGAGCAAGTGATGTAATGCTACATTTTTCCAAATCTGTTCTGATGAAGAAACAAACTCATCTATATCGTAGATGGCCTGAGGGCAGTAAATGTTCAGCAAATTTTAATTATTGGGTGAAGTAATTCTTCAATCCTAACTTTTTCATCTGTCTTCATGTTATGCTGAACTATACATTATAAAATAAACTGTGATTCAGTATCACCAAATAAACATGTTCATTCTACTAATCTAACATTATTTTATTGAACAAACCCACATATATGGATCCACAGAGGCATTTCCTATCCTGATAGCATCTGTGACCCTGGGCGTTGTTCAGTCATCTATTAATCCATTATTCACTGAGGAGCTGGTGATTGAACTTTTAACAAGATCTGAAATCACCCAACTAAAGCCATAGCGAATTCCATCAAAAACGTAAATTGTCCTGAGAGTGGGAATGTGTTATTTGTGAATGAGACATCTACCACCGTAATCTTAGCAGACACAACTGGAAATTGAATCGTAAATTAACAAAATGGTTTAGAGGCCTACAAATTTCCAATGCATGTTGAAGCAAACAAACAGCAATACATTAGAAACAGAAACAAATAAAAACCCTCGACCTGAAATCTTACAAAAAATAAATAATAATAAAAAACTGTTTGTAGCAACTAACAGGAATAAAATGTACCTATGAAAAGCAGACAACTGTAAGCAGATATGATTAATAAATGTTGTTTTTTAAATTACATAAAAGTATTATCATTATATAATATTACTATATATTATAATAAATATTAAAACATTTATGAAGTATTAAATTCTATAAATGTTATGCCATTGAATATATTAATCGCATTGTCTAAATACAATTAAATTAACTCATTAACTATGAATTAAATATTATATGAACCTAAAAGGATGTAGCTTGTTCATGCACAAAATGTCTATAGATTTTAGATATCTGCAATAACGTGTCTGTGGTGTAAGAAAGGTTGGAGACCCATTATCTAGAATGGTTATAGTATGAATATAAAATAAGGTAGCAGGAGTCAGCCGATAATTCTTTATGAAATTTGATGCATTCAGCAAATAGCCTCAATCAAGTCATTGTACTCAATGTCTGTAAATTCTCATTCCTGAATTCTGAGAGGTGAATCTGCAGATTATTAATGAAGTGGTTCACATGTTGGTCACAGTATAACTCATGCATTAAATCACAATGTAAGCGTTGATTCACAGCTAACATAATGGCATGAAAATTACTCACAAATCTATGTAATAGAAGAAGCACACACTAAACGCTTTGCATGGGCTCTGTGGTAAATCAGAACGTGATATGTGAAATCTCTTCTCTTGCCTGGGGTATGAATAACAAGCCTTTTTCTTGACCCAGAATGCGTATGCTTATACAATATATATAAATGCCAACATGAGGAAAAAGTTGCATGAAAATGATTAAAGTAGCACTGTCTGTACAGGAACAGCATCATGAAGCAATAAGTCATCCTAAACACAAACCGTGCTGAACTTTAAAACAATGTTTGTTGCACAGCAATGCGGGTGTGCTACCGTAAACTGGATACCCATGACAACACCATAGTAATTTAACATAATACTGTATCTTAGTAAAAGTTAGAAAAGTAGGTTAATTATTAAGTACAGTAATAATACAGTAACTTCTTGACTGTATTCATAAATGTTTTGTTCCTAGAGTTTGTCATAATGAATTAAACAGTGTCTTAAACTGTACAGTATGTAAAGGCATCTGTGGATGTGTTATGGATTTTAAAAACTATGTTCTATATACCAGTACACCATACTGTACTGGTATGGTGTTGGATTTGCACTAGCATGTGCAACCATATGTTCACATATGTCTTTTGCAATGTTCACTTCATAAAACATGTTCAGATGTAACAGACGGTGGTGATTGAAAGCCATTAGCAGTCAAAGAAAGTGCTAAACTGCCATTTTCAGCCAAGGAGAAAAAAGTGTTAGACGTGTTATGTAAAGACATTTATCACTGGATAACTGAAGAAGAGTTTTTCCCACCATGGAAAATCATTATGTTTATTATTCCCATTGCTATTTAACATTTAGTGTTATGGATTTTAAAAACTATGTTCTATATTCAAGCTGAACTGGCATGGTATATCTTTATTCTTTAGTACATTACAGTACGGTCTAATTAAAAACATATTAAACCGATCAGATATACAGTACTGATTAAGATCCTAACAACAAGCAAGAACTTACTCTACTTATCTACAGCCAAAGAAGTGCTAAAGCAAATAGAAGTTAACATGAACAAATACTATCCATAAAATATATATATATAAAAAAAAATGTAATTAACTATTTAATTTTTTTACATATAAATTTTATTTTAACACAGCTATTTATTTTAATGTATCTTACAGATACACTGAAATAGATGTGAAATAAATGTGAAATATGGATACATAGATCAGTCTAAGACTATCAATAATGATATCAATAATAATAATAATAATAATAATAATAATAATTATTATTATTATTCAAAGTATTAATCATAATAATATTTTGTCATTGTCACATCTTGCCCTCCACTATCATCTATTTTGGTGTCAATCCTTTACCATACCATGTCTGTCCCTAAATACAAAATTAATAAATAAATACATAAAATATATTATAAATTAATTTCTACTAATTTCATCACTTTTTTTCCACACTAAATATTGCACTACAAGATAGTAAGCATGCACATTTCTAGCATATACAAAATATAGTGTACAGCACCATAATACACAATGACACATTTGTTAGTATCCATTATTTGGCAGCATCCACCATCCATAGAGGCCTTAAATTCTGTTTACTTACTGCACATTGTTAAGTAAACAAAGCATTAACACACATAAGATGCTGCATGCACTGATGGGATGGGAAAACATCATATCTGAAGGCCTGCCTGAAGCTTAATGTTTCACATGCTCTTATAAATTCATTTATGTTCTAAGTGCGTTAAATTAATAAAACCAAATACTCCAGTTATGTAATATGCTGTCTAGAAAGAGGGATGCTTTGGTGTAGGACAGAGTAAATTAGTCAGAAAACAGTGTGAGATCAGTTCTCTCTTCCAGAGATGTGGCAACACAAACTGGAAACAAGATAATTAGCTGCTCTGGACTGCTTGTGGAGACATGCTTCCCGAATGGATGCAACCTCCGGTCCAAACACAGACCAGCAGGATGGTAACACACAGGTTCCCTTTAGATTAGGCAGGCAGAAAGAAATCAGCACCAGGCTACCCACAGATCGTCATGTGTACCGCCTTGCCTGGAGCTTTCATTTCACTTTAATCAATTTTTTATCATTTATAACGGTAATGCCAATTTAAATTTCTAGGATGCATTCTTATGTCTCTAGATACATATTGTACCACTTTGAAAGCACCCAGTAATAACCGATCCAAACTTTCAGTTTAAACTCATTCGTGCTAGACCCATAAAACAGAGGATTTTCCCCTCAAGGAAGGTCAAACGAAAGGCTCAGGTGAATTAGTATTGAACTATGTGGGATGTTAACACTTTCTTCTCCAGGTTGCACATCTCTATGTTCGTCAGCTCTGCTTTCACATCCCCCACAATGTATAGTTATTCCTCTGGCATGTACATTTGTATTCTGTGACTGTCTGTTTATGATGGCGTATCCTGGCAACCGTGGGCCAGCTGGCACCAGGAGAGCAGTGTGCTGGCAGAGGCGGCTCTACGGCAGCACAGGCAGAGGCACAGGGTTAAACACACCAAAGTGTGCTAGGGCTAGAGCTAGGGCTCTGTTTGCACATGGGTATGTTTAGCACATAGCCTGCAGAAATGTGACACACTGACTCTGGCGTAATGGCGTACAGTGCGAATGGAAAATGTGGCACCGGTGACAGCGGATGTGCAAATAAGGACAAATTTGCATCAACACGCTGAAGTGTGCTTTAAAGTGTTCAACCAAGCACACATATAGTATGCACATTAACACATTTGTAACTTCAAAGTTCAAGACCACATTTTCAAAAGTGTTTTTTATTCATTTACTGTAAGTATACAAAAAAAGTTGTGATAGAAAAAGAATATGAAATATTTAGGATTCTGCACTATTTCCTCATTACAAGTAATTAAACAAACAAATCTATTAATAATAAGAATTTCACAATTTCATAATTTCAAATAACATTAAAAAGTAACAATTTCTAATTTTACTGTATACATTATTGTATAATAAAATGTAATACAATATTCATTACAAATTTAAATTCAATAAAATTGTAAATTAAATTCAATCTATTTGAAATTGGTAACCATTAAATAGTTAACATATACTACTGAGAGTCGTTCAAATGTTTCCTAGTTTACATTTTTTAAGCCAGTTTTTTTTATTGTAATTGTTTATAATATTAATACAATATTTAATATAACATAAACAGAATCATTTAAAACAAATGTATTCATTACAAATTATATTAAAGGATTAGTTCATACAAGAATTTAAATTTCCTGATAATTTAATAACGATTGGTAATTTTCCAAAATAAATAAATAAAAAATGAAAAAACACATTTATATACGTTTTAGCCACAAATGCTTGTTTTGCACTAGCTCTGCGATGCACGTCCACAACTTCATGCATTACTTAATCATGTTGGAAAAGACACATTTTTTCCTATAGTGGAAGAAATTAAAAGATTTTTCAAAAGATTTAAACATCCAGGATATGCACATGAACGGCCATTTTAAACAATAAATTGATACAAAGACAGATACTGTAAATATACTGTCAACATACAATTTTTGAATGATCTTCCTTCTCCACACTTGTAAACACTGGGTCGGTACTTCCACCTATGGTTAAAAAGTATATATATATATATATATATATATATATATATATATTAGAAAATAACTGATTGTTTCACTACATAAAACCCTTACTCCTCAGCTGGTGTAGAGCCCTTTGAAGCTGCAATTTGGACCTTCAGCCCATTGGCTCCCATTGAAGTCCACTATATGGAGACAAATCCTGGGATGTTTTCCTCAAAAAAAATTGTAAAAAATTACAAAAAAAAAAAAAAAAAGCATTAACCACTGCAACCCAGTCACAGCCATAATTGTTTCACAAGAGCTTTACAGTCTGCATCCCTCAGGTAATGTGCAGCATGACGGTCAGAGGACAGTGGCTATTACTGATAACAGACCACTCAAAAATTAACGGCTGCATGAGCTGAAAGTGACGGACATGAGATGGAATTAAAAATTTCAGAGAGCTATAGGCACCATGTAGACTAAAATAACTATTGTGGTTTTTAATTTTGCTTCTTAAAAATAATCATTTAAATATTCACTACAAAAAAATTGTCTGTTTGGTTCCAAACATTACAAATAGTTCTTTTTCAGTGAACTGTGAAACTGTGAGCTATACAAAACAGCCGTATTAAATCTTATGCAGTTAACTAGCTTAATATAACTTTTGAAAAAGTAAAAACAATACCTACATAAAATATGGGGTTATTGGGAAGCATAAGAAAGAGGGGACTCATCATTATACTGACATTTTTTTTTTTAATAGGCCTAAATGCTCTCTAATTAAACCAACATATAGAATAATCTGCATGTATTGTAGCCCACCCTCAACCTGAGCACAGGTTCCACTCTTCACCATAATCATAACCCCAAAATCTCCAACATAACAGATACTCTACACAGAATGTTAAATATGAACAACTTGTTTTGCTCAAAAATGCAAAAAAATAGCACATAACAAAAACACTAAGACACAAACATTGTTCTTGGCAAGTACAACAGAAATTTGGCAGAGATTTTATTTTTGTTAGCAAATTGTATTCAATGCCGGCCTGGCTTTCACAAACAAGTGAATTTACAACTGAACAGAGCACAGAACAATGTGAGCTTTCTTTAAAGTTTTTTCTTCTAATACCCTTTCCAATAATGTTTGTTTCTTTAGAGTGGTGTAAAAAAAAATATAATAATTCTTCATTAAGTAACTAAACTCAAATTTCTATTTCAAATCCTCTCTTAAATGACAACATTTTTGTGAAGGGTAGTTATATTTTAGCTGTTTTATGAGTTATTTCATGTTTCATAACTGATTATTTTAGCTGAAAGCACAAACACAGACACACTGTGCAATTAAATCAAGGAAAACTGCTCAAAAATGTATCATTATGGTAATTATTCAGAGCTGTAATATTACAGTATCTAAAACAAGCCATTTTGTCCATTTGTGATAACATGCCTGGTCTCATTTAGTAGATCATATATAGAACTAGTAGACCTATTAATTATTAAAGACTCACAGTCTAGTCAAGACAAGGCACCACACACATATTCCCCAAAGAAATTACAAAACAGATAAAGACCTGTGACATCTCTCAAACTGCTGTCTCTGTTGGAGAGACTAGAACATGTCAGATACTTCATCTCACCAAGTTCAGGAAATGTCAGAACAACCTCCACTTCCAAAATGTAATCTCAGCATCTTGGTATTCTCTCAGCAAGCTGTCAATCACAGTCATTGTGCCTGACATTGTCTCTTGTGTGCATCTGTACCTTGAAATCATATATTTTCAGACAGTAACCTCATGCCCCTCATAAACTCAACAATATATGTTGCCATTGTTCCCTAAAACAGTTTAATTTCTCTTCTGATTCTCTGTCAGTTCACTTTATTAAGAGGACAAAAATGAAAAGGCAAGGATACATTTATTGACCAGTCGTCTATCACTTCACAATATAACCACCTATCTAGCTCAATGCAGAGAGAAACAATCAATCAAGGTTGTAAGGTCAGTGATCCCTGTCTGAACCTCTCAAATTCAAACAAATGCACTTTTTAGATCTGCACATATTATACATGAATGGAAACAAGGTCAAGGGTGTCTTGTCACTTCGTATGGAAAATCCAAGAGTCATATACGACCAATATACTTGACAAGTGACCCAGAAGAGTAGCCATCTGCCTTTATTAATATACTGGAAAGTAACATGGTATTTCAGTGCTTTACATCAAAATCCATATAGCTGCACTCGTACTAAACATCCAGCTATCAAGGTTAGCAAATCAAAGAATGCACCTAGCTAATTTCCTCAAAAAATGACCTGTATTAAGCATCTCACCAATCTTAAACCTGATATAGTATAAAGCTGGTTCAGTCACCAAACATCTCAGCTCAGGTATTTTACCACAGCAGGGTGTTTTCTTTTTTCTGAGGTATTCTGAGGTGAAAATCTCTTTTGGTGCAGCTATATTTCATTAATTGATGTTATATAAGCCGTCACCAATAAAGCTGCTTTGTGTCTGTCTGCTTAATCCCTGCTGGCTTCCCATCATAACCCAAATAGAAATTGTAATTGAACTCAGATCATGGAGCCTGTGGGCATATATGTCTTTAAGAGAACCCCACTGTCCTTGTCCCGTCTAAAAGCTAAAGGAGGTTAGATCCGAGCTTATCTTCTGAGGTAAATAAGAATTTGTTTCAATTCAAGATAAAGCAAAAGTCAGCATGAAAGTTTCTGAAGTCTTCTGTTTCTCTGTTACTTTTATGGAACACTGACAGACTTCAACCTTCAGTGTTTCAAAATGTGAGTTCTTTGAGAGGATAAGAGAGGGATACAATTAATTATTTAGGCAAATAACTCTACCTCTATGAATTCAAATCCAAATACTGGTGAACTTTCAAAAGGTTTATTTCGAAACGCCATTAAAATTCACTTTAAAATAAATCTGAACCAAACAAAAGTAAATTCTTCAGAACTATCTTATAAATACATGTATGAAAGCTTTACTGAATGTTATGATGAAATTAAAACCAGTACATTTCAGAGTTATAGTTCATTTCATAGGATGAATTTAGCAACAATAACACTCAAAAGCTCGGACAAACCGATTAATTTGTATTATTACTGTGCAATATTTTACTGTGCAAATAATCATCAAAAATATAAAACACAATATAAGCATATGAATTATGTAGTGGAAAAAATATAAAATTCATGTTTTAGCTTCTTCAAAGTAGCCACAATCAACTTCACAATGTACATCCTGTAATAAAATAATAATCTAATTAAAATATTCATAAGCATGTTTGTCTACAACACTACAATGAATTTAAGCATTAGCTTTAAAAGTTCAAAAAGTTTTGTAAGATCATGATTCTGTTTTATTCAAACTTGGTAGTCTACTGGTGACTGGTAATGTATTTACTTGTCTCATAGCAGTGCTGTGGTGACTCAGTTATAACAGGAACAGACCTGTGGGAGGTTGTAATAACCATGCAAAAATCTAATGTGGCTTGCTCAAGGGCACACTGGTAATAAAGCAGGATTTTGAAAACAGTAACTCTGACCACACCTTAAACCTCTACTCATGCTAACAAATGAAATATAAAGTCTGAGGAGTCTTACGTCACTTGCTCACCAATGAATCCTCTGCAGTGAATGGGTACCGTGAGAATGAGAGCCCAAACAGCTTATTAAAAACATCACAATAATCCACACTTGTATTTAGTCAGATGGTTTGAGGTTAAAAATGTATTAATTCTACATTTGTTTCTTAACAACACACAACTTTTTGCTTCATGGGAGTCATGTGGATCACTTGTGCATTATTGTGATGTTTTTAATCAGCTGTTTGGACTCTCATTTCTGATGGTACCCATTCACTGCAAAGGATTCATTGGTGAGCAAGTGCCGCAAAGCTAAATTTACTCAAATCTGTTCCAATGACGAAACAAAATCATCTAGATCTTGGATGTACTGAGGTTGAGGAAATTTAAATTTTTGAGTGAACTATTCCTTCAACAAAGTTCAGCAAACAGCAGATTCTTCTTGTTGAGGTTGGACTGAAATATACCAATGAACACTACACAGAAGGTGGAAAAATCGTTACATTAACAAACCACAAAGACAAAAGCGAGTAAAGATAGAGGCAAGCAGACCATAAGATTGGTTCAGCGTGTCCACAGGGCATGTCAAAAATTACAGAAAAGAAGAATGACGGCTCACATAGACATGGGAGGTGTCTTTCTGGCACACAGGCATATATTTGTAATGTGTCATTTGCTCAAACATGTCAATCGCAAGTGTGTCTTTTGCAATATACATGCAATATGGAAACATGCCCGTCAGACACAGAATGCTGCTGAATAATATACCATCAGAGACATGCATGCTTGAATTTATACACTGCACTGCTTCCCTTGATGTACAGTACAGTGACTGGCTTTGCCAACTTTTTTTATTCATCAACCAGAGGAAACTGTATGCAAGATGTAAGAACTAATTTACAATCGCCCATGGAAATTGAAGAAGAAAATGAGCATGATTCATAGAAAAAAAGTGCATTTTTTGTTACAAAAGCACCAATTATTTAAAGTTAAAATTTAGCTTAGTCAGGTCACCCGTAGGCACATCCCGTCCTAGTAAAATGCAAAAATAGCCAGACAAATGATTAAAAGATTCTTAAAAAAAAAAATTCTTTGGCTTGCCATAAACTATTTCTAAGTGTCCTAGCAACTAGATCGTATAGGTAAGTGTTTCATTTATATTGTGGCTTACCAGGATTCAGGTAAAACCTGAAGGCACAAGGATAACAAAGCTCTATACAAAACAAGATTATACCTAAAACATTTCTCAACATTTCTTTTAAGGAAAACAGGTACGTACATCAACCCGTATCAAGTATGGTACAAATTATGATACAACCACAAATCATTTGTGACCTAAAATAAAGTTTCCACCAAATAATTCAGATAATACAAGTACAGGATTACATAAAGAACAGTTACGATCGCTACCACACTATTGCGATTACGAGTTTATCTGGAAACAAGGGTTAGGCGATATGGCCAAAAAACATTAGCACAATACTTTTTTTTTTTTTTTTTTTCATATCAGTCAATAGCGATAATTATCATGGTAAATTTCAAATCTTTATTTCTTTTAAGTTTTAAGGCAGATTTTTGCTTTTAGGTGAAAGTTGTAGAAACAAGACAGTTACCTGTGGTTTTAAACTACTCATGGTCAGAACATGACAAACACCTCACGCAATTTTTTCCTAAACAAAATAAATATCTTAATATATAAATTAATTTCTTAGTTTCTGCATGTTCTACTGAGTGATATTACTTCAAATCATGAAACAGGTTTGTGTTGCCTGACTTTGATGACATGTATCTTCAGCACAGTTTTCAGTGCAGTCTGCAATATTAATATTACAATTTTTGTCTCTTAGAAATGCACATTTTACAGTAGCTTAAGTTGACAGTAGCTTGAGTTGGGATGCAGATGTAAATTTATGTTTATCATCAAAAACAGTAACATCTGTAAAAATTGTAACAACCTCAATTTTTATATGGTAAAATTTAATTATTCTGACTGTTTGAGTTTTATTAAAATTAACCATTTGTTACTACAGTAAATTGATGGTAAATGATTGTGATTTGTACACTGAAAAGCCGACTGACTGTATTGTTGAACAGTGTTTCTCTGGTATGTCAGCACAGTTTTATCTGGCTTTAAACTAATTTAAATTGCCGAGTTATTTGTGTTCTTCAGTGAATTCAAACAGGTCTGTTTAGTGCTCGTGTGACGAGTAAGCACATCTGCTCCAGTAAGTTTGCGCCGCGCTGCCATTTGAACTTTGATCTGAGCAGATAAACGGTCTGTGTGCACCGTTAGCGGTGTTTCATTCCACTTTTGGTGCATTAAAATTATAGCGAACATTTATCAAACTCTTATTATCATTTTATCAAGGAAAACTAACCAATCAGAATTGAGTATTTTAAAGAGCCACACAATAAATACAATTAAATACACATACCACAGCAAACAGGCTCCTCCTCCCAGTATGCATACTGTATGACCTGCCCTTCAACTTGACATGTAAAAGGAAGACCAGCATACACTCTGTGCAGAAAGGCAGACAACATGTCTGTTCCATTAAGGGAAGACGATGGTTCAATTGCCTCATACACCCTCTCCCTCACCTGTTACTAATCAATTTGTCTGCATTAATTAGGCATTCCCATTCCCCACATTCATGAGCTGTCAAATGAATCAACTACGGTGTCACAGAAAGCAAAGTAAGCTGTGTTGACAACAGTTACAAAAGGGTTCTTTAATTTCTCTGCTCTGTGGATCTAATTACAGCTCATTGCTTGCTACACTTACAAACGGTAGTTTAATAATACCTCGAAAATTATCCAAACGAGATTAAATTTACAACGAAAACATGAGCTAAAGCAACTGATTCTTTGCCCTTTCTCCCATTAGAGATCAATTCAAGCTTCATAACACAAGTGATCCCGCTAGCATAAAGGTGTTAACGTTTGGTGCACAAACAATAGTTTGTGTGTGGGCTGCAATTCAGCATTAGCACAGACATAAGCTTCAGTCCTTACCAGTCCTTACAGACAAAAGCTTCAGTCCAAACCTCCCTCTTTGGAAGTTTGTCCAACCTTCCTCTCAAGAGCACAATGTTCAAATACATCGCAATTGAACATGTCAATCAAATGAGAGGAAATCATGCAGAGTGATTCTGTGGTTGTATGTCAACCCCTGTACATCTTCCTCTGTGTCATTTTCCATGAGCACATGCATTATGCTCTATTCTACTCAGCCTCCTGAAACTGCAGCGGCTACCTAGCAACCCGTTGCTATTAGATACTGCTGGGCCAGTCGCCATGGCAGCGGATTCTCACTCATTTTCTTTTCCTTTGCACTGTAAACCCTTGCTCTCTCTTCTATGACATGAAAAATGAACAGTGCGTGTGTGTGTGAAATGGGGATATTCTGTGAAATCATGTGGGCATTCGTTGCTAAAATACTGACATTCAGCATGTGTATAATGAAGCCCTGTGATGCTCCACACAGTCACACAAACTAAAGTAATACTGCAGTGTGTGAGTATGGACCCTGTATAATCCTTATCCATTAGTCTGTTCCTTTCCAAAATGACATTTCCAACTGGAATTCCAATGCCAACAACAAGCATAACACACTGTAAGTGAAAAGGGTGGGTTTTGACACAAATTTCACAATTTGATTTTATTCTGACTCAGGTTTTTAATTTGATTCAATTCAATATCGATTATTCTGGATATACAGTTAGGTCATATATATTTGGACACAGGCACAATTTTTATTATTTTAGCTGTTGACCAAAACATATTCAAGTTACAGTTATATAATGAATATGGGCTTAAAGTCGGCATGAAATCAAAATTGAAAATTCTTATTTTTTAATGGAATACTGTAGTGTTTATTATAAATAATTTATCTGTGCGCTTCATTATTTTTTTAAAATTCATGTGCCCTCGTAATCTTTAATCAAAAACGTTAACCTCCCCTCCCCCTCAAAACGACTCCTCTTCCGGTCACGATCTATGGCGCAAGTGCAGAGCTAGTGACGTGAGGGGTAAACGCTGGGATAAAAGACGGGGAAAAGCTGAAGCTGATGCTTCATTATAGAAATCAATACATTGACCAGTGCTGACGCGAGTCATGGGGGAGTACAATACCCTTAAAAATTTAAAGGATATTAGGATATTACCACAGCATTACTCTTAGGACAAACTATTTTTTTTTATGAATATGACAACCTGATGGAGGTTCAGATACATCGCAGTTGAACATGCTCAGTCATTCAGGCAGTCGTTCTCTCTCTCTCGCGTGCACTGTTAGGCATGTTTTGTGCCGTTGATCATCCTCAGTAAATAAAAAATTTCTTCATGCTAGGGCCATGCTTCCAGGCCACTTTCTTTCAGAGTTTAGCTCCAACCCTAATCAAACACACCTGAACCAGCTAATCATTGTCTTCAAGACTGGTAGAAGGCTACAGGCAGGTGAGTTTTATCAGGGTTGGATCAAATCTCTGCAGGAAAGGGGCCTGGAAGGGCCAAGTTTGCCCATCACTGTGCTAGGGTGTCGGCAGTGAATCCAAAAATGAGAATCGATTAAAATCAAGAAAAAAAGACTCTACTTTTTTGCAAAACTCCAAAGACATACATTCACCGCAGTTTCCACCTGGAATGAACACTTGTGGCAGTAAAACACCAACAACTTGTATTCCTTTTCAAACAAATTATGATCAAACAAGCATAACGACTTTTTGCACGGTTCCTTGCAAAATACTTTTATGGCCTCAACAGAGGCGTCATGCCAACCCTTACGAAAAAGAAGTTTATCAAGTGTGCTATTAGTATACTTCTTCTAAACTAAAAATAGGAAAGTATACCTTTAGTCTACTTTTTATGTACTTCTCAGAAATGGGCTTTACGTACTTCTCAGAAATATACTTAAAATGACATTTTAAGTATACTTGACATACCGTACTTAGAAAAGTATGGTATGTCATCCCCCCCCCCCAAAAAAAAACAGTGAAGAAGAAACCAAAACAACAGATGCTTCCACGTGTAAATCTAACACGATCATCAGACATAAAACAGCATCAAAACTGTGTAACATTATGGAATAAAATGTCACCAATGAAGAGGTAATAATGACTGTCAAGCTTTGGGGTGTTGATTGACTCCATCTACGTTTTAATTATCATTCTGAATCCAATTCATAGTCTTTTTTCAGCTTTTTGTTCAAAATGTTATTTCTTTATTTTTTATTTATGAAACTTACCCACATTCAAGTGTTTAAAAAAAAAAGAATGCATGAAGCTAGAATAAAATGTTTCTGTTTACAAGCAGATACCCTGTTCTTTCTTTTGATGTTTTGTATGTTCAGATATTCATATAACAAAATGTATACAAATTAATACCTAATAGGGACATATTAGTATACTTAAAGTATGATGTAAAGTTCACATTAAAAATATTCATGAGTATACTTTCAGTATAAATCTACTAAACTAGTAGTTCACTTATATACTATACTATACAGGTGCATCTCAATAAATTAGATTGTCGTGGAAAAGTTAATTTATTTCAGTAATTCAACTCAAATTGTGAAACTCGTGTATTAAATAAATTCAGTGCACACAGACTGAAGTAGTTTAAGTCTTTGGTTCTTTTAATTGTGATGATTTTGGCTCACATTTAACAAAACCCCACCAATTCACTATCTCAACAAATCAGAATACTTCATAAGACCAATTTAAAAAAAAAAAACATTTTTAGTGAATTGTTGGCCTTCTGGAAAGTATGTTCATTTACTGTATATGTACTCAGTACTTGGTAGGGGCTCCTTTTGCTTTAATTACTGCCTCAATTCGGCATGGCATGGAGGTGATCAGTTTGTGGCACTGCTGAGGTGGTATGGAAGCCCAGGTTTCTTTGACAGTGGCCTTCAGCTCATCTGCATTTTTTGGTCTCTTGTTTCTCATTTTCCTCTTGACAATACCCCATAGATTCTCTATGGGGTTCAGGTCTGGTGAGTTTGCTGGCCAGTCAAGCACACCAACACCATGGTCATTTAACCAATTTAAGGTGCTTTTGGCAGTGTGGGCAGGTGCCAAATCCTGCTGGAAAATGAAATCAGCATCTTTAAAAAGCTGATCAGCAGAAGGAAGCATGAAGTGCTCCAAAATTTCTTGGTAAATGGGTGCAGTGACTTTGGTTTTCAAAAAAACACAATGGACCAACACCAGCAGATGACATTGCACCCCACATCATCACAGACTGTGGAAACTTAACACTGGACTTCAAGCAACTTGGGCTATGAGTTTCTCCACCCTTCCTCCAGACTTTAGGACCTTGGTTTCCAAATGAAATACAAAACTTGCTCTCATCTGAAAAGAGGACTTTGGACCACTGGGCAACAGTCCAGTTCTTCTTCTCCTTAGCCCAGGTAAGACGCCTCTGACGTTGTCTGTGGTTCAGGAGTGGCTTAACAAGAGGAATACGACAACTGTAGCCAAATTCCTTGACACGTCTGTGTGTGTTGGCTCTTGATGCCTTGACCCCAGCCTCAGTCTATTCCTTGTGAAGTTCACCCAAATTCTTGAATCGATTTTGCTTGACAATCCTCATAAGGCTGCGGTTCTCTCGGTTGGTTGTGCATCTTCTTCTTCCACACTATTTCCTTCCACTCAACTTTCTGTTAACATGCTTGGATACAGCACTCTGTGAACAGCCAGCTTCTTTTGCACTGAATGTTTGTGGCTTACCCTCCTTGTAAAGGGTGTCAATGATTGTCTTCTGGACAACTGTCAGATCAGCAGTCTTCCCCATGATTGTGTAGCCTAGTGAACCAAACTGAGAGACCATTTTGAAGGCTCAGGAAATCTTTGCAGCTGTTTTGAGTTGATTAGCTGATTGGCATGTCACCATATTCTAATTTGTTGAGCTAGTGAATTGGTGGGGGGTTTTTTTCATCACAATTAAAAGAACCAAAGACTTAAACTACTTCAGTCTGTGTGCATTGAATTTATTTAATACACGAGTTTCACAATTTGAGTTGAATTACTGAAATAAATGAACTTTTCCATGACATTCTAATTTATTGAGATGCACCTGTACTTCAAAGTGTACTAAAATGCTACTACAAGTATTTAATTAGTAAACTATCAGTATACCTATAAGTTCACTTTTAGTATAATTGTAGTACAAGCTAAAAATATTGATGTAAACTAGTTGTGTACTCAAAGTTTACTACTGTTATACTTAAAGTATACTTTTATATACTAGAAAGTGGGCCAATTTAGTCCGAAGGAGTATTGAAATAGTACACTTACAAGTATACTACTAGTACACTGATATTTGTAGACTTACTACATAAAGTATACTTAAAAATATACTTGAACTTTACTTAAGTATACTTAATAAAATAAACTTGAAGTATACTACTTTTTGGTAAGGGAATTCAAACTGAGTGGATTTTGAATGCAGCTTCCAAAAGAAAAATAGCCGAATAATATTTTTTGTATTTCTTACAACCACACTGGCGTGATTAGAACGTGCAATGTTACAGCATCAGCTGATAAATTCAAATCTGCATTCGCGCTTTGGCTGGTGCTGAGCCAGGGACAGATGCGCTTTTACAGCTGCACATTGTAACCAATCACACACGATTCTGTTGAGCTTATGAATTCAATGACCAATCAGAGGCATTCAGATGAGTCATCGCGGAAATATTTTGTTCAGTGCGCGTTTTCGTTGAAGGAATTCTGCTCCCTGATGATTCTCTCATCAGAACAAACAAAGTGCAGATGTACATATGATGTAAGTAGGATATTAATTTCACAGTGTAAACAGCTTCAGTGATTATAATGAGAGTTTTTGAGAGTGCTTAAAATGTTCTTTGATAATGTAAATGTTCTTTGCTTTCTGTACAATGAAAGACTTGTAATTAGTAAATTACAATGTTTCTATTAAATTCACATTAAATACAAAGTCGGTCATATTAAAGATATTTTATGGCATGACACCCATATCTGGTACTTAAGTAAAATAGTTAATAGATTACACTATTAGGCTACTTTGCCCATCGCCCATTATAGATCAACTAACATAATATCTAAAGGTGCAAATTGCATCTACTTACACATATTTGAGAATCGAGATATTTTGTGTTAGCCTATAGTTAACATGTTTGGCAATGTTTCGAATAAAAAGGGAAAATAAATAAAAAAATAAGCTTATATCAGTTTTGATAAAAGAGCTCTAAGACTTGTAGAAGCAAGCTATCTCATGCTTGCTTTTGTTAAAAACTATTGGTTAGGTTTAGGGTCAGGTTTAGTGTAGGTGGTATGTTATCACTTTTTAGTGCCACTTATCAGAAATTTAATTTCCAAACTGTTGCAATACTTACAAAAATGAATATAATAAAACGTTGCATAATAAAAAAGTTTTGAATAATACTTAACACACCTTTAGTGCCAGAACTATTCTGTGAACAATCACAACAATTTGATATAACACAACAGACAAATACACATGACCACACACCAAAACGCAATGAGTCACTGAAGCAGAATTACAATTTATAATCAGGTTTCATTAATAACACAATATACTGACCTTGTCATTATAATAAAAAAAACACGTTATGCCTATTGTGTGATTGAACATGAATACACACAAAAAAAAGTAATTCTATTAGGGAAAGCACAGCTGATTATGATGTTTATGAATACAGAACAATATCCCCGGGGTAATTTCTTCTGAATTGTAAATAACACATTATCTAATATTTAGTATTATATAAAGGACAACAGTCCTGTAAAAAATAAATAAATAAATATATTAAAAAAAAAGTTTGAACAAATTTGTGTTTGTAAGCTATTTTTTGGGTGCCTCTTTAGTCAGCGAAAAAGGGATATAATGTATAGCACTCTAACTAATTAAAAAGTTTATAATGTTTAGCAAAGTGATATTCCACCCCAAAAAAGAACATTTTGTCATCATGTAGCATATTAATTTTCTTTAGTTGATATGCACCAATAAGAAAGCCAATTTTGTTTAATGGAAACAGTTATCCCTGATATTCTGCAAAACATCTTGTGTTGTCTATGGAAGGGAAAGAAGGTCATACAAATTAATTTGGAGTTTCATTTGGCGGTTCACTATTCCTTTAAATTTGCAGTTGCTGAGCTGAATTACTTATATTTGGCCCAGTCAGCAGTGCACCCCAAACAGGTGTGTGGATCCTACATCCTGGCCCTTCTCTCCACTGGCTGACAGTGTCAGCTTGACCACATGGAGGTCACTAAAGCACAGATGGTAAAATGGGTAGAGGTCTGTTGTTTTTCTTCTCTTGCATCCCCCTGGAGAACAAATATAGAGTCAGCTTCATCCAGATTCAATGATTTTGAATGGAGCCCTGAAGGTTTAACACCAAATTCTCAGCCAAAAGCCCTCTTCTGTCCCTAACCCTGTGCTGGCCAACAATCGTCTCTGTCCTCCCTATTACCTCACAGTTTGGGAATATAGTCCCCTACAGTGACAGCTGACAAATTTGACTGCCACTCACAGCATCAAGGTCAGAAACACAGCACTCTGATGCTGCCCCAGGTGAGGGTTCAGTGCACTGCAATATGATTGACAGAGTTCATGGACAGGTTAAAAGTTATTTTTCATCCTCTGTGTAGACTTCTCCCAAATGAAGGTAAAAATATCTGCTGTATCTAGATTGACAAAAAGATGTCTTTTAAATGACAGAAGCTTAGTTAGAAGTTAAAACATATGTGTGGTAGCTGAGGAAGCTAATCTTTCATTCACCTTCACTTCAGAGAAAGACACAGGGGAGGACTGAAACTCAACATATCTTCTCTGTAATTTCACCCTAATTTGATTGGTTCTCTGTGCTTTGTTGGAAATCAACTCCTCTGGCACCTAGCCACTCTCATCAAACCTTTGACTACATCTCAAATGCACATCTGGGCTCCTCCTAACAGGAACACAATTAAGCAATGGTACACTCATCTATCAGTCAGCTAACATTCCCTGATGAGCAGTTTTGTTGCAAGGAATTACACCGCACTGGACCCTCTCGCACATACTCTTGTACCTCATAGTGTTTGATTGCTATTGTTTGTTGTGCTCGGAAACTTTCCAAGCTTAAACGAGGCATTACAGAGAAGCTTGTGTCCTCTTCGCCCTTTGTACAAAAACAACTTTTCATGTATTTCCTTTTCAGCTCGAGTTCTAAAGATCAATTTTCCCTGTAAAAAATTTCGAAGAAAACTTGAGTGGTGTTTGCGAAATCTGTCGCCATAATTTGGCAGATGAGTGATCGCTAGGGTGTTGGTTGCTTACTGGCCAAAATCGAAAGTCTGTGATATTCTGATCCCTACATGTGGCTTGGGTCCCTCTTTCTAGTTGAAGCAATTTTTTTGTTTGTTTTGTTTTTTATTGTTTTTTTTGGGTTTTTTTGCCCATTTTTATTTGTTTGCTGGGCAAAAAAATTTGATCACTTACAAGAGAAATGGCATACCTCAAGCTGCATGTTTTGAGGTAACAAACAGTGCAATTACACACTGAAATGTGATAAATTAAGGTGAGAATTTTGTTCAAATCCATAAAGTGTTACGCCTTAGCAAACAACATTAGTACATTTACATTTATTTATTTAAAAGATGCTTTTATCTGAAGAGACTTACAAATAGGGAAGCAATTTGTTGTAAGAGCCAGTAATACACAATTCCAAGTTTAAAGTATAAGCTAGATTAGTACACAGGCTAAAGCAGAAATAAATTTTTTAAATAAATATTTGTCATCTGCAATGAGTAATAACAAAAATAAAACAAATATTAAATAATTCAAAAGAAATATTACAAAGTGGAATTACATTTTCTATAAGAACACATTCTAGATTATAAATGCAGCTACGTGTTGTCTGCTAATCATCTCTGTCAAGAAAACAAATAATTAATGAAGAATGAATCTCTTTCCTGTTGTAAAACAAGGTTGGCAGATACATCTAGCTGCTTTTCCAAAAAAATAGTCTCATCTCTGGGTGACTGAGAGTGTTAGCCTTCATCTGCTTGAAATCTTATCAGAAATGGATTAAGCTGCAGACAACAATCCCAGCAGCACTAGTAAATGGAACCAAAGTCACATCTTAAAGAACTGCTCGCTTGCACTATACAAGGTAGGCTGGCTTGTAAACTAGATCAAAACATCATGACTGATTTAGGATGAACAAAGCTCCTTCATCTACCTAAAATGCATTTGGGAGTTTACAGCAGCAGCAGGCATTCCCACGTGACGCGACGCAAAGATGAAACGTATTTCAGTCATATTTTTAAAGTTTTTACATATTCTCAGGAATTTGTTGTTGGGTAAAAGCTTCCAGTAATGGTCCACCGAGGATGTTGGCTTCACATTAGATCCCTCCCTATTTCCTTTGGAGTGAAAGTGCTCTGAGCCTATGGGATAATGGGAATGAAGTATCGTGGTATCATGTTACCTGAAAAGATGGCAGAGAGCCTCAGATCTTTCCCCATTCAGGCTTCCTGTGGTGCAGTCTGCCAGCATCTCCTGTCGCCTGCCTTTTTATCTACTTTTTCCTCGCTATTTCAGTCAAAAAGCTTGATAGGTAGCCTTCTTCAAAGGCGTCTCATCATTTCCACCTCAACTCTAACTTCTTTGACAGGGATAGAATGATGACTAGCCCTAATTCCTTAAAGCTCAAGAGTTTGCCTTTTTATATGAGAGAACCTGCAAAGAACCTGCTAGTGACACTAGCTGTAGGGTATGCTCCTGTGTAGATTCTCAACGGACAAACTGTCAGTTTGGAAGTAAATGATCCATTATGTGTCAAATTGTAGAGGCAATGTGACTTTTTGTGAGAGAGGTCCAGGGAATCACTTTGGGACAGTGAAAAAAACCCAGTTAAGTCAACTGCAGGGGGACCAAATGACAAGTTTCAGAAGAATGACACCAGTGTTGTGAAGCTTGGGTATTCAATCCCCACTCCTTTCCTCTGCTCAGGTCACGGCAAATGTTTTGGCCCCATCAACTCAATGAGACAGAGGCCACTGCTGGCCTTATAAATGAATTCATCTCACCTCACAAAAACAAAGATAAAGATCCAATTTTCTCTGCAATATCCTGTTCCACAAGGGGTTTTCTTTGAAATATGATCAGGGATTCAATTAAAACCAGAGTGCGAAACCATGACAACTTGCCAGAAACAAAGTACACGGCCCAGAGATGCTGAATATTAAATGCAAACGTACTGTGAATCTGGTCTGATCAAAGAAAGTGATATGTGAGACACTGAATCTTACAGCATTATTGAAAAGGGCCGTTAAAGATTTGGGAATAGAAACTGGACACTTGTTGATTTATGTCTCGGATTGATGATTCAAACATTCTTTACAATAAAGAAATGTGCACTTATGAAGAGCAGAAATCTATTTCAAGAACTTCCAGCAAAGGGACAAAATGCAATTAGCTGAGTCTAGAACACAAAGTGCTTAACGTCGGCAGAGAGAGACGGGGGGAAAGAAAGGAAAAGCACAGCCGAAGGGCAAGGGGAAATAGAGATAACTCATTCTCTCATTTGAAAACGGAACGCTCCCCTAGTGTTGCCATGGAGACATGTCCTCTCAGATCCTCGTCGACATGCTAGTTCTCGGCCTCAGTGCTTTCTAGCCTCCAGGATTGGTGCTGGTGGGGGCAGGGGCACTGCCATCCTGAATGAATCAGGCTAATGAAGGAGAAAGTCATTAGAGACACAGAACGTGCAACAGAAGTCAGTATCCTGGCCCTTGTTGCCTCAGGAACAACACACATTCAGAAGGAAAGAGTTCACAGTATATTCTTGAGCAGGAGCCAGGTGGTTCAAACGTATACAGCAGATGACCTGGTTTAGATGTTTGACGATTGCTTTGTGACTACATCTATCCATCTATTCACGTTTTGAACAATATTAGCATAAATACTTTAGCAACTTGCAAGTGCTACTGAAGAACAACCATAATTATTTGCTTTTTGATTGCATATAAACATGTCACAATCAGACATGCTTCTTTGGCAGCTGTGATGCATGATTATTGGAAAATCAATCTTTTTTAAAGATTATTGGGTCAGCAATACTTTACTCACTGATTGCAGATTTAATGGTACACAACTGACCAGTGAGATTTTTTATTTTTTAACAATTTGTACATTTTCCCTTATCAAAATCACCACAAAATAGGGATTTTTGCTGTTTTACACACACACACACATACATACATACATATATATATATATATACTGTATATATATGGTCAAGTCAGTAATTTTTATGCATTTATTTATAGCACTTTCACAATACATATTTTTAAAGCAGCTTTATAGAAATTCATGAGGTTAATGTTTGTAATACCAAAATATCTAGTTCTCCACATTAAACATTTTTGAACTACACTGTTGCTCATAAGTATGGTAGCATAGATTTTTATTATAAAAGAAATCAAGTTTTATTCAGCAAGGACACTTTAGATCGATCAAAAGTGAAAGTAAAGAGTTTGTTACAAAAGATTTCTATTTCAAATACTGTTCCTTTGAGTTTTCTATTTGAAGAATCCTGATTGAATTACAATATACTGAAAAATATTACATTATATAAACACCTGTTTTCAATTCTGATAATAATAAATGTTTCTTGAGCACCAACTCAGCATATTAGAATGATTTCTGAAAACTGGAGTAATCCCTTTCAATTTCAATGCTTAGTAGTACTTTGAGAAGCAACTTTTATGAGCAACCCTGCAGACAGGAAAGAAACAGATCGGAGTATACTTTGTCACTTACATCTGCGCCTCCCCACTCTTCAGAAAGCACCAGCCACTACTAGTTTCCTGAAAGTGCAAAAGATGGAGTTTAAAGAAAGCTGTTCACTGCAATTAAGGAAACATAAACTACGATCAAAGAATAAGAAATGTACAAAATTCAAAATTAGGTTTTACAGACTGCTACACGATTAGGGCTGGATGGAAGGACCATGACTACTGCAACGCTCAAGATCAAGAGAAATTAAACAAAAACAGCATGGCTCATTAACACCACCTAAAGAGCCAGAGACATAACCATTTCAGATGTTTATATCTTTTTCATGTCAGAGAGATAAAAAAAAAAAAAAAAAAAAAAACAAGTTGAAAAGAGCAGACAAAAGCAAAAAAATATTTTGTCTGACTGAATGTCAACATGCTTTTAAACATGCTCAGTGACACAGAAGACCAAGGTAAAACAAAGGCTAGAATCTTGTTTTATTCATTTTTAAGTAAACTGTTCTCTTGCTCTCTTTTTTGAGAGCTTCTAGTCCTGTATTTCCTACAGGGCAAATTGAATGACTGGCCCCGCAGACCTTTCAATAGGGGTCAGACACCTTCAAAATAGGAATCAGTACCTCCCCATGGATTATCAAAGGGAGCGTAAAATACAAATAGAGGGTGAAAACAGTGAGAGAAAGTGAGAAAGAGCCGTGCGAGATATGTATCGCTGGCTGAAGTGGATTCAGCGGTGAGATAGTGAAAGCGAACAAACCTTTCAGATGGAAATGAGGGCACACCATACAAACCAAGGCCAAGAACAGCCTGTGCATCGTCACCATGGCAATCCACTGCGAAACAGAGAGGGACCTGTGAAATAGAACCACAAAGAATCTCAGAGAGCCGGTCTCATCGTTTAAAAACTCAGTCATTTTTCTTATTCAAAAGCTAGAGGCAGTCTAGGAGTCATGGAGCAGCTGTACTGAATAATCAAGGAAACTGAATAATTCTGCATATGTACAGTAGCTTAGAAATGGCTGCAAATCCATTTCATCTTTGTTGTTTATTAGGTCGGAGGCCACAAAAAAGCAACCTGTCATTTCAAGACACATCAAATAATGCACAGCACTTTTTTTTTTCCTGTGAACTCATGCATTGAGAGAGACTGGGGGTAAAACTCTGAATAGACAGGATCTCCGCTGCCTTCGCTAATGCATTGCTTTTCCCATTCATTCTGTCTTACCCTCTTTTTCCTGTTCTGCAATGTCCCACTGAGTTCAGTGACCCTAAAGAGAAATCAATATGCTTTCTTGTCATGCCACTGAAGCCATTTCCTCTGGTGCTGTTTCTCTCCCTTCTGTTTTCCTTCTTGACACACTTGATGTGCTTTCCCTGTACTTAAAAAAAAAAAAAAAAAAAGAAGACCAAAAAAACATGAGGGAAATGGAGGCCTTGCGGCTTCACCAGCATTAAATAAATAACCTCGCATCTCCCTTGTACCTGTGCAATGCTCCATCCTGGGAATAAAATGCACCCTTTTACTTTTACCTAAACTTACATTAGGAATTCGTACATTGTTACAAGTGATACATGGCTCAAATTGGTATGCATTTTTAGTTCTTTATTTTTTTTATGTAAAAGAGAAATATTAACTGAAATAACCAGGATTACCTAACTTTAATTGTAACATTATTTACTTGTTTGACTTTCCAATTAGCTGCAGTACTCCGTCATAACATTTATCTGGTTTTTGTTAGTAGTACTGATTTATTTAGCCATTATACATTTTAATAGATAACACACGCAACATGAAAATGATCTGACCAAACACCATGATACAAGAGAAATTCAATCTTACAGTATTATTAAAAGGTCCATTAAAGACATGAGAGTGAAAACTTGACTGATTTACGGCTTGAGTCTGATTTACGGCTCGACTTGCAGTCAATATAAAGAAACGTGTGATCACAAAAGAAAATCTTTCACGTCCACTGAAGAGACAACATTATTCATTTGATTATAACAATGATGTTAATATTCACTCACCATCATGCAGCATTTTCCTATCTGTCAATAAGTGGAGCACGTGTACACTGTAAAAAATTTTCACCCGTTTCAACTTAGAATCTTAAGTTAAATCAACTTAAAAGTACGTCATTTCAACTCACCATTTTAAATCTTGCCTATGTTGAATTGCTTTATTGAAGTTCATTTGACTTCACAATATTTGCTGTTTCAACTTAAGTTCAAAAAAGTTTTAACATTAATTTTCTAGTTATGATAATTTAAACTTTATTTTAGATACAGAAAAAAAAATACACTACATTTGTTTGAAACATTTAAAAAAAAAAATTTCTTGCAGTGTTTATAAACAGGTTTTTAATATTAAGAACAGTACACAACCTGCCTGTGCATGCTAATATGTGAATGCCAGTATATGTCTACAACAAGGGCACAAAAGTAGCAAAAAACTGTTTAACAAAACTGTTTAGCAAAAAACTGGTTAACAAAAGAACTGTCATACAAAGTTGAAAATATACTCATACCTCATGGGAAACAACCACTGAGACAAGCTTGAAAAAAAAAACCCCACATAAATGTCCATAACAGTCCATTTTTTTCTTGAACATTTAAAAGGAGAAAGGTGTCCTGCAGTGCACCATCGTAGTCTTCATATTAGGAAGCCAGCTTGCATGCCCTTCTTGTGTGAAGTGTCTCACCATGAGACTTTAAAATCAGAAAATAACAGAGTAAAAATTACTAACAGTTGGCTATTCTATATACACTACACACTGACAAACTTCAATATTCACAAATACTTTAAGAAACATTCAATATTTTGAATAATAAAAAAAAAAAAAGTGATGGTTTAAAGCAGGGGTGTCGAATCCTGCTCTGAGGGTCACTGTCCTGCATTGTTTAGCTCCATCCTTAAACACATCTAAATCAGTTAACTAAGGTCTTACTAGGCATACCTGAAATCATCCAGGCAGGTGAGTTGAGGCAAGTTGTAGCTAAATTCTGCAGTATCTGCAGCCATCCAAGACCAAGTTTAGACACCTCTGGTTTAAAGTTTCCCTGTGCTGCTTTTGTGAGTAATGGGGAGGTAACAATGTACTCAAAGTCGGTTGAAAATCTATGCAAATATGTGATTCAAGTTGAATGAGACGTTAAACAAATCGAGATACACGTTTTAAACAACAACGGCTGCTGAAGCTGTATGACCACATTTTACAAGTGCTATGGCAGCAAACATTTCGCCAAGTTAATAAATAGTAGCAAACATGATGGCGGCAGTGGCAGGGTAGATTGTTGATGAGGTGTGGTAGAGGTTTTGGCTTTTTGATTACTATAAATAAACGCAATGAGGTGGCAACAGACAAAACAAAAACTGTGTGTAAATACATGTACAATGTTATAAAGGATTTGTTCAACCAAAAATGAAAGTTCTGTCATCAACTACTCACCCTCATATAATTTCAAACCCATAAGACCTTCGTTCATCTTCAGAAAACAAATGAGAATATTTTTGATGAAATCCAAGAGCTTTCTGGCCCTCCACTGGGAGCAACACAACTAGGGATGTGCGGGTCTAGTCGACTAGTCGACTAAACGGTACAGCTCCTGCTAGTCGACACTGAAATCAACAGTCGATTACACGAGAGAAAAAAACATGATTTTATCATTCAAATTACCATCATTTTAACGTTTCATTTATAACATTTTAAATAAGTTAAAATAAAACTTAAAAAAGAATACACATCAAAATATTTAAATATATAAATATTTTTAAAAGTGTATCTGGGCGGAAACTACATTTTTACCTCAGACCTCACATGCGTTTTCTTCATGTCAGTTGCGCCGAGCTCAAAATGACCCTGCGAAGAACCAGCAAGGTGTGGGATTATTTTGAATCAGAAGGAAACTGAAAAGTTTTGTGTAAACTGTGTAATGTCAGATTGGCTTACAGTAACTCTACTGGAGCGATACGTAATCATATTCAATACAGGCACGTATGCGTTAGTTTGGAGGCTAGCTAAAGCCAGTAAAGGTCAATCATGTCATACACTACAACCCGCCGCTGCGGTCCGCGATCCCATCCGCGCCGTCTATTCCTCTAAACGAAGACCCACTTCGGTGGTGGTGTGGGATTTCCAGGCTCTTTTCGAAACTGTCTGCTTGCGTATAGTTATCTGTCTGCGTGCCTGTGACTTCAGTTCCTGCCGAGCGTGTTTTTTTTTTTTTTTGTCAAGTGCAGAATTGCCTCTAGTCCCGTCTTTCGCCAGACCACGTTAACGTGTTAAATTCACTGAACAAATGCGCATGGTCTGAGTAAGTAAAACTAGCATTGTTATGTTTTTAGACAATTTAGCCTTGAAGTACATTTATAAAAGCCATTTTAATGCTATTCCTTGATAAACTTTCCTATTGTTTTTGACTTGTGTTTTAATATGTTGGCTAACGTTATATGAAAATGAAGAATTCTGTCTGTCTATTGATTAATTTTCCATTTCTGCATTGCTCCAGCCGATCTGAATAAATAAGCTATTCACTGGTTTATGTTGAGTGTATGCTCTTTCTTTTTTTCTGTTTAACGACCGCCTAAAATTAAATGATGATAACGCAAGGCAAGCATACGATATAATCGTGACCTATTTTTAGCAGAATTCATTGAGGGATTTGACAGTGTGATTCAAAGATTAAGTATTTCAAGTGTAGGCTGTTATATAGACACACACAGTTTTTTTTCTTTTGCCATTTTTTGGGGGTTTCTAGCTTTTAGACTAGTCGACTAGTCGGAAAAAAAACTTCAGTTTAAACGACAATCAAATCAGTCGTAGCGCACATCCCTAAACACAACTGACACATTCAAGGTCCAGAAAGGTAGGAAAACATCATTTAAGTAATCCATGTGACTCCTGTTTAACCTCAATCTTATGAATCAACAGGAGTGCTTGCTTTGTGCAAAAAAACAAAACAAAAAAATATTTACCACTTTATTTACAATAAAATATTATTCAAAGCTTGTTCATGCTACAATGTCAACTCTAGCATGAACATAACACACATGCGTCATGATGGTCTTGTGACCGTGCGTTGCAGATCAATATTTTTAGAAAATAAAGTGGTGAAGTATGTTTTTTTCTCAAACAAAACACTTAGTTGCTTCATAAAACTGAGGTTAAACCACTGGAGTCACATAGATTACTTTAATGATATCTTTACTACCATTCTGCACCTTGAATGTAGTAGTTGCGTTGTTGGCAATGGAGGGACAGAAAGCCCTCGGATTTCATCAAAAATATTCTTCAGAATATTTGTGTTCTGAAGATGAACTGAGGTCTTACAGGTGTGGAATGACGAGAGTGAGTAATTAATGACAGAATTTTCATTTTTGGGTGAACTATCCCTTTAGTAGACCAAACCAAACTGACCGGTGGATCTGCAGCTCCAATCGCAGCGACCTCGTTTCCTCGCTCCTACATCTTCCAGCCCATGACCCGGAAACCGATCGAACTCAGCTGTCTAATGATCTAATGATAGAAATGTAGGAAAAAAACTTAAGTCGTTCAAATGTTGGCTTATCTTTATAAGATATGGTTTATATTATCTATTTACTACAGAAATGCAAAACTTACCCTTCATCAAATCTCAGACTCACAGTCAAACGTGCCTGTAAAAACAGAAAAACACATATGTAGGGAGGAAAAAAACCTTTAAAGTGATTCAAATATTGATTTATTTTAAGATATAGTTTATACTCATTATTTGGAACAGAAATGCAAAACTTACCCTTCATCCAGTCTCAGACTCGCAGACAAACCTGTAAAGCCTGTAAAAAGAAAAAAGAAAAAAAGAGAAAAAACATTAACATTAAATTTGCAACTTAAATTTACTTGTAAACAACACACACACACAAGCAACGAAATTTCCTACACAACAGCCTCATAACCCATAAATAATCTGAGCTGCCTAGTAAAAAAAATAAATAAATAAAAAAAAAAAACATATTAAGATGGAAGGTGATCCTCACTGTAATGTGCTCGGTCATCATAGCCAACAAAGGGAGGTAAATATGAAATTGTTGGTTACTTGCTAATTAGTTATGCCCAAAAATGTACACAACCCTTTTACAGACTTTTTGTTCATGATTAAAATATGTCCGATTCATACAACATAATACATTTTTTGCATTCATCTGTTACCAGTAAGCAATTTGCAATCGTAAAACAAACTTATATATAAAATATATGATGGCCAATCAAATAAAAAAAAAAAATGGCACTGAAAACGAGCTTGTGAGGAACAGATGTAACTTTACAGTGCGTTTAACTGATTGTCATGTTTAACAACATGCCAGTTGTTCGGCTGACAAAAACGTCTGTCTAAAAAGTAGTCATAAATGAACAAGGTTAACAATTGTTTGAATCGTGGTCTCTTAAATCATATTAAGAAGTATCATATGTTCATCTAGTTTGAACAGAACAAACTTTACTGACAAAACTGGTGATGTTAAGTTCATGCGTCGTAGAAAACAGCTCGGGCGTCGTCTACCTCTAGATAGGTCACTTATATTATCCTAACTTGTATGCACGGTTGATAAAAAATATTAAAGTTACGTTTAACTTTACTCAGTAACGAATACCTCATACGCACGAAGCCTGACTGACTGGGATAACGTTAAACTTCCAGTGGCGCGAAAATGCTTCTTCGCGCCAAACCAACCGAACAACTGACAGCTTCATCAACTTCACGTTGTTCATCTGAAATTCCTCCGCGATGTAGTTAGTTCGCTGTATAGTCTTCCCGTTGTCTCCTTGTTTGATGTTGCACTGGATGTCTTTATGTATTAAACATGAGTCTAATGTATAGATTTGCTGAATATTTTTTTTCTTGGTGGAAAGGACTCTGATATTGAATTCATATACAAATTTGACTCCCGCGCATTAATCCATGTTCAGAGATCTGGCCGGTTAGTGCCAATAAGTTAGAACTTAAAATGTTAAGTTCATTGAACTGAATTGGGCTCCTTGAATTTCAGTAACATTAAACTGACTTAAAAAATCAAGTTGAATCTAGTATAACTTATAAAAAAAATAGTTGAAATTGCTTAAATTATTTTTATGAGTTAAAATAACTTAAAAACATAAGTTATCATGACTTTTTCATCATTTTTTACAGTGTAGAGGCGCATATTTCCCAGAGATTTTTGGCTGTATTCAAATTGCGCTGCAGTTAATTTTCAGCTTATTGTTTGAGTTCTGAATGTGAGACAAATAGGAGAAAGAAAGTTTGTGCAATTCTGTAGTTCAAAAGACTGTCAACAATGGCATGCGAATGGCTGAGAGCATAAACATACAGCACACAGTGGAGATCCCAGGGGTTGTCAAAGCTTGACTTCAAAAAGGCGAACCATGGAAAGTGAGAATTTCTGGGAACAAAGTGAATGCTACAGCCTCCATGTGGAGAAGGTTCAGGTATACTGTCATTCAATGTAAAGTGACAGAGAAATGTTTGCAGTGGTTGCAGACATGAACCGCTCAAATGGTTGAGATTTGGTACTGCTCTCTTGGAGACTGTGTGAATAATTCAAAGCCTCTGGGGATGCCAATCCACAAGAGGAGCTCAGGGGGAAGTCACTGTACTGCTCCACCTGCTCTGTCTATACAGGTAACACAACAGGGCAAAACAGCTTGAAAACACTAAAATCTCCAGCACTGAGAGTTTACAGATTTTCAATATACTCTGAAAAAGCATGAATGTTTCAAAGAATTTTAATGAAAAAATACCACTGAAGCATGAATAGAAACAGTGGGGTCCAAAGTCTGAACCCATATATGGGATTCAAAATGTCATTTTAAACCTAAAAATAAGCAAAATTTAGGATTTGAGAAAAATAAACAGTATAACATAAAAAATGAGGAATATTTAATAGATACATGCTCTCAAATCATGACACTATCATCACCTCACACAAAATGCTCTGTGACAATTTGGCAAAAAGAACCCACCTCTATCTAATACATGTCATTTTCCTTTCTCCTATTCTGAAAGAGCTAAACTTGTGCGAAAGTTAGTCATGCTATATAGGTCGAATTCTCTGCTGCGCTCCGCTGTACGCATCTGGAAATCAAAAGCTCAGAATGCCAAGGGAACGACCGGTGTTAAAGAGGCAAAGAATGAAATCATCAAAATGGAAGCGGCAGCCAGACACACTGTACTGACAATAGCTTTGTTAGAGTAAGTGCATGGCAGCCCATTTTCCCTTGAGCCACAGGTTGGATTTCTGCTGGACATGTTCCATCTGATGAAAGCCTGATCTTTGTCTCAGAGAACACTGTTCTCAGTGTGCTGTGTGTGCTTGGTTCTTGAGTCTGTTTCACCCTCAATGCTACAGTCGTTACAGTCAAGCACAGGAGAGAGCAGTCGTCCACTAATAGGTTTGATTCATGCAAAGGCACTTGGTTTGTGTGAGGTGATTTTTGAGTTGAGCTAACAAATTTCTAATGTCTTAAAATCAGAGTGTAACTTACATCTTTTGTGAAGATGGCAAATGAGAATATGACAGCAGACTCTTCAAGGAGCTTTCTGAGAAAAAAAAAAAAAAATCACCATAAACTGTCAGCTACATAAAAATAGGATTGCTAAAATTTTTTTTTTTTTTTTTTTTTTTTTCCTTTTTCCTGTCAAGCCAATATTGTAGTTAAGCAAGTTTGTCATGCAGACTATAGCAGGTGCTAGAAGCAGAAAGCAAGCTATCGCCTGAAGTTAGGCACAATTAATTAGTGACAGAATTATACATACACATGAGTATTTATGCTTCCAAGACCTGTCTGGTGATTCAGATCGCCTGAGGGGAAAAAACATCCCAGAAATCTTCAACAGACTTGCTCTTGGATGAGCCGTTTATTTTTGTGAAAACAGCCACATGCTGAATTTCACCTGGCAAAGCATCACTTGTTGTGAAAAGGGAAGTCAAATCAGTCAGATACTACTGTAATACAACCATAAAATCTTAGTTTAATGCATAGTGCTGGAAATTCTTCAATATTTTGATACTGTTTTCAAGATTGTTCCTCAGTATGTCCCTCCAAATCACAAGGGTATTTTAATTTCACCTTGAGTATCTGTATAACCCCAATTAAAACCAAAAGAGCTGTTAAAGTTCTGGCTTGATTTTAAATTAATGTTAAGCGGCAAAATAAGAAACTTTTCCAAGAGGCTAATTAGTTCTCTTAATGGTCAAATTAAATAATTAGTGTGAACAATAGGGAATATTACAGAGAAGAAATTTTAAAAGTAGTCCTTGAGTTTAGAAATGAGTGTTTGAAAGCACGTGGGGGTCAGTTGGAGTCTCTCTGCCAGTTTTTGGATCATTTGAAATGGAAAGTGTAAGACAGCCTGACTCCAGGCAAGAACTGAAAGGAATGATGGCTAAAATGGGAAGGATGAGATTAAACCTCTAGAGATGATTCGTGGGCTTAATTCTTCTCTAAATCCTTGAAGTTTACAATTTGTGTGGTGCTGGAGAGGTAGATCTCTCTAATGAGGTTGGCACTGGTAGTCAAGGGTTGGCGTTTGGAATACCGTTTGGTTCCAGACGTGGGTGCGTCATTTGTACGTATCTGAGATCAAAGCACATGTATGTGCTGACAGTGTTCTCAAAGCGTCTTAATTAAGTGATGCACGCTGGGACTCCTCATAATTCACGCCAACGCAAAATTCCCTTGGATGCGAAAAAAAAGAAAAGAAAAAAAAACAATGAGGAGTTCTCTCAGGTTTGCCAGATCCTACCACAACAGAAGGAGCTGAAACAATGTTTCTCATCTGAGAGATAACTTCTAAAAAGACAAAAATAAACAAAGAACAGCTTTTTAAACAAGGAAAGCGTTAGCAAAGATTGTCTCAGGATGTAATCCCGTATGATCCATCAAAACTGTGAAATCTTTGAAACATGAGATGTGCTTGGCTAGATATTGCTGTAGTTAATGGCTGCTGGTTCATTACAAATGACTTGAGGAGGAAAAGGAAGTAAGATTGAGGCAGAAAACCCTTTTATTGATGCGCACGTCTGTTGGGGGTCGCCAAAGGTTCTCAACAAAATGGATCTTCTGCTGCAATTTCTGGTGGGAGAGAAAAATTGATCTTATCTTTTCCAAACTGCTTACTGTTGCTCGCTAGTAAGGCAGTTTCCTCATGGCTTTTGACTGGTGAAAAGTTTTCCAAGCAAAAATAACCTCTGTCCAGATACAGTAGCATCAAAAGACGAAGATTTTTCTGCTGACATATTTGTGAAACCACCCTCACCAATTCTAGCTGAGCTTCCAGTGTCAACACGTATTTACATCACTTTCTTTACCAAACGGAGTGTGAATAGTGAGGGAAGTCTTCAAACAGCCAGACCGACTGATGGATGAGAAGAGAAATGCGTTCGTCAAAAACATCCTTGCACATTTCCAAACCTTAAAGTAATTCTGAAGCCCCTTTCTGTTTCAAAACTCTTTTGCTTTATGCTGTCATTGTGTCAGTCATTCTTTCCTAGGGAAGCTTTGTAATAACTTCCTTTTGGATCAAAAAGGGCAGCATCAGAGAGCTGTATGACTGCAATCTGCACTGAGCTCAGCTCCACTGCTCATGATAACAATAGAAAGCAAGAATGAGGATTTGCAAATGTGTCAGATGCGTCTGTTAAAAGCATCAACTCCTAATCTTTTCTGCTGCTCATTTTGCAACATTCTCCGGTTTTAAGCTAATCCTCCCAATATTACACGTTTCTGGATTTTGATAAATGTCAAACAATGTTTTTTTTATGTTTCTTTTTAAAAATGCAATATTTAAATGCCATTATCCATTAATATCTGCTACAAAAAAATATTTAGTGCAATGGATTATGGAGATTTTTCCACACACTGTTTTTCTGCAGATATTCTAAATGATTTAAGGAAACTTTGACATATTCTGAACTTTTCCCTTTTTTTGTATTTATTTACTGTGCATTTAGTCTTTAACTGCATTTGTCTTGTCTTTGTACTATTAACATGTGCATTTTAGCTACTGGCAAAAAGCACTTCACTGCCATTACAAATGAGTATCTGACAATTAAACTCTGTACTCTGTAAGGCCTGGGGTGCCTGTCAAATGATGCCCAAACCTGCCAGAAGAACATCAAACCATGTTCAATGAAATGAAATAACTGTTTTTCTGAGAAATTATGCAAATGATGTAATTATATGTACATGTAACTTTGTAGTTTTCTTGTGTTGACATTCTTATTGGATCAGAATGTAAAATAAAACTAGATAGTAAAGTTCGTAGACAAACTTTAAGTTGGCTTGAAAAAGCCTAGCTAGAAAGTTTGAAGTAGTTTTAAAAGCTTAAAGTTTGAATGTTTTCAGTTTTAACTAGTTTGAAGTTTAAAGTAGTTTTAAAAACCATACAATTTACCAGAAAAACAGATAGCATGACTAGCAAGTGACTAGCATGTTGTTAGCATGATTAGCAAGTGACTAGCATGTTGCAAGCATGTCGTTAGCATGATTAGCTAGTTGCTAGCATGTCGTTAGCAAGTTACTAGCATGATTAGCAAGTGACTAGCATGTCGTTAACATGATTAGCATGTTACTAGCATGTTGTTTGCATGTTGTTAACATGATTAGCAAGTTATTAGCATGTTGCTAACATGATTCTAGTATGATTAGCAAGTTACTAGCATGTTGGTAACATGACTAGCAAGTGACTAGCATGTTGTTAGCATGATTAGCAAGTAACTAGCATGTTGCATGTCGTTAGCATGATTAGCTAGTTGCTAGCATGTCATTAGCAAGTTACTATCATGTTACTAGCATGATTAGCAAGTGACTAGCTTGTCGTTAGCATGATTAGCATGTTACTAGCATGTTGTTTGCATGTTTCTAGCATGATTAACAAGTTACTAGCATGTTGTTAGCATGTTTCTAGCATTTTGCTAGCATGACTAGCAAGTGACTAGCTTGTTGTTAGCATGACTAGCAAGTGACTAGCATGTTTTTAGCATGATTAGCAAGTGACTAGCATGTTGCTAGCATGATTCTAACATGATTAGCAAGTTACTAGCATGTCACTAGCATGTTTCCAGCATGATTAGCATGTCGTTAGTATGTTCTTAGCATGATTAGCATGTCACTAGCATGTTTCCAGCATGATTAGCATGTCGTTAGTATGTTCTTAGCATGATTAGCATGTCGCTAGCATGTTTCCAGCATGATTAGCAAAGTTACTAGCATGTCGCTAGCATGTTCCCAGCACGATTAGCATGTCGCTAGCATGTTTTTAGCATTATTAGCATGTTATTAACATGTTTCTAGCATGATTAGCATGTTACTAGCATGTTGCTAGCATGATTTAGATTAGAAATGTTAAATAGAGTGGAAGCTTAAATGAGTTGAAATGGATTAGAAATAGTACATAGAAGTGAAGCTTAATTGAGTCCAATAGGCTTCAGTGTGTTTACATTTGAAAGTTTGACAGTTTGGTGTTTGATGAGTCTTGACTCATCTGAACATTCCGTCAATGTAAATCTATGGGATTTTTCCCAGTTTTAATCGTCATTTTTACGAAAACCGTAAACCGGATCAGTTAGAAAAAATATAGCAACCCGAGTCAGACCAGTCTGAAGGTCTGGGCCGAGTTTGGTGGTTGTAGCTTTAAAGGTCTAGGAGGAGATACATTTTAAAATTTGGTCTCAGAAGAAGAAGAAGAAGAAGAAGAAGAAGAAGTAGTAGTTTATATAGGACTTGAAAAAGCCAACTTAATAAAATATAATATAATAAAATAAAAACAATGGGCATTGCTTATATTTTATATATACTATATAAAGTTTTTTAGTCCAGGCACTCCCAATGGGCTGCAGGTATGTCCCGTGGTCAGCTGAAAAAAAAAAAAAAAGTATTTTAAAAATAAGGGAAAAAAGCAATGCATTTTATTAAATGCAAATATACAGCTTCAGGAATGGGGTCCTTTGCAAGGGGACCATCATATTGTCAAGCTAGAGGATATCTGACACAAATCTGTGTAGAGTAGGATTCAGTTTTCCAAAAAGAGTAAAAGTTTACATTTAAATACGTACAGTATATGATAAAAGTGAATTCTGTACACTAGCTCGTACATGGGTTCAGATGTAGAACACATAGACTAACCAAACAAACTCTGTCCCTTATTACTAAAGTACATCCAGAAACATTTTCACTCCTAATCTAGTTCCAGGGATTCGTTTTAACCCCACACATTCAATAATGATTAGAGGGCAAAGGTAGTAGCAGAAGAGAGAGAGAGAAAAAAGAAAGAGACTAAGACAGCCATTCTGAAGTAAAAGGAGGGATTATCAATGTAAGACCTTTAAAAAGTGAGACTGAGGATTATTTCACCTTCTCATGGAGGAATGCATAATTCATGTGGTCCTGAATCCTCAGTGAGTGTTAGTGGCTTCCTCCACATTTCTTCTATATCATCTCTCATTGAGATTGGTGATTTTTCCCCTAGTGTTAAAGAAGGCTGCTTTATCTGCTTGTCTGCAAGGAACATTTTAATGTCTGTTGAGCCTGAATTCCCCCTACTGCCCATCAGCTTATATCTTAAAACTTTGACAACCTTTACAGTTCTTGCTTCACTGCACTAGCTTCTTGATTCTGTCAAATATTTTACAGCATTTTTAATTTGCACTTTCCTGTACAGATCAAAGCAGAAGGTTTGATGCATATCAAAAATCCTCATGGCTAAATGAAAATATTGCAACATCAAATGTTCTTTTATTTCTTAAGGAAATGCAGAAGAAAAAACTGAGAACATCGACCTGTTACAAAGGGGGCCCACTAAGCTCATCTATAGCAAACTTTTTGATGGCACGGTCCCCAGAACAGGATGATTTCCTTCCTAAAATATTAAGGCAGTCATACACTGCCATAAAAAAAGACCCATTAAATATCATAAATATGTCTATATTATAAATATTATCTGATATTTTCTATTAAATTACTATCTTTATTATAACACTATCTTTTCTCTACCCATCTTTTTTTCTATATCATGGTATATTTACTGTATTTCTTCCTGATGGTAAAGCAGAGCCACGTGCGCTTTAAATGGAATGTTTATGTTTAGCATAAACAGATGGATAATATGATGCAAACTGTCCGTCATCTTCATAATATCCTGCCTATCACATCAATTTTGCTTCTAAATAATTAAACAGTTGGTGTCAGCACATATGTGTATTATCCTTTCTTGTGTCCCTGTGACATTTCCTGACATCTTGGCATCCTAAAGCTGGAGATCTCCCAGTGAGACTGCTAACCGCTCACCATAGTATCAACTTCAAGAGGAATCGTATACAGGTTCCTGTCCAACATGTCACATGTAATCTACTAAAACAGTATCAGTATCAGGAACACAACAACAACAACAACAACAAAAACAACACAAATGATGTAAATTCATAATGTGTAGTGCAATATTATCTCAGATTAAATTAATGGTAAACCACCTACAAGTGTATACTTTATATTTACATCTATAAATTTCAGATGGAAAGTTCTCTCCAGACAACTCAGGTTGAATCTTTTGCATGACCCACTTGTGTTTCTGCAAGTATTTTTCCTCCCCAAGAGAAGTTTGTCTTCAGTATTTATTGTGTAGTATATTTGGAGTTGCATATTTTTCTAAATTGAAAGAGGCACTACATATCAGGGACAAAAATACTGCAATCATTTGTCACTTGCCTGATGTAAATGAGAAAGTGGATGAGGGAGTGAGAGAATTAACAGGAGAATGTATCCTGTGGACATAACTGATCTTCAAACACTGAGATTCATTTGAAATTCTGATTTGGGTTCTATTTTTAGGCAGGGCTGTGATGAGCGCCAAATCATGGCAGATTCAGCTGTTCAGTCTTTTTTGTCCATTTTACATCTGGGTCCCTCAAGGATGAGGCTCAGTGGCATCACCATAAGTTTTGCCATTAATCCATGATGCAATACATGCTCATCACAAGTCTGGAGTTTGTCCAAATGTATTTTTTTTTCTAAACTGCTCTTATCTCCTCATGCCGCCTGAGGGCTGGAGTTTAATCTAACAAAAAGAATCAATAAATAATAGAGCTGTACATTTACTGTGGTTGGTTAAATAATTATGTGCTAATAAATCACAAACAAGAAGCAAGACGTGACGCAACAGCAAAGACAAGTCCATCTACATGTGTACATTTTAAAAAGCACAGCCTAAAAACAATAACGCAACTTTTGTGAAGAGCACCCAAGTCTAAAGGTTAGGGATATATTTATGATACGGAATTAAAACAAATGTTAATGACTCCCAAATCCACATTTCTCTAAAATGAACCGCATTTGAGATCTTTTCTCAGCAAATATTTAAACAAAGTAAGAATGTAATCACCCAAAAATGAAAATTTGCTGAAAAGTAGCTCACCCTCGGGCCATCCAAGATGTAGATGGGTTTTTTTTTTTCCTTCACTGGAACAGATTTGAAGAAATTTAGCATTACATCACTTGCTCACCAATGGATGCTCTGCGGTGAATGGGTGCCATCAGAATGAGAGTCCAAACAGCTGATAAAAACATTACAATAATCTATTAGTATTCCACACAACTTCAGTCCATCAGTTAACATCTTGTGAAGTGAAAAGCTGTGTGTTTGTAAGAAACAAATCCATCATCAACTTTAAACCATTGCTTTTGATGAAAATAGTTCATATTACATAATAAGTGTCACCTGTTCTCCTCTCACATCAAAATATTTGTTTACGCCAACATATTTGTTTAGAACAGTGCTTGATATGTGCATATTTCTCCCCTGATTTAGACAAGATGACTTGTAGATTACTTACATTACTTGGGGAATTTATGTAATATTTTATCAGCTGTTTGAACTCTTATTTTGATGACACCCATTCACTGCAGAGAATCCATTGGTGAACAAGTGATGCAATGCTAAATTTCTCCAAATCTGTTCTAATGGATAAACAAACTCATCTACATCTTGGAAGGCCTGAGAGTGAACTATTCCTTTAATGTGATTAATTAATCAGCATATATTGTAATGAATTTAAATAATAGTAATTAATTTATTGACAGCCCTGATGAATAAATATCAAAAATTTGAACTTTTTGTACAGTCATATTCTAGCAAAATCTGCTTCATCATATTGTCCCATATCAGAAATAAAAAGCTGTTTCTGTTCTTTTAGATAAAGACAAATACCACAGCATTTGCAAAATGACAGAGAGATGACCTTGTCAGTGTATCTTCTTTCTGTTATCTGTATGAATCTCTTGAGGTTGTGTAATGAGTGATATTTTGAGGCATATTTGGGCTACTTCACACAAGTGCCTCAGAAAACTTCAGTGCAAGAGAACTCTACAATCCAGTGCTTATCCTTTTCAGAGAAGAAAATACTATTCAGTCGCATGAACTTGAAGAGCTATGGTCCATTTTTTTTAAGAGCAGAAAAAATGTAGAAATATGAAATGCCAGCATTGATATGTCATGTTTTAAACATCGGGACTTGGTAGAGAAACAACGGGTGCAAGCCACGTGCAGATAACACTAAAGCTGTTGGAACCAGGTCTTAGCCAATTAAACAGCAGGAGGTGGGACTGTGTGGGAGCAGAGGATGATGGAAGGGGTGGGTTTGCGGATGTCAAGGCTACAAAATTACCCTCATTAGTCTAGTGAATGGGTCAACAGGGAAAGGTCCTCTTCAAAGGGATTTTAAACAGCAGAGGAAGAACTGAAGGACGGGACGCAACTCACACATCCAGGGCTTCTCGGCATCCAGCACACTGCTAATTGCAGCCAAACTCCTGATGTGTTTTGATGATAATATTTCTCTTAGTTACCTTAATTTGGGTCCCAGGGCTGTATTTGGTTTCTGCATAGGCTTGATATTGAGCTGCTCAGTCTGATGGTGTGTTGAAAGAGCAAATCCTTCGGGTGCCTTCCAGCCTCTGAAATACACATGGAAATGGCTACTCTGAGAGTTTTCTTTCTCTTATATCTCTTTCATTCACACATGCTATTGCAGAAGAGAAAAAAAATGTCCACCGACACATTCTTTTTGGAGAAGGAGGCTGAAACGAGAGACCTACAGTTCGGAAAAGACTAATGTAATTAATGGAGCTTGCTGGGCTAGGCTGGTGTTGGGACTGATCCAGCTGCAATGTGTGTCACCGGGCAATTAATTCACTTGACAGGGACTCCCAAAAACTGCAAAAGGTCAGGAGACTAGATCTGGGCCTTAGCTAACAATAAAGCCTTGAAAAAAGCCATGTGAAGTTTCTCACCTAAGGTCTCAGAAAGTTCATACGCTTTTTACCTGCTGTGTAGGACATTTCAAAGTCTTTAATGTCAGGGCCAGTTTTTAATCTAGAGATCAGACGAGAGAAATATGATTTAAATAAAGGATAAATAGAAAAGCTAATTTTGCACATTTTTAAATCATTGGCAGATGTCTCAGCTTTTTGGTCCAACGGAAATTCATATTTATTTGACATTTTTCCAAGTAAAAGGCGTAATATAATTTACCTTACCTTGAGATTGTCAGTAAGCAAACAGGCTATCATGTATTAAAACGAAGTCACATCAAAATCTCATAAAGTTGCACTTGTAAACATATACATTGCTTCAAAATACCGATTACATAACAGTAACAGGAATATTTTGTCTTTTATTTATTTAACTGTTGCTTGATTATTTTTGTTTGTATTTACCTTTAGAACCATAGTCAAGTCTTTGTAAACACAACAACAAGTGTTCACTGAAACAGTCGTGGGAGACATATTAAGTTATATACTATATTAAGTTCATGACAACTTACTCTGTTTAAACAATGTATCACAAAAGCAGGTAGCTTATCGACTGTGAGCGATATTGATTTTATACAACAGTTCCTTAAAATGTTAATAGTGAGTAAATTTTAGATACAAAATTGCTATTTACTTCGTGTTCTTTGTTCCGCCAACGAAAATAGCTCGACACAAAACAAAGGCGTCGCGCGACCTGCATCTCCGAAAAGAACATTTATTCCGGAAGTTCTTGATCGAATCATTTGAGTGAATGAATCAATAATGACTCACTCGTTGAGAAAGCCATTGGATTCAGACGTGCCTTGATGCCTTCCTACCTTGAAATACATCCTCCGAAGGCAACATTTTCCAACTTTCGGACGCAGCCAGGTAACGTTATACTACTCTTAGCAGTCGGGCCTAATGGTTAGAGAGTCAGACTTGTAACCCGAAGGTTGCGGATTCGAGTCTCAGGTCCGGCAGGAATTGTCGGTGGGGGAAGTGAATAACCAGTGTTCTTTCCACCCTCAATACCACGACTGAGGTGAAACCCTTGAGTAAGGCACCGAACCCCCAACTGCTCCCCGGGCGCCGCAGCATTGGCTGCCCACTGCTTTGTGGTGTGTGTGTGTGTGTGTTTATTCACTTCTCACTGCTGTGTGTGTGCACTTAAATGCAGAGCACAAATTCCAAGTATGGGACACCATGTAGGTACTCAAGGGTCCTTTTGACATCTCTCGACCTAAACTAACCCATAAGCAGTTAAAGGAGGCATTAGTTTGACTTCAAGAAAGCAGCACGTCTCAGGGGAGGCAAAATGCACCCTTGTGTCTGTTCTCTCTGAGTCTGCTATATAGATCAACCTCATTGTTGCAGCACTCTAGCGATTGTAAACATGTAAATAATTTAAGGATAATGGCTCTCAATTTTCTGATATGGATGTAGAGACAATCACATTTTGTGCCTATGGGATTCAGGAAATGCACATAAGGCAGCCTTTGTTCTTCTTTTGTGCAAACATACATTCTGTGCATAACAACATACTACAGAATCTTGCACATTCCTGAACAAATTTAGCATGGCACAAACATTTAGCATAAAACAAAATAGCATATTCACACAAAGCAAATGCCATCCATCTTATTAACACCACATTTCAAAAAGATCAGCAATACAATGGGAAAGTGATGAAACACTGATGTGCTCTTCTAATTTAGAGAAAGAAACAATAATTGTAAGTTCAGATCAAAAAACAAAGTGTGCCCACGCAAGTAAGGAAGCGAGGAAGAACAATCTGAAAAGTCATAAGTGAAGCAAACCACACTCTAAAAATACATTTACAGACAGCACCAACAAATAAACTGTTGTCAGATGCAATAATTATTAGGGCTGTCAAGAGAATAAATCTGTGCCAATTAATCGATCTGATTGAAAATTAATCGCACATCAATTTTGGCTGAGAAATTACTTTCCAAAAGATCATTTAAAGTCATTATTGTGTTAGATGAGAAAAGCAATGAGCTACCAAAAAAAGCCTTTAGAAAGAAATATTTTAATTTCCACAATGCTTAATAATGATAATAATAATGATCACTAGTATTAATGTTTTTTTAATTAATTAAAATAAGAAATGATTAAAAATAAATATAATAAAAATAAATAGACTATAATAGGCTACAAAAAACCACCGGTAGGTGGCAACAAGTCTTAATGAATGTCATTCGGTTACCGATTCATTTAAACGGTGATTATATATATGCAACAGGCAGGTTCTGTCATGTTTAATCCACATCTGCTGTGTAAGGTCTATGCATGTGATGTGTATTAAACATTGCTTATTTTGAGAACATTCAAGGAATATTTTTGATGAATTCTGATAATTCTGTTGATTATTATACAATCACACCTGTAATATGCCTATAGGCTATTTACAGATCACTCTCAACCTTTTTTGTGTAATGCTTATTGTAGGTGAGGCTAGATAACGCCTAGATTCACAGGAGCAAACTACCATCACATTTTTACAAACAGCTGACAAAATCTAACCCTTGAGCTATTGTAGCACAGCATGAGATGCATGAAACCCTGAACTGACTAAAAATGCTGTGATGCATATGGTAACAGCACTGTGTGCATTTTCTGACCAGGTATGCAAAAAAAAAAAAAAAAAAAAAAACGCATTGTCAGAAGGATGTTAACAGTACAATATCCTCATATCCACAAAACATTTGAGCCATTTTTTTTTATCATCACCATTAGCTGGCCATAAATGTGGTTTTACTTTCACAGTTTCACTTGTCAGGGCTTACAGAATGCATGTAATTGTGCATGCAATACATGGAGGAAGCTACTTTTGGAAGGATAATAAAGTGCTGTCTGTGAAATAGTGCATGGCCTGCTGACATGCCTTGGGGCAGCAGATGAGCCCTGCAAAACGACAGTGTATGAGATTGTGGCATGATCTGTAGAGCTGTGGGCCGAATCGGACAAATAGAGCAGTCTGGGGTAGAGGAGCTTGTTGTCACTTATATTTCTCAAGGTAGTTTTATTTTTTAAAATTGGTTTATATGTAGGCATATACATTACAGACTGGACTACAAGACAGCTACTGAACATTTATGAACAGTTACTGCCTAGAAAAAGAGTATGTATACTACACCCCATTTAAAAGTCTGAGGTCAGTAAGATTTTCATTCATTCATTTTTTTTTTTTTTTTTTTTTTTTTTTTTAAATTTTTGATTCAGCAATGACACATGAAATGATCAAAGATGACATTAAATACATTAGTGTTACACTGGCATTTCAAATAAATGTTGTTCTTTTCCACACTCTATTCATCAAAGATTTCTAAAGAGAAATATATTTCTGTCATAACTCTCGGAGGGATTGGCATGGTAATGTACATAATGTTAATGTATTTGGTCTTGGCAGAATAGATCTGCTACGCTGCTGCTGCTGTGGCAGAGCAAGTACCGAGACTTGCTACTGCCAATACATCCACAACATGTTGCTGTGAGCATGTAAGAAATACTGCTGCTGCACATATAACATATATGAATAACCCCCATAGCATACATGATCACCCCGTAGCAGATCTATACAGGTGGAGCTGGGGAAGTTGAAGGGTTTATGAAGTGCGCTACTAACTGCTACAGCAAACACTGCCAAGTATTTAAATGTTGAGCAACGAGTTCATAGGCTACCGATACAGGAGCGAACCAGTCAGCTGTGCCATGTGATAATGATGTCATTATGACATATTGAGTTAGCTCTATCGGATTGCGCCATCTAGAGTTTCATGCCAGAACTTTGTGTATATATTATATATAGACAGTTATGTTAAATTGTAATAGGAATATTTTTTCTCAATATCACTTACATATGAAAAAGTTCCAAAAACCAAACCAAAATCTCCTTTGTGTCGGATAAATTAGAAAATTTAAAGACATAGAGAAACATCCCAAAATCTGAAGTGTGAAAAGTGTGTGAATGATTTTTAGTTGCAGACATCAGTGAATGTTTATACACAATAAATCTTTAACGAGTATATTGATTCAGCTTTGCCAGGATCAAAATATAATCTTTGCAAGAAGGTTGCAGTATTCATCTGAAAGTCTTTTTTAAGAAACCGAGAGCATCTTCCTCACTGTTCGATCAGCATCAGCAGCCATAACCCAGGATGCATCTTCAGTGAGAGAAGGAAATGCAAAATGAACTGGGCCATGAGTAAGATGAGATGGCTCTTTTATCTTAGTCACAGAACCAAACTGATACCCCAACCCAACATCACTCAACCCAGCACTCAGTCAAGGAGGATGATTGGAGAAAAAGCAGCTTTATCCATCATGCAGAAGTTGCAGGCTCTCCAGCCACCGGAGTCTCTGATGCATGAGTTCTGTCTCTGCCACGCTTGTCCTTCCAACCCATAAGAAAGTTTTAAATCAAATGTCAACAGAGAGAGCAGATTCAAATCCAGACACTTTCACTATGGTGTCATGCCTGTAAAGGCAGAGAGAAATGAGGGAAAAGTTTAGCCACGAACTAATATACGCATTTGATAATGTCCACATCACTAAACTTGTGTTAATTTTCTTCAAAAATTGTTTTCGTTTTAACTCTAATTTTATTTTTGTCAGGGCTTGAAAGGGATAGTTCACCCAAAAATGAAAATTTGATGTTTATCTGCTTACCCCAAGAGCATCCAAGATGTAGGTGACTTTGTTTCTTCAGTAGAACACAAACGAAGATTTTTAACTCAAACCTTTGCAGTCCAAGATGGACCATTTACACTCTCAAATGGACCATATACACTCTATCTACAATCTTAATTAGGAGTGTCAATGGTCCATTTGAGAGATAGGTGGCGGTAATGCACTTATAAGTCTGCGATCCACCGTAAAGCAAGAAGAAGAAGAACGCACTGTCAAGCACCGGCTGATGTGAACATGCTCAGGACAGTTGAACAGTGTGGTGGATCAGAGGTAAAAAACGATATAAATACTGTTCAGTTTCTTGCACAGACTGATCGTTTCGTGTCTTTAGACCTCAATGTATCGTCACGAGCCGCAGGGTTTAATTTGGTTTTGTCTGTGTATGTTTTTTTTTTTCTCTCAAAGCCGGGAGTCCCATTGACTGCCATTATATGACTGACAGACTGCAACGGTTTGAGTTAATCTTCGTTTGTGTTCTACTGAAGAAACAAAGTCACCTACATCTTGGATGCCCTTGGGGTAAGGAGATAAACATCAAATTTTTATTTTTGGGTGAACTATCCCTTTAATTAACTTTATTTTTCTTTTTGAATGCAGCTAACCGTTTGCAACAGTCTACAAATATTTGACTTAAATATTTGCCTACAAATGTTTAAAACTGAACCCGAGAGTTTGGAATGGTGTAGTTAAAAATAAAAATTATAGTTGTAAATAAAACCAAAATTATTGGAGTGTTTTACAAGAAAATACCATTTCAGTCTTTCTACTTCAAAGTTTCACATTTAATGTGCTAGTTGTTGCTGTTTCTTTGTAATTAATTGTGAATTTTACTAGCAATTTCTAAGTGAATTTTTTTTCTACACCACTTTGTTTACAGCAGTAAAAAAAAAAAAAAAAAACCCATTATGACCAGTGCGTATGTAAAAAAAGCATTGCATATTTTGAAGATGTTCACTTCTGCATAAAAAGGTCCATTCTCCCATAGCTTACCGAGACTGTTAGCCATTGTTGTGCAAATGACCCATGTTCTCTTCTCTGTCATGTCAGCTATTTTGAAATGTGCCCATGCGAAGCAAAGGTCAACTTGACTATTAAGAAAAACAGCATTTCAAAGACGTGCTCAGTCCCACTTTTTAATTGTCTGTTTGAAAAAAAGCCTGCTTTGCTTCCTTAGGGCACCATATCTCTCACATTTAATGTCTGCATGGCTTTCTGCCCTGTCATTGTCGTCTCAAGCCTGTCATATACAACACTCTGTTGATTGTTTTTATGTGATATATATCCAAGTACTGAAATTGGCACAGATTGGAAACTCATCTGCTGTTCGTGCTACGTCCGTAAGAGCTTTGATTGCTAAGCCCACTGTGTTGTTACAAGGTTTGAAATTACATGCTCGAGATGATAGCAATGGAAAATGGGAGCCGTGAGGATCGCAGACAGCAGCTTAGCCTCACTGGCCCCCAGAAATCATTTTCTCCTGTACAGAGTCATGATCAGCCACTTGACCACTTCTAAAATGTAATGGCAAAAGGCCAGGCCGGTCAATTTTGGCCAGTAGCACTTGTCAAATAATAACTGGTTTGAGCAGCATCTGCGCAAGCAACAAGACGACATATGGTTATAGGAGAGCCCTGGGTTAAAACTAAGCCACTTCAAAAGCTTGGCCCTGGATCCACTGCCATTCAATTTCCACGCTCTTCAGTCTTCAGACTCAAGCTTCATATTACACCCTCCACCACACTGTTCTCTTTTCTTTGCCTGCCTCCTCTCATCCATCCAAATAGACATCAGAATAATGATGGCAAGGCACGGGTTATCGATCAAACACTCACGCTCAAACTGGCACAGGACAAATCATCATGCCATTTTGGCCCCAGAAAGGTACTAAGCACTTTTAGTGAACTGTGATCCCTCCTGTGCTCTGATCCAGCCCTCCCGGGTGATGTGTCCTCGCGGAGACGAGAGTTTGGTTGCTCCACATGTCCCTGAGCTGTAAGGCTGTTTAATTGATGTCAAAGCTGGTCGTGTGAGCATTTTCTACAGCGTGGATCCAAGCGTCGTGTCACGGCACCGCATAATGGATTTTCCTGTAGACATGCCATAGACACATCCATTCATCATGCCAGAGATGGCAATAAAAAAATCATCATCACAAGAAAACTTGTGAAATGCTTCTAAATTGAGAAAGGCTCCGCTCTATCGCTATCTCATTGAAATTTAATACAACATTCCTGGTGAAAATATTGTGTAGCACTGACTACGTATGGCTCATATAGACTAACGCAGTGCCTGGATTTGAAACTTAATCATACAGTTGGTCGGCACGCCTTTATACTGATATAACAGTATCTTGAAAAGGAAAATTCATTAAGACTTGCTTTGAATATTGGCTTGACAAAGTCTTACCTAAAGAAAAAAAATCTGAAATGTTTAATGGAGGTCTACAGGATTTTTTATGATTATGAATTTCAGCACTGGAAAAAAAAAAAAGTTTGATTATTAAAAAAGGTATAGCACAATTAAGTCAGAACAGGCTTAAGGTCATTGCAGAGTTTGCTAGACATCTAGGATGTGAGTTGTTCAGAATTTAATTGAGAATGCAATTCCAATTAAAAAATTCCAATTCTACACAAACAAAGGGACAGACAGACAGATAAAACTGAACCCTAACCTCAACCTTCAGTGAGGCCTGAGCAGATCATATGAAAATGAACAAATGGGATTGTACAGAAACATCAATTTTGCTCCCAGGTTAGTGATTTTTAAAATGCTCTAACCCAGTGGTGCTCAGTCCAATATGGCCATTAAATATGTCATCCCTTGTCCACTGGAAATGGGAACTGTGACTGGATATGTCTGCAAGCCCTATGAAAGCATTCCATTAACCAAACAAAATCAAAGTCAGTCCTTCACATACAAGTGACTATTGCAGCTGAGTTACACGATAAAGCAGCAAGTGATAAAAAAAGGTATATATAATATATAATCTGATAATAACAGGTTTCATATACTGTTCTGACTGAGAAAAAAAAGGGGTTGGGGGGCAAGAATAGGAGACTTCTAAAAGGAGGAGGTTGGGCTGCATTGTAAGGGCAGAGAGAGAGAGAGAGAGAGAGAGAGACAGAGACAGAGAGAGAGAGAGAGAGAGAGAGAGAGAGAGAGAGAGAGAGAGATGCCTGCCTCCACTTGGTCTCTTGCTCAAGTACACGAGCCACTGACAGAAACAGCCACACACAGACGAGAGAGAGAGAGAGAGAGAGGGAGAGAGAGAGAGAGAGAGATGAGAGAGAGAGAGAGAGAGAGAGAGAGAGAGAGAGAGAGAGAGAGAGAGAGAGAGAGAGAGAACACACAGATCCGTCCTCTGTAGATCGCCTACACAGTGTCAGAAATAGAGCTGAGTTTAAGGCAGGTGCGTACAAAGCGTCTGCATGAGACCCTGGGCGGTGCGCTAAAACAATCTAAGAGAGGATACAGGTTGATTGACTAACGTCAAGAAGGAAAACGAGAACAAAAACGTGACGACAACAAAAAGGAAAGAAGAAAAAGAGGAAGAAGAGACCGAGATGTACCCTGAAATGACCCATCTCTTAACGGTAGGGAAGTTTATCATTTTTTATGAAGACCGAACGCGTTGCATTTGAACGCGCACTGCAGATGCTTTTCTAGTGGTGTTGACACAAGAAAGGGCAGAAAATGATTCCAGCAGAGAACAACCTGTCAGAAATTAACCTAAGCGGGTAATTCTTCGATATTTAAGAATTAATCGAGTGGTGTTGTGTCACAAGATCTGGCGTCGATAGTTTGAAACGCAGCTGAAGTTGTGCGATGCACTGACAGGTCGAGACTTTTCCACGCTGCATGGCAGTTATGGTCAGCATGCAGAGCACATCGGGATAGAGTAGCACTGACTCACACATTAGCTTGGCCGAGGAGAGAGAGAGAGAGAGAGAGAGAGTGAGAGAGTGAGAGAGAGAGAGAGAGAGAGAGAGCGCGCGCGTGTGTGTGTGTGTGTGTGTCAGAGAGAGACACTTCATGTCGCATTGAAATTCCACAGCCAGAGCTTTGCGAAAATAAGGATAACGCAGTGTGCGTGCGCGTTTGTGTGGATGTGGGGGCACGCATCTGTCATTGCATTGAAGTGATCAGCATCCAGAAACTCTCCCTCCCTCTCTCTCCTCCTCTTCCTCCTCCCCGCTGTTGCTATCCGTGTCCGCGTCGCGCGGCTGCCGCTGTCGAATTTGCAGAAGCTAGCGTGCGCGCACTGCTTCTCCACAGCGAGCCGATTGTTGTTGTCCTCCTCCTCCACACTCTTTCCTCTGAGGAGTGTCAGCTCACGGTGCTAATCCTTCTCTGCCTCTTCATGTGTGGGGAGGAAGCGTGCGCGTGTCATCCTGGAAGACTGGACCAACACACGTGAGAGTGTTGGCAGGTGTCCGGTGCATTATGCGGCTCCGAGAGAGAGAGAGAGAGAGAGAGAGAGAGAGAGAGAGAGAGAGAGAGAGAGAGAGAGAGAGAGAGAGAGAGAGAGAGAGAGAGGGTATGATAAATACATGAGATGATGCTCATATGTATTTCGTAAGAATAAATGTGTGGTTGTTGCTTGTTTGTGGATAAATAAAGAGTTCAACTAAACCAATGGAACCGCCAAGGAAACGCACACGTTTTTAAAGCTAAGGTAAAAAGCAGATCGCAACCTGTTTTACTCTGCAAAAGAGAAATAGAGCCAAAAAAGTTGGAAAGGAGGGTTTGAAAAATAAAAGGACCGAGGGACTTAGTGACGTCAGCCGAAAAGGAAAGCAGTTTCAGTGGCAAGTTTGCTACATGCTTTAAAGGATTATATCATTTGGAAAAAACTTCCAATGAACTGTGCAAACTGAGACCAGGAACGTGTATTAACAAAAGCTAACGTTGACTAAAATAAAGTTTATTTATTTATTTTTTTTATTATTAATATTATATTAGGCTATAAACTAATATTTTTCCCCTAAAGATACACATTTCCCTCTGACCCCAAAATTAAATAAATAATAGCCCTAAAATGAGTTTTGGACTTGGGATGTTGATGACAGTGAATCAAATCCAATTTGCGATGAAAAATATTCTGACAGCTCATAAAAATGCGCCCAAACATCAATGAATAAATTCTTAATAAGTCGTACCAAGAAATTAAACACATGACTTGTCCTGACAACTAGACTGGAAAGATAATTGCATAGTTTGTTTATCACAATGTTGATTAGCCCTCAGTGCAGTGTATGGGCATGATTACTGAATGCAAATATACACTTCTTCTTACATGAGGGAGCTCTACGGTCCCTGACAGTGCATCACTGTAAACATTATTATCTTTACAGTTCCTCATCATTTAGTGGCTTTATACAGTTCCTAACTACTCAAGATGTCCTTTTTATGAAGCAAACTTAACCCAACCCAATAGAGTATGTTTACCTACAACAATAAATTCTGAGGCATGGCTTTTTAAATTTAATTCAGTGAAAAATACCATGACCCTTGAATTGCTCCTAATTAATGATTTAGCTAGACTGACAGTCCCAATGTGCTCTATATGCAGTAGATAGTAAATTATGTTCTTTTTTTAGTTTAAGTTCTTTTGCTTGTTCTGAAAACTAATTTGTTAAACTCATATCCACATTGAAACCACAGATGTCTGGATTTCATAATGCTCACATCTATTGTATTCTAAATCAACCTTTATCATGCTTCTCATCTCATCTAGATCCAAAGGCAATCTAAATGAGAGGCAATTTATTTGAGCTCATACTCTTCGTCTCCATTAGAAAAGAAAAGAAAAATGGATCCAAAGTGGATTCAAACAGTGACTCTAAAAACTAAATGTACAAGTAGCAAGAAAAAAGTGAGAGGGGCCTATTAAAATACCAGTGACTCACATGAGCTATAATTCATTCAATTAGTCTCAAACTCTTGAGTTACTGATTTGAGTCAAGCTGATTTATGGAATCGGTTGGAATGGTTCCTTCTTGAGCTACTGACTGGTCAAGAAATGGTGCTTTGATAAATAAATGAATATTTAACAAAAAAAAAACTATCAATCCATTTATTCATCTATTTTTCTATCTATACACATATGATCATATCATACTAAAGATGTGATTCTAAAGAAAATATGTTCAGTTACTCTGAGAACAAACTGTAATCACAAACACCCCTACTTGACATGTTCCCTACCGATTCCACCTATAGAATAACACACTTGACCACTGCTGTCCGCTCATAATTGCCTTTTAAAGAGTCCATTCCAATGTTTTTCAAAGGTGACAGCGGTGTAAGTCCAGACCTACAGAACACTGTGAACAACCACTTCACGTTGAGCATAAGACAAGAGCCCCCACTGAAGGGCGAATTGCTGCCACAGCTCTGCTTTCTAAAAATAAAAACACTAGGGGCTGACTATACAGCTGCAAACAATTACTAAGGGTTACCTTGCAAATACAAATACAACGCTCTAGCTCCTCGGCCCGCTATCCCACCACTCTGTGCTGGCTTTGAGGCATGTGTGGTCTTTTAGGAGGAGTTTTGTGATCTTGTAGGTCTTTTAATGTCTTCATCCTGCAGGTAAGTGTGAGCTGGTTTGTCATAAACATCTGTTAAATCCTCCTCGTGTTAGCATCGCTAATGAGGCGAAGGGTGTGACAGAACAGATGCCTCCGAGTGCGAGAAAGAGATACAGAGGCGAGACTGTGGAAGGAAGGGAGAGAATAAAAGGGTGAGTGATGGGAGAAAATTTATGCAGCACATCCCTCCGTCCCCCTACAGATGAGTCTTCAGTGAGGGCAGATGTTTCCAACATTAAGAAGTTGGTAAGGCAAGGTGCTGCTTAGCAGATATATCTGCCTGTTGCAAAGACATGCCTATTTGACTATAACGGCAGGGTCGATTATGTTTATTGATCTGCCAACAAGGAAACAGTCTTGTGCTGTTTACCACATGCAAATGGCTCTCGTTCCACATGGTTGACAATGACACGCAAGAGCCTCAAACCAAATTAAGACTTGTGCGTGTGACGTCTTGTTTAACTTATCATCATTCCATGAACATCCCTGCCATCTAGCTGCTGTAATCCCTTTATTATCACAGATTGACCTGTGAACAATTTGAGATAATCCCTATTAAACTGGCCTTAATAAAAATTTATAGCAACAAAAGGCAATGGATTTGATGTGGAGAGTGGAAAAACTCCTGAAAAAAAAATAGTACATGATGACATAGCGTTTAACACAAAAATTCATTTTTTAACACAAAAATTCAATATTCACCTTTGCCATCACAGGGATAAATTGCATTATAAAACATTCAAATGGAAAATTTCTATTTTTACTATATTTATATCAAATAAATGCAGGCTTGGTGAGCATAACAGACGTCTTTATAGTACTAATAGGTTGTACCATATTTTGGTTTAGTTTAGTTTGGTTGAAATTTCGGGAGGGGAAGTACTAAAAAATAATTAATGGAATGATTAAGTGATCAGAACAGATTTTTCTGTGTGATTCCCAACCATAATGACATGCACACAAAGTTTGTCCACATTCAAGTTGATTCCCTGTTGCTTTTTTTTTTATGTGCATAATCTCTCAGCAGGCTAGACATTCATCTTAAGGTACACCTCTCCATTCCTCTTCCCTATTCTCTCTCTCTATCTAAAAAGCAGGCTTGGCTCAGTCATCCTTGGGCAAGGGCTCTCTCCTGACCGCTGGGAAACAACAGTACAGCAAATGAGCCACGTGTATATGTGCGGATGTGCACGAATGTGAACAAGCGTATGCGTAATAGGGTCAAAAGGGCTGCTGGACTTCACCTCTTGTGCTCGCTGACGAGGGCAGATGAACTCAGGGCAGGAAAGATCACAGACATCTGTCTCAAAGAGAAAGAAAAAATTGCACTGTCACAACACAGCCCTTCACCGCACACGCTCCCAGACTCACTGCTCTGTCTGTGCACTGCATTTCTGTTAGCACATATACAAATACATCAGCTAAAGGAGCTAAGAAATCAAACTGAATCAAAGTGAAAGACAGGACCGAGATGTGATGTCTCCTCTGTGTAGCTCATATGAATTCATGGCCTCACAGGCACCCTACATAAAGACAAATAAGAGCAAGTATGTTGTGCATCATATCTGCATAGGCATATAGTACACACTGCTGTCAGAAATGAACATGTTTTGTGCTGAGAGTGGTACGGATACATCTGAAGAAGGAGGTGAAGACAGCGCTGCTCACAAGCCTCAAGGGCACATCTGTGAATAAGCAAACACATCAGTCTGCCATCTTGCAGCGTGATGATGAACGCAAACTGTGACAGTAAAACAAACCAAACAGATTTATCAAACAGTCGGCCATTAACATTTCATTTCATAGTGCAAGACAACAATATTTTTTTCGTACACTGTAGACTTACAGAAAAGAGCAAAACCTCGGGTCAGTTCAACTATTACTCATCAGACTGTTTTCTTTTTTCTGCAATGAATGTCATTAAATATTGCTCTTTTAGTATGTATATTTAAAAATATTTGATGGTTTCAATATATACTTGAATAATAATGCATGGTTTTAATACAATTTTTTTATTAGGACGGTAAATCATCGTTTTTAAGGAATTGAAAAGCCATTTTTTAGTGTGTGATGTTAACACACCCATTACACTGACTCAAAAGGCATGAATGTCATTTTAGAGAAAGCACAAAATAAGAAAAACCATAAAATAGAAATGACACGTCACTCTGGTTGAAAAACTTTCATTTGACAATGAGTTTTTAATCTTATCCTGCACTGCAGCAAGCTATAAAGATTTCGAGCTGTTTTGTAGAAAATTGTTTACTCTCGCCGTTGGTTGAATCAAATCTTTTATGACTTCACTTTTCAACTCACAATGCCTGTTGTCTGATTCACACTGTCATTTGAGAGTATTACTTCTGAACTCATTTGGGCATACAGAAAAATTAATTTGCCTGTACAAACAAGAGAAAAGGCGGCTTAGTTTGTGTGAACATACTTTAGCAATGTGACACACAGACGAGAGATAAAAAATTTTTTAAATAAAGAAATTTGTGTCTTTCTTAATGAGGAAGTCAAAAGAACTTGCTTCAGTAACTACATTATGCATACTTTCCCCTAAATTCTTAAATATATCCTTGCTCGCCTATAGCAATAGAACAGTTCATTAAAAAAGGCCTGCCGCAAGAAAAAAAAAAAAATACAAAAATAGTCTGCTTTGTCCTGCAAAATTTCTTCCTCTCTTCTCAAGTGAGCTCGGTTATGAATACTAAGGCATCTCTTCTCATTAATTGCTCTCACAGGCAGCTTAGCCGGGGTCATCGCTGCATTTTTGACTCAGTCCAATTAATACTAATCACAGCATCAGACTGGCTGAGCGAGAAGATTGCACTGTCAGAGCAACTGATCATCTTGGAAATTCATTAACAAAAGAAAGAAAAAAGGAAAGAAAGACAAAAGTGGGACTCTGAGTGGATATGGCAACCTGGTTTTATTTTTTGGCCTTCAGCTTTCAAAATGTTTGGACAATTTGTCATTAACATTCATTAAGGTGCCGGTTCCAGAAACAAACCAGGACTTAAATGAACAGATGGACTTTTCTTTGTAGAATGGCCTAACATGGAAGAGTGAGACAGACTGGCTGCTGTCTGCTCCAACGGCTCAAGGCATTTGTAAAATATCAGAAGGTATGCAGCTGAATTATTTATTAGGTACCCCAGTATATTAAATTAAAAGGAAGTGACTCATAAACAGAGGACAACATGATAGCAGATCAAGGCTTATGCAAAGCAGAGCTCAAGACAATGATTTTTTTTGTCTTCTGCTGGCTCGGTCAGACATGATGTGGTCTACTTGCCATGCAAATATATTTACTAGCCCTAGCAAAAATGCTGGTGTTAATGGCATTTATTGGAAATAAACAAACAAATTAATAAATAAACTTTGACATGATTTAGTGACACACTGTATGCAAATCATCAAAGTTTTCAAGACATTAAAACAACGTGTCAACTCAGCAAGCAACACATCCTGTAAGTGGCCTGAAACCATCACACACCATCAGGCCATCCTTATTGTTGAGCAAAAGGCAGTGACGGCTTCCATAGAGCGCATATTTCTTAACATCCACTGGTGAACAGACACGCATATATTTGCATCTCTTCATGGCAAGTAGTCCTACTTCAAAATTCAGCAATTAAATGTATAAGCATAAAATGCAGTTTACTTGTACAGACTTATCCTAAGTAAAACATACGTCTTTCTGCCTATATATGCAGGGCGCATAATAATGACAATATTCGTACATGGCGTCCTGCCACGTGCATGACTATTCAGAGCTTTCTATTTTAGTCTACGTCTTACTCAAGCATAACGTTCACATCCCCTCCTATTTTTGAGCCATAGTGGAAACATGCATGTTTATTACCACATTCAGGCATGCCCTTGCTCAACCATATGCAATTATTCCCACAAGCCAAGCCCATTTAAGTCATAATGGTCACACTGATATCCAAAAATTGGATGGCCAGTCTCACTTCGGCATGCCGAGTTTTCCATTACCGCGTTAGTCATGTTTCAAGGTTGCTATGCGTATTATGATATCAGAATGTTTTTTTTTTTCTCATGAACAATTGCTTTTCTTAATTTCCTGAGAAAAAACAATTGTATTATTTATTATAAATTCCTTCATAGTAGGTGACATTTAGCAGGAAAACAGTTACTGCAAAATATTCTGCAAATGAATATTTTGTAAAATGTATAACTGAAATGTGACATTTACATAAGAAACTTATCTTAACATATGCCAGCTGATCTTATAGAGTCTATAAATTGACAAAAAGCCCACCACCTGCCTCCAAATATTATTATATAAAACGATAACCTTCTGTAACCAATCAGCCTGTAACTGAATACTAATTCTAAAACAGGTTTTGCCAGAAGACATGCTTAAGACACACAAATACAGCGAGAGACAGGATTTAAGATGCATTGACGGCCCCAAGGTAGCCAGTCAGCTAAATTTATCCACCGCAAAAATGTTCATACCAGAATGAAAACCAAGTGGACAGTGCTAAACGCTTCCCTAGAGAGCAGACAGTTATACTTAGGTTTCCCAGAATGAACGAATGTTAACAACTTGGGGCCACACGCTCTCACCTTGCACATGCTGTCCCCTTGCTTTGAGGGTGGCATCTCTTTCTGGGAACGATACAAATCTTTCTTATAAAGATGAGTAATTCCCATTTTTGCGAGCAGGAGCGCAGTGTGACCCTCTGCGGAGTGTCAGTGGGAATAAAACACTTAATGAGTGACACAAATTGAATGTTGTTCCTCTCGGTGCAGGAAGGTGGAGAAAATTGAGGCAAACCTAATGAGCAGTCCGATCCCTGCAGCGACACCTGACATCGATGGCTGGTGACAGGTCGCACGGTGAGCGGAGAAGAGCAGGGAGGGGACACCTTGCCCCCATTTCACCCGGCGCCATGTGACATGATCCATCCTGCCACGGGCCATCTGCGCCCAGTGAGAGACTAAGTGGCACTCCTCCCTGCATCTCCCAAAGGAATGGAAGCCTTTAATCACCACCATCAGCATCATTGCACGCACACGCTTGTGTGCTCACACAACCCCTCATCCCCTTGTGGCTAAAGAGCATGGATGAAATGGAAGAGATGGGTCGCTGCGCATTCAGTGAGACTTCTACGTGCAAGAGCAGTAGCACTTGTTTGTTAGCCGAATGCGTGTTTACGTCCCCACAGACCATCAGACGCATGTCCATTAAGCTTCTGGGCCAAAAGTTTAAACAAACTGACGTAACTCTGTTTGTGCGTGATTGAACAAATGCAGATATGGACTTTACAAGGAAGCACAGAAGCAAACATCTGCATTTCGTTTTTCTTCAAATATTTAGGTGAATCAGCCAGCTTTAATATCCTTGTCTGCCTTATAAGATGACACAGTGGCCACTGATCTAAGGCCATCTCTCCTTTACCTAAAAGACAAGAAATTCATTCTTTTATTCAGCAAGGATGCACTGAATTGATCAAAAGTGACAGTAATGAATTTTACATTTTTACAAAAAAATGTTTAGAATTCGTCATTTTGAAAAACGTAACCTGGTTTCACCAAAAAAAAAAATGAAGCAGCACAATGATTTTCAATATTAAGAAACAATTCTGGATATTGTGTAATATTTCACAGTATTACTGTTTTTACTGTATTTGTGATCAAATAATTGCAGCTTTGAAGAGAGCTTTCTTTCAAAAAATTTTTAAAAATCTTACTAACTCCAAACTTTTGGATGGAAGTGTACATTCACTTTAAAGGTTTTGGTTTGTTTGGAGTTCTGAAACAAACCAAATGTGATAATGTAATGTAATATAACAATTATTGTTCCTATTTGTAAAACTGTACAGATTTAAACAACAGAAACGGCACACTCAAACAACATGAATGTTATCATGATCAGGGCTGGGCAAAGATACATCAAAATGTATTTTAAAATAAAATACCAAATACTTTAATTTTAAGTGTATCAAAATAAACTACAAAATACAGCAGCCACACCATGTATCAATATAAACTACTGTATTTTTGTATTTTAAAAATACTAAAAAATACTTTTACAAGGGAGCAGTAAATTTCTTCGCAAACCTTCCATCAATTGGCCTATTTGATCTATCCCTTCATCGTTACACTGACTTGAGTTAAGTAAACAATGTTTGATAGCAACAGCTTTTCTCTGCCTGAGTCATGCAATAAATCTGACATTTGCAACCAGATAACAGATCAAATATTGACATATCCCTTTTAAAGTAACCAACAGTTTCATGTTTAACAGTTTGCAAATGACTCATAATTGTATCCTAATTTAGTTACTTGGTGTTTGGTAACGAAGGGCCTGCATGAGCAACATTGACTCAATAACAAACAAGTCATTCATAAGAAGACAACTGATGGCACCTGTTTTCATAGCAACTAGTTTCTAACTAATTAATAATTTGATTGTTAATCATAAATATAATAATATATGTGTCAGTCAGTCATTCATGCAATGGTATGCAAAATTATGATCCTACTAAACAGCTACTTCAATTAGGGTACAAAATTCAGCAATCAAATATTTAATTATCAATAATTGGTCTCCTATTTGGAAGTTGAAAACAAACATTTTAGAATTTCAACAATTATTAAATGATCAATGTTTTGATTTTAAATGTAGCCAGAAACATAATCAGAAAGTAGCAACAGAACTTGTCAAGGAATATTAACCCAACTCCAACCACTGAATCTATTGAGAGCCATAGAAGTATAGAGGACACATACACATTAATAGTGTAGTAACAAGTCTGGGCAAACTACTGAGTAGGCACCAATCAGAGGCCGCCGTTTTTATGATGTCATCATGTAGCCTTCTTACAAAGTATTTTACAGTATTTTAAAACTACAAAAATACTAAACACTAAAGTATTTTGATACAAAATAGGAAGCCATTTTCATCAACCATATCAAATACAAATGACAAAATCCTATTTTATATTTGAAATAAATATTTGAAATACATGCATCATAAATACTGCCCATCCCTGATCACGATAATACTTACTGTGATACTTCAGCTGTTTTTGTACTGCAAGAAAAAAATCAAAGTATCATGACAAGCCTATTGGCAGCTAAAATAATTAACAAATAGAATAATAAATTTATGTCCAAAGGTACAGTGGAGTTTTAAAATTTTATGACTTTTCCAATTCTGTGGAGTTCCAGTTTTAATCAAAAAGTGTTGATTTTACAGTTCTCCAAAGAGGAAAGTGGAGCAGTTCTATAAAGGGAGATACTGCGATACATCTGCGGTTGCAAAGCGTGCTGGTGTTGATTGATTTAAATGACATGCCTGATGCTGACGTCCCCCAATTTTACACTCCCACCTTCCTCCGTTTCCATTTAATTTCATGTGCCATCCTTTGCCTCCAAGCGCGCTACCCTTATCTGATTCATTGAGCCATTTAAACGAGAAATTAAATTATATTCTTCAATACGCTTGTTTCCCAAAGAAAAGTTATGGCCAGGCCATTTATTAAAAGCAGACATTTCCGTTCTTAAACTTCCTCTGATTTACAGAGACTCTTTGCCGATAAAAAGCCCAAAATTGGATTAGCGTATTCCCACACTTCACAAAACCTTTATTTTCTCCTTGAATGTTGAGATGATAGAAAAACCCCTCAAACACAGCAGGGTTCTGTAATAAGTCTGATTACATACAGGAAGTAATTGGAAGGATCTGGATGGATCCACACACTAATGCAAACTAATTTGTCATTTGGGGATTGTGCCAAGATAATTTCCCAAACACCTTTCTGCAATTAGAGTGAAGATGCAAAACAGTCAGACTGAAGGAAGAAAGAAAGAAGACTCTACATGTAAACTGATGCGATACAGATGCATGCATTGATATGATGCATTTTATTTGCAGGGGGCAAGACCCACAAATCTTACTGAATGCTCGTACCATGTGGCTGTCGGCAGAGATCTAACCAGCTTTTATTGATGTGTAGACAAATAGAAGCAGGGTCAGGGCCGGGGCATTTTACTGTCCTCTTTATGGCTGGACAAGTAAAAGGATTGAGGAGCCGGGCACTTTAATGGCCTATCGTGTAAAAGGCAAGTGTGGAGTAAAATAAAGGAATACATACTCATAGGTTTGTCAATTGAAATGTGCCATACATTCGGAAAAAGGAGAAAAACTAAATACTAACCAAAGACTTCTAGAGAGTTAGCATTAGCATTCCTGCTAGGCTAAAGTATAAAGCCACTGAAGTACCTTTTCCTAGCAAGATAATGCAAATGTATTCTGGAAATAAGTCTCAAAAACAATGTAGCCTCTGACTACATGTATAATTAGCAAAAACGAATTACTTCTAGCATTAGCCTCAGGGCTCAGTTCTTGGACCACTTCTCTTCTCTGTCTACATGTCATCACTAGGTTATGTCATTCAGAAACATGGCTTTTCGTATCACTGCTATGCTGATGACACTCAACTCTACCTCTCATTCCATCCTGAATCTCAGCATATCTAACAGACATTTCTTGCTGGATGAAGGACCATCACCTTCAACTCAACCTAGCTAAGACAGAACTGGTTGTAGTTTCAGCAAACCCATAACTTCATCACAATTTCACCTTCCAGTTAGACTCATCAACCATAACTCCTTCAAAAACAGCCAGAAACCTTGGAGTTGTGATTGATAAGCTGAATTTCTCAGACCACATTGCTAAAACTGCCCAGTCCTGCAGATTTGCTTTATACAATATTAGGAAGATCAGGCCCTTTCTTTCAGAACATGCAACACAACTCCTTGTTCAAGCTCTTGTTCTGTCCAGACTTGACTATTGCAATGCTCTCTTGGCAGGTCTTCCAGCCAATTCCATCAAACCTCTACAATTAATCCAAAATGCCGCTGCAAGATTAATCTTTAATGAGCCGAAAAGAACGCACGTCACACCTCTGTTCATCAATTTGCACTGGCTACCAATAGCTGCTCGCATAAAATTCAAGGCATTAATGTTTGCCTACAAAACCACCTCTGGCTCTGCACCCCTTTACCTAAATTCAGTACTTCAGACCTATGTGCCCTCTAGAAGCTTGCGTTCTGCAAGTGAACGACGCATTATTGTGCCATCCTAAAGAGGCACAAAATCACTTTCTCTGACTTTTTCATTAACTGTTCCCATCTGGTGGAATGACCTGCCCAACTTAATCCGAGCAGCTGAATCCTTAGCCATCTTCAGTAAACGTCTAAAAACACATCTCTTCCATCTTTATTTGACCCTCTAACTCTAGCACTCTCTGTTCTAATTCTATTTGATCTGTCTTCTTTTTATTTAAAAAAAAAAAACACACACACTTGACCCTCTATCAATTGCATATTTATTCTCTGACTGCTAGCTTTCTTGAAAAACTAACACTAGCTTTCTTTTTTTCTATTCTATTTACTTGTTTTCTTAAAAAAAAAAAACAGCCATTGAAGTAAATAAACTTTTCCTAAGCAATATATGCAAATGTATTCTGAAAAAAAAAAAAAAACTCAAAAAGAATGTAGCCTGTGACTGCATGTATTTATTAATGAAAACAAGTACTTCAAAAGAGTTAGCATTAGCATTCATGCTAGGCTAACGCATAAATCTGCTGAAGTGAATAATGTAAACTTTTCCTAGCAAGCTACGCAAATGTATTCTGGAAATAACCCTCAAAAACTTCAGGTGTACATATTAGCAATTTATGAAAAACAAGCCCAATGGCAATATAAAAGGATATGGCAACAGAAAAGTGCACTAAACATAAAATAAGACATAACTGTATCCCAATTTGTCTGTTTAAAATAAAGTTATTAGTCATACTGACAAAATGTGCACTCATGCCATTCATGTAGGACCATATGGCGGGAAAGATTTGGTCTCAAAATCAGGCTGGTGTAGTGATTCTGTCAGTCTCCCTCCTTCGTGTTTTAGCACTGTGTGAGGCTTTTCCTTACTGCAGATTTAAAAGCAGCTCCCTCAAGCTTAGCACACTAATGGCTATTTAGGCCTGCAATTTCTTTCTTTACCAGCAGTCGGGGAGGAGGACAAACAAACTGACACGTACACAGCTCTGTAAGCCACCATGATGAGAAAGCTACTCCTGTCTCGACTCACATGCTTTTCTTTCTCCCTCTTTATCATGAACTAATCCAGCATCTTACTGTGATTCTCGCTGCCTCTTATTTACAGGTGGTTTAAAGATTAAACACCCTCCCGCTCCTATTCATATTCATAGCACCCCGGTCCTCTAAGAAAGAGGCACTTTGTTAAATGGTATAAATAATTTTAGTACTTCAACTTATTTCAATTAGTTTCTACATTTCTGATTTTCATTCAGGTTTCTTATGTTTTTCATCTAACATTTATATTTTGCTTAATTTCAGTTTTATTTCAATTACTGTTTGTCATAGTTAACAATAACAACACTGAGGTCTAAAAGGTCTGTGACCTTCCTGACAGCATTTAAAATTTTAATTATTTATTTTTGTCATAACTTTGACAGAACTTATTGAATTGATATTATCCTTTATTTTCTTTTTAAAAGGGACAATGCATATTAATTAAACTGAGCATTCAACTCCATGTAAATGTGCCAGATTTAGCCATACAGGCTCATTTTCATTTTTCATATTATGCTTTGCATTCATTGAATGAGTTGTTAATTATTAAGCTAATTTAATCACCAAAATATTAGATCAAAAATAATTATTTTCAGTTTTTATTTTTAATAATTTCAGTAACAATGCGTGGAGGTCTTATTGGTTTTTGATTTTCCTTACTGTATCAAACAATTAATGTTTTTGTCAGAATCTTGACAATTTATTGAACTGATATTATTCTTTACAATAAGTATCGTAAAAAAAGTTATTTGTTAATTCATTTTAATTACCAAAACATTATATTTAATGCTCTCACACAAATTATATTAATAAATATTTTCTCATCTTAAATAATCAGCTTTTCAGAATGTTAAGCAACCCCTTTCACTGACTATTTGTTGTTAAAAAAAAAAAAAAAAAAGAAAGACTCAAAAGCATCTCATTTAAACAAGTACTATTTTTGTACCCTAATCGTGTAAAGTGCCAGGAACATACATTCTCTGGGATTTTTTTTCAGCTCGCATGTATAGATCAAAGCTTCCTATTTACATTTCTGACTTAAGACCTCATCAAAAATTCCTACTATGAAGGCCATGGTTAAAAGCAAAATGGTTATACTAACCGGTGAGGTTCTGGCGGGTCAGTGCCCAAGGTTTTGTTTGCCTGTAACACACACATACAGAGGGTGAACTAAAACTGGTGTCCTCTTTAAATCCAGGAACTGCATCCATAATATATGAGGAAGCAGTAAGCACGGAAAATGAGCTATGGGCTTTTACATTAAAGTTTTAACCATTTTTTTAAAAGTTTAAGTTTTCTAGGAGCTGATGGAATTGGTTCAATAAAGTGAGAAATAGGTCAGCAGATTGTTCGACTGTCATTTCTGCCAGAAGTTATTCAGCAGGGTAATCAAATGGGAAAACAGATTTGAAAAAGCACATATACTACAGCACTGTGCATATTAGTAATGCTAGTTAATCTATGTGGCACACAAGAAAAACAGGGCAGATGCTGTGAGATAGGAAATATTACCATCAGATTACTCCACTTTGCAACATTATTAAGTCAGCGATCTTCTGAAAGTTCGGCCTTCTCTCATCATGCCTCCACGAAGCCCCTCTGTGAGCTAACATTTCTATAAACCTTCCCTTTGGCATGTTTTGTACTATGGCCAATGGAAAGTAGTCAAATGTCCCTTCGCATAATAGCTGATCAGAGGATGGAGAAGCATCTGAGTGACAGCTTTGACATTTCTAGAGAGCGCTGCGAAAGAAAGAGAGACAGATGCAGATAGAGTGAGTGAGTGAGTGAGAGAGAGAGCCCTCAGGTGCCCCCTCTCACCGAGCACTGGAGAGGAACATTTGCATTTAATTGAATGCTGCGGACATAAAGCGGCCTCACCCCCATTCAACTCCCCTTTTTTCTTTGCCATCTTCATTTCCATGTTGAGTCCCACTCAAATCGCACTGAATAAATCTCCAATGCTTAACGCTAGCAGGTGGCACAGAGAGCTATAAGCACTAGAGTCAGGGAGAACTCCTCTAGCATGAATGCTGCTTAGCACAACAGATGAACATTGACTAGGGTTTGGCTATCATTGCCAAATGACAGCATCAAAAGTGTGATTGAGCTAACGGAAGGTTTAATAACACAGAAAGTGATTTTGTTTGGTAGGGTGCATAACTAATGCATAACAAATCTGATTTTACTGGTTAGTTTGGGATCACTTTGGCATGGTGTATGATTCCTAAACAAACATTTATACATGAAACCTCAGCTCAAACTCAAAATCTATTTTAGAAATCTCTTTTTTAATTCTTCTTTTAATTTATATAGTGGATAAAGTAAATGGAAAATAGGAATAGGGAGCAAAAAATATATAACATTTATAACTAATATAACTATATATAATTTGTAGATTTTATATATTTATATATTGTTTATGCTTGTACATAATCAATTTGGCTTTGACATTTATAACGTTGCATATTACAGTTTAAAATAACTGTTCAATATAAATAACTGAAATCATTCTTTAAAATGCTCATTTTAAATTATAATTATTTAATATATTATAATTTAATAATAAATTCTTTATAATTATTATAATATACAATGTGTTATTCATTTAATGTAATTACAATTATTATACCATAATTATTTTTGGAAACATAAGTATTAATTTAATTTCTGAACTTCTGAATGGTAAAAAAAAATAAATATAACACCAGTAAAAGTGCAGCAAAACCAACTTGCAAATCCATCGTGTGATTGATAAAATGCGATCTATAAACTTTTACCATCATAACCAATTTGATGTTGCTGTTAAGCATGTTCTGGCTAAAACATGTTATTTTTACTGAAAGCCCGCAATCTTGCTCTAATCGATGTGAATTTGCAGAAGGTAGAGTCTGGTTAAAATCATAGTGTTTTCTGAGTCACATTCTCTAAAAGCACTACCCTCCAAAAATCACCCTCAGTGCAGAATGAAGGAATGAAGCACATTGAAGAAACAAATTGTCACCTCTTGCACTCTGTTTGGTGAATCTTCTGACATGGTGATCAATTTGCCCAAGATAAAAAAGAGAGCAGAAATTACACTGTGAGGAGTCCCAGAGACCCTTGGCCAGCCACTTACACAAATGCCATCGATCCCTGTGGCTCTTCTGAGGCACAAGCCATGAGGATGGCCCTTCTGGATGGGTATGGATTTTTCTCCAATGGTTTTTTCTTCTTTTTCTCCAAAAGACAGGATTAAAGGCGATGAGAAAGGACAGGCAAGCTGACTCACTGAAGGCCGGCCTGTTACAAGGTCTGATCAACAGTGCCATTACACACTGTTGGCCAAGTCACTGCAGAACTAAAAGTGTGGAAATAGACACCCATATTCCTACAGCTTTTATGGCATGCAAAAGATAAATATCGCAGCATGACTGCGGACAGCAGGTCAGTCGTAGGTGAGACATCTGCAGGTGGCATACCAGCCTTACTGCAATTAGATCTGTCCTCATTATCATTATCTGCAGCACCACTGAACTGTGAATAGCACTGATCCAGGTCCAGCTTCCCTGCTTAACACTGGAGACTGTTCCAAAAGAAACAAAAATGAAATCATTATACATCAGGGTTAAGGATGCGCTGTGCCCTGTGTTGCTCCAGGCGAGTGTCACATCTACCCTTGAATAAAGGCAAGCATAATGTAATAATGAATTTTTAAGTTTTTAAAGCAAATGGACTCGCTGAATAAAGACTGAAGTGTATTTATCCTTCTATACTATAACATATCCAAGTTGAGTCTTGTTCCGGATCGTTCTGGGCTAATATAACCCCTGGGCGTTAACCATTTTACTGAAAGATCAGTGACACATCAGTGTCTAAAGACTTTACATTACAGATCATTAATCATCAGGACCTCTTAATTCAGAACGGTCTTTGAAACAGCGATTACATGGTGGTGGATACATTGCAGTAAGCAGTCCAGTATCTTTCAAAATAACTTCTGATTCAGGTTTATTTCATGCTATGAGTGGTAGTAAACAGGCAGATACTATTGGTAACAAGTATCAAATCAGCATATTAGAATGATTTCTAACCATTAAATAAATGCAGGGCACGTTTTTCATTCCAGAGCACATTTTAAAATGTGTTGCCACTCAAATGCAAAAAGTCATATTAGTTTTAAAGAGTTTTATCTTTAAACCATTGTGTGTGGTGGCAGTTAAGACTAATCTCCTTTCTTCCAGAGAATGTCAGCTCATTACTGGGCAGTCATGGTAAAATGTAGTGCTGTCAAATGTTGGAGGCTTCAGACAGGGGCCGTTTGCGGCAAACCAGCAGCCTTCTGTGTAATTTCAACATGATGTGGGAAGGATTTGATTCATCTTGTCGAGAGCAGCCTTGGTTGAAAATTTCTGCTGCAAAGCCCGGCATGCAGTAATGATTAATAATTGTGTTTAATTAGCCTTTGACGGTTAGCCCTCATATCTTGGTGAGTTGATAAACACGCTTGCTCTGGCCCAGACAGATTTCTTCATTAATCCTCCACGGACCATGTTGTGTGAGCCAGGTGACGACTGGTGAGTCTGCTGAATGTAGGAAATGTTTGTACGTGATATGCTGCAGTAGCAGACTTGCCTCAACAGTGTCACGATGAGGTGAAGCTCTTCTCACTTTCATGCTGGGGTTACTCAGTCTCAGGACTGTTCCTTTGCCGTTTGATCTTTACAACAAAGCAGTCAAAAGCTCCTGCAGACCTGTCGCCTGAAACGAACCAGGATGACATTTTCAAAACTCACAGTGGTGTTGTAACATCCCCTGTGGCCTCCTACCATGCCAGAAGGCCTCCGTGCTTACAATTTCCAGCTCCAAACACCTTAAACAGAAGTGATCAACAGCATTTTTTGAGATTACGTCAATATTATCAGTAATATTTCATGTGATTTGCAACAGTGCTATAAGTGATTTTAGCTAGTTTTGGTAACTTCTGTTTGAGTTGTCCTGAATACTTCTATTTGGGCATTGAGTCAGTTTGGAACCACAAAGTAATTTGGGCACAAATAACGTTATTGATCACTTCTGTTTAAAGTGTTTAGAGCTGGAAAATAGAGAGCAACAGTCTGGTTATTTTAGACGATAACGTATAAACCTTTAAAGTGAAATGACTTGTTAATCGGAGGTGTATGCTTTTGCTGAAGCCATCGATCTATTATTTCAAATTATCTTAACAGAAATTCCTGGTGAAAACTTCATTACCTATGATTCTACACCAATCAGTAAATGTGGCAAAAGAACTCTTCAATGCCCACCCACTCAAATGCTACTCCAACTACTACCCAAAAATGAAAATTCTGTAATTAGTTACTCACCCTCATGACGTTCCAAACTTCTAAGACCTTTGTCCATTTTCAGAACACAAATTAAGATATTTTTGATGAAATCCGAGAGCTCTCTGACCCTCCATAGACAGCAAGGGTAGTCTCAGCCTCAGACGTGACGCCCACGGAACGATGGCTATATATCTGATGAATATGGCACACTTAGCTGGAAATACTTCAGGAGTTTCGAAGTCGTCATCGGATTGGTTAGATTATACAGGATTTCCGGGAGACATGTGTGTCGAGTTCTTTAACGTTCCCCCTGGAAACAAAAATGCTGTGGCGCCAAACCCCCTCACGAAAGAAGAAAGCCATCGTGTTTACAACTGTGATGACGAGTGCTTATCAGGATCAACTAAACGCTGGATTTCAAAAGAATGTGAAAAATGTAACGTTCACGGCATAGAATCTTTGAAATATGTCAGTCAATATGTGAGTTTTACACACATTTTCACACCCCTAAACATGACGCGACACAAAACGAAACGTGATTGGTTGCTTTACCTGTCAGTCATATTGCCTCTTGGGCGGGCCATGGCCATTCAAAGTGGCCAAAGTTCCCAGACCTTCTGCGGTCAGTCTGAAGGTCTGGCTACGCGAGACTACAGCAAGGGAAATACCACGTTCTAGGTACAGAAAGAAAATCTAGGTACAAAGAAAATTTACAGTCCATGTGCCATCAGTGGTTCGATCTTAATTTTATGAAGCTACGAGAATATTTTTTGTGCACAAAGAAAACAAAAATAACGACTTTACTATTAGTAGTATTCCTATAGCTTATTATTAATAGTATTCTCAAAGCTTCGTTAAATTATGGTTGAACCACTGATGTCACATGGACTATTTTACCACGTCCTTACTACATTTCTGGGTCTTGATCATGGTAGTTGCGTTGCTGCCTATGGAGAGTCAGAAAGTCCTCTTAATTTGTGTTCCGAAGATGAATGAAGGTCTTACGGGTTTGGAACGACATGAGGGTGAGTAATTAATGACAGAATTTTCATTTTTGGGTTAAATATCCCTTTAAACAATTTTGTTTGCATAATATGCATATGTTGGAATAAATATAAAATATTATATTGTTTCTATAATCAACATTTAAATCAGTTTTATTTAACAATTTTATCAGTTTTACTGTTATTCACAATGCTTCAGATTGTAGTTCTTTCTCATATTACAGCTGTATTTTGTCTTTTCACCAATTTTACAATACTTTTTATTTCTTTATTTATTTTTTACTTCAAATCACAGTTTATAATGTTATGAATCACCTTTTAGATGATTGGTTTTGTTCATGGCTCACAACTCAAAGACATTTTTTTTTAAATCCATATGGGAAAAAAACTTCCAGAACCATGGCCACTGGAAAAGTAAAGAACACTCTACTCAGTGCCTGATTAGAAAACCTGCAAAAAAGCTTTATATTTGTTATCTGAATTATCACAAACAGTAATGTCTTTTGTAACATACAGTTTTGCAAGCTAACTGTGCATCAGATAGCATGCTGCTAGCAAATTAATCTCCTAGCTTTGCATTGTCAAATGTTCAGTTTTATGTTTTTAGTTTTTATTTGAGCAGGCATTACAAACAACAATCTCCTGGGGTCCTAGATTGACTGAGCTCAAGGGATAGACTGAATTGTTCAAGACAAAAATTTACACCGCCCCATCCATTCAACCACATGAACCTCTGTCCAAAACCCACCTTACACTTTCAGAAGAAAATACACAAAAGCTGTCACTGGGAGCGTTACCCTTTCAAATGGTAATCCTTTTTACCTTATGTACCCATAAAGGGTACATATTAGTACCTAAAGTACACGTATTAGTAACTTTTGAAAGGGTGTCAGTCAAACCGTTGTCCATAAACATGAATGACTGACTGATTAGCTAAGCTGTTTGATTGGTGTTCAGAGACAGCCTTTCACTGATTTTTTTTTTTCTGTTTAAAGAATCATTTCATTTCAGCAATATCTTTTAGGTAGAAGAAACATTTCATGTGTTTTGTTACCAAAAAAGAAAGAAAGAAAATAAGAAAGCGCTTGCCATATTTGAGCAAAGATTACATTACATTACAGAAGAAAAATGTAATATTTTAGAAACCTCCAGCTACCTCTCATGCATCTTTCGGTCAATTACCCGCTATAATGCAATGCTAAATTACATACAGTAGGCCCACCACAGTCATTTTACTGTTTAAACAGGCTGATCATTATAGTCAATAGTATATATTTTTGTGCTGCATTACAAAACATATATCAGCATTGGCCTTTCATATTCATGCCCAGGCCTGCTGAGTCTGGATTAAGGCTTTTAATCACCACTTACGCTCTTTTATCTCCACAGTTAGCCAACAGCTTAGCTGACTACAGCATACAGTCAAGCAATGAGGCAATGCAGTACATCTGCTCTTCCTCCCAAAACCAATCAACATGCTCTCAAACCCTCACTACATCTCATGAAAGTGAATTACTGCACTTTACTCAAAGATTAATTCAATCATCGTCATTAATTCAAATATGTTTAATAAATTGTTGGCTGTAGGCTTCTTAGCCCGCGTTCCTCAGAGACTTATCAATATTACAAGCTCCAAGAAATGAAAACTCTCCGAAGGTTTGCTGTTTTGCGCAAGAAAATCCAATTCCATCTACTAAAAAGCTATTGGTCGCTAATAGGATTAGCTCATTCGAAGATGTCACAGACCAATTTAGACCTCATTAAACGCTATTACGGTGCATGCTGGTTTATGTATTCGATGCGTTCCACAGAAATGCATCAGAAGTGCCCAAATCACAGCTGGTCTTTACATAAGTAATGTATGCATGTCAGCTTTGCGTCATCATAACACTTCTGCTGGATATTCTGTAAAATTACAGTCACCATGTTTTGGGGCGAGGCCAGAGGGTCCTCGTGCTCTGTTAATTCTCGCGACTCAAAGCTTAATTGGGCCATGTGGTCATAGCTGGCCTGCATGTCAGATTATTGCATGCTTGTCAGAGGAGATCCAAATGACGATGTGCCACGGTCTTGTGGTCATGCGTGCCGAGGTCGTACTTACAAAAGGGGTGCAAGTCATCTCATTTGCTGCTTCAGCTCTGATTAATGGATGTTACATGATAAGCAAAGACATCTCGTTTCTGATGAAGCAGATGCATTTTAATGGGAATGCAGTAATGAATAGGCTTGCTGGCTTTCTTTGGTGCCATCTGTTCTCACTGAATGATATCCTAAATCAATATAAGGCCTGTACAGTGTTTACTGGTAAGAAAAAGAATTGCAGAAGAGACTTCTGGGGACTGAGAGAGAGGAAGAGAGTGGTTACACCCAAGTCCATGGCTCTGTCATCTCTCTAATAGCCTCGTCCTTGTGTAGATAGATGACTGCAGCTGAGCAGTGGGTTTTACTGCTGCACTCTTGGTTTTATTTTCTCATTTTCTGAGTGGGGGGGTCTGATTTATAGCCCTCTCCCTCTCATCTTCGCAATCTCTTCTCAACTTCAGGCCATCCTTTTCCCTTTCCTCATTTGTCTGTTTCTGAGTCTTATAAACAGCATGTCTTGATACACCGCATTGAGGGTCACATCAGGACACTTTGTCATATATAATGTGACATGTTGACCTTAAAGGGATAGTTCACCCAAAAAGAAAATGGGGATCCAGGCTGTTGAGCTCAAAACAGCACCATAAAATGACAAAATAGCACCAAACAAGTGGTCCATTTGACTTGTGCTGTATGTCTTCTGAAGCCATGTGATTGCTTTGTGTGGCTAACAGTGTTGGGCACGTTACTTTTAAAAAGTAATTAGTAATAGTTACTAGTTACTTCTCACAAATAGTAACTGAGTTAGTAACTGAGTTATATCATTATAAAAGTAACTAGATCAAATGTAAAAACTGTAAAAGAGCTGATCAAATGTAAAAACTGTAACTTGAATGCTATGTAAGTCGCTTTGGATAAAAGCGTCTGCTAAATGCATAAATGTAAATGTAAATGTAACTAATTACTAGGGAAAGTAACTATTGCGTTACTTTAAAAAAAAAAAAAAAAAAAAAGTTCAAATGTGTCAAATAACTTGGATGCCCCTAATATTAAATATGTTAAATGAATGAAACGGACACTAAATAGATTATTATAAAACACTGTTCATTAATGTACACTATTTATCTATTGACACTTAGCATCAGTCAGTGAAGCATTATAATATGATATTATGATAGTTTAGCATTATATGATGATTGAACTTTAGTAATTAGAATAACCAAGTATGAATGCATATTTGTCATGTTGACTGAACTTAGGACTGGTGGTGGTGCTTAAGATATTGTTTGTCACTTGGTTTTTCTATAAAAAAAAAGGGAAAAAATGATAAGATAACAAAACTACAATGAATTCTACTACTAATAACAATATAAAACGCACTAAAGATTAATGAGCTGCTGGGTTCATGAATATTAATCACGTTGTCTGTGTTCGCTCAAATTGATTTGCTGAAATCAAAACAGGGACGATAATAGGGGAGCACCAGCCAATGAGATTGTTGTTTGCACATTAGTTCCGCCCACTACCAGAGAAACCGGCAGTTCTTAAAAGCTGAAGAATTCCAAAGGAACTCCGTTATTTTGACAGGAAATACAACAAAGAATATCGTTTACATGTAGCGCGTCAATTCTGCATGTTATGAAAGACTCTCTAGCTCTGTATCTTTCTTTGCGGGTCTGTGAGACAAAGCGACGACGAGTCGTGTGCCTTCACACTAGAGTTTACGGTACTTCAAATACAGTTACACTCCGCATCCATTCAGATGAACTGGAAAAAAAAATTATAATATTATAATAAATCATAGTAACGTCGCATTTTATTGTCAGTAACGGTAACGGCGTTGTAACGGGGGAAACAGTAATTCGTTTGATTACTCGTTACTGAAAAAAATAACGCCGTTAGTAACGCCGTTTATTCGCTGTTATTCCCATCACTGGTGGCTAATTTTTAACGCCGTTATTCCCATCACTGGTGGCTAATAGGCTGATGTTTATGTCATTATTCACAAAAAATAAAAAATAAAATAATCTCTTTTTTGGATCTGCATCCATTCCAATATAGAAGACAGATCTATGGATGCCAATTCTGTAAAAAGAAAAAGGTACATTTTGACTTTATATCTCATGATTGAGATTTTATTTTATTTCAACTTTACAGTATATCTCAAATTTTGTAACTATAATTATTGTAATTTCAATTTATCTGCATAATTTCACAAACGCAACTTCATTTCTCGCAGCTGTGACATTATAATTCACAATGCGACCTCATGTTTCATATTTCCCAATACTTTATATATCTCACAAATGCAACTTTATTTCTCGCAGTCGTCACAATGCAACCTTATGTTTCATATTTCCCAATCTTGCGAAGTGACTTTATATCTCACAAATGCAACTTATTTTGAATTTCCCAGTTGTCACTTTTTATCTTGTGCTGTGACTGTATCTCACAAACACAACTTTATTTCTTATTTTTTAAATCAAAATGTGACTATTTCACAGCTGCAACGTCATATCTCACAGTGTGACCTTTTTTCTTATTTTAAACTTTAACAAGCTTTAGTGAAAAGGTGTAAGAGCTACAGCGGATAAGAAAATTACAGAGGAAAAATGACTTAATTTTGGGTCTGTTCCTCACACAAAATGATCATATGGCTTCAGAAGAATTTGAATATGAAGCACAAGCTGCATGTCCACAGACATTTGTAAATGTATAATGTGTACATAGCAGGGTATATGAAAGTAAACAGAGACTACAAAGCTCATTAATTTCAGATCAAAACACGAGCTGACGTGCGCACACAGAGGATCCATGTCTACACAGATCTGTAAACACACCTCAGAAAGCCCCACTGGGTGATAGTGATGGCTTCATGCCATCTCTTTCTGCTTGCCCCACCCTCCCTCTCTATCTTCCCACTTCACCTCTCCTTCACCTTGAGGGATGAAATCTCTCTAAGCCCTGCATTGGATTTTCTGGTTGATGCAAATTGAATTTTGGCCCAGTTAGGCCGACGGGGCAGCACTTGCAGCCAGCAGTACTTCTCTTAACAGCGAGAGTGATCTTGCGGCCTTGGCAATGGCACAGACAGGAAATGACACCTTTGCTAATTCATCTCCTCTGCTACTCCTGGGGCAGTTAAAGCCATTGAGCATCTGTCTGCAAATGAATGGAGAAATATTGGAACATGTTTAATTGACAAATCTTTAAGCATTTGTGCCGTTTTGGGGAGTAACTAAATAAAAATATAGTGACTACTAACTTAAAGGGATAGTTCACCCCAAAATGAAAATTCTGTCATAATTACCTCAACCTCATTTTTGTCCAGAAAAACAGATACAATATGTAACATTTTAAACTGTGTCTAAGAAAGAAAATTCATGCCTGTTTAGCACCACACGTACACATTCATATGTTAGAAATAAATGTCTCAGTTCTGCTTAGTTTACTGTTCTATCGCTTTAGTTTCTCATATAAAGAGGGTGTGTTTATTCAGCAGCTAATGGGGGCTATAAATCATTTCATTGATGAAATGCAATTACCACGTACGTCCAAAGCTATTTAAAAGCCCCAAATGGAAGTAAATGCATGATTTCTTGTGGCTGTGACAAGCAGTCTCAAGAGTCAGTGTTTAGAGCATAGCTGAAGATGAATGGTATTGATGCTGTGATTTATCGCAAAGCAATTTCGGCCAACAATGTACCTGCCAATGTGTCTTTAGGCCGAGTCATCATTGTTTCAGTGGGGATACTGTGCATCACTTCAGCACCAAGCAAGAAGGTATATACTGTGAAGGGAAGAACATGAATTCATAATTGCCCCTGAAATCTACCGAATCACCTAACAGCCAGCAGCAACAAAAATGCAACAGAACTGTCCGAGAGAGCTCGCAATTATGCTGGCATCAGCAGATTTTTGGAGACGCAAAAAAATGATCAAAATGAAAGCTGCATGTCAGGCAAGGTCCAGAAAATAATTTACTGTCTGTGAAGCAGAAAAGTGCACCTCTTTTTCAACCTCGGAGTGCCTGTTTTAGTTTATGACAATTTTCCAACTTCTTTCTGACTGTTAGAATTAAACAGACTGTGCCTTTAAGAAACAACCCCTTCATATGTGAAATGAGAAACTGCACTTTTACTTATGAGCCCAATTTTACTTATGAGTTTTAACCGCTCCATTCTTTAAAAAGCCTGTGAAACATTGTGACAGATTTGAACAATACGCTTCAAAAAAAAAAAAAACCTAAAAACAAAACCAATAAGGAAAAGCACACAATTTGACCTAATTCTACTTATTTAACAGTATCTGTCCTAGTTCCTCATTACTTCATTGTGATTGGCTCCTTTTTTCAACGAAAATAAAAAGAGCCTTTGGTATAGTTTTTATTTTTTAAAATACATTTTAGTCTTGTCTTTTAACATCAATTATATTGCATGTTGGTAGAGTAACAGGTATTGTTTATTGACCTTATTGTCGTCTCGTCATGGTCTCATTTTAGTCATGGAAAAAAAAAAAAGAAGCTTGTCAACGGAATTTTTCAAATTTTCATTAACGAAATTAACACTAGATCGGACAGGGCAAGATTCTGAACATTATTCTTTACATGTCAGCAACACCTATTCAAATGTATTCTGCATTACACCACAAAGTTGCGGAAGTACAAAATTAAAAGTTTTTGCAGCTTGTTTTTTTCTTCCACATTTTGAGTTCTGAAATTTACAGTATAATTTTAATAGTACAATGAATCTTATCTCAAAAGACGAATGAAAATTGGTTTCCTCATAATATGACTTCTTTAATATTTGTATGAAATATAAACTTGCATAATTCACATATTGTATATAATCGGCACTACATTGCAACTTTTTACATGACACTGAAAAGGACCTAATACTGTTCATGGAAAAACAGCAGTAAATAGAGTTCTGAAAAGCAAACAATGAGCCTTTTAACAAATTTATGTATGACTTTGGATGACGACTTGATAAATACAATAAAAACATCATGAACTGACAACGTATCTTTAAAGCTTAGATCCAGTCGCATTTTTATTGTGCTTTTTATGCGCTCAATTAAACAACACTCGACTCAAAAGGGACACAACAAATGCATTTTCAAAGAACAGAATAATGTTTCAGGCCTTTATCAGCCATTATCATATACACTTAAGTATGCCAGAGCAGACGAAAGCTCATTAGCTACATACGTAATTAAAGCACTCGGTTATAGACGTCAACTACCCCAAGGCTAGCATAGGCTTTTGTCACCTTTAGCTGCCAGTCGCTGAAGTTACTTAGTACAGGCGCCATGAAATACCACACAGCATCACAAGCTATCTAATGCATAATGAAAACCAACCAAGGGAGTAAATCAAATAAATATAAGCGGGAAAAAACTAAGTGGTTTTATTCACAAGTGACACTTCTAGTTACTATGAGCCTGCTATTGTTAGCATACTGCGGGATCCACTGCAGAATACATTAAAAAGACAAAATGCAGCTCCTATTTCCTTGTACTTGGTCTGCTTATAATTCGCCACGCTCTGCGTTACTTCAAACTGTCCTCTTGAGCGAGGCAGATTGTTGCCGTTCTACACACAAACACACTTTTAAAGGGCTGAGAGAAAAGTAAATGGAAGCCAGTCCCACACTCTGGTATTATTATTGATTTTTCAAACAATCTGTGAACAGATCGACCTCCATGGGTTGACACGGTTTTTATGTGCTAACTCTAATTAACATTATAGCACATAGGCTGCCATCTGGAGAGCCCTGGATTAAAAGAGCAGCTTCAGCAAGCTAACTTAATTCATCCTTGGCTGGGGCAAAGGGTTGTCAGATCTTCTGGTCCCTCTCTGACCCTCAGTCTTTTACCAGGGGTTTCGGACCGTTATCTGTCAGGCTTCTCAATCGATGACCCATTAGCAGATCACTCTGCAGAGAGCTAAGCGAAGTTTATTTACTGGAGAGCTCCAAGAGCCAGTCTAATTAACAAAGGCACGTCTTCACTAAACGCAAAAGCCAAAAGCATTAACATTTGGAAACATTTGCCATGTTGAGGCTTTTTCCTTTATCTGTGCTGAATCTTTTCCTCTGTAACTTAAATATCGACAGTCAAAAAGAAAGGAAGGAAAAAACCTACAATGCATGGGTGAATCACAATTTGCATACTAAGGAGGCAAATGCCCAACTTCCAAAAACCATCAAACAATATTTTCAGCATTTTTAATTAAATATTTTAAAAATATAAATATTTGAATAAAATATAAAGCATTTAACTCAATATTTACTGTATAAATCACAAAAATTAAGATTCGGAAATAAAAAAAATTATAATGTGGATACCAATGTTATTTTAGTATCTTTAAGATACTATTACATTCTTTTTTCTTTTTAGCTTTATTTCACTTTTAGTTTTAATTATTTTAGTACATCAAGTTAAACTAAATAAAAATTAGAAATGTTTTGGCAACTAGCTGAAATCAAGTCTTTTTCTTCTATTTTATTTCCAACCCCATTTGACGAGGTGACTAATTCGTATGACCTGACTTGTACGAATTCGTACGTTTTGTGAAAAATCATACATATTTTACGAGGTGGCTCATTCATAGAAATTAATTTGAAATTACCACCCCTAAACCCACCCCTTAACCTACCTCTCACAGAAAACGTACAAAATCATACGAGTGAGGTCGTACGAATTAACCACCTCGTAAAATCTGTACGAATTGGTCGTGAGATAGCAATGTTATTTCAAGTAACGGAAATGTTGCACACTATGCAGGATGGATAGTTTATAATTTCAGACAGCTGAGATAACTCAAAACAAATTGAAAATAACTATCTGAATGAGCAGCATTCTTCTGTTATGGCCAATGATCATATAACATCTGCTTGACGACGGCCAATATGGCTTCTTGTCTCAAATGTGAGTCTTCAGTCTAGCATCTTGTCTATCTTCCCCTTAAGGCAGCCCAGAGAGAATTGAGCCTTTAAGCATTACCAAAGTAGGCTGATAGATGGCTTTGTTTCAATTATCTTAGGTGATAGGATAACACACACCCTCGGTCTCAGAGGAGGCATAGAAACAGAGACTGCCAAGAGGGCAGCAAGCAAACACAGACAGGGACTGATGAAGAGATTTTCTCAGGGCATAAGGAGGATTCGGTTTCAGTTCACAGTGATTTTAGATTTATGAGAGAGAAAAACTCAGCTCTGGCCAAAAGAAACAAAGCGAATTAATCAATAATAGACAGAAACATAAGGTGGGGTCTAGATTGTCATTGTAATGTGCTGAAGATGCATCGGAAATAGAGAAAGCGATAAATGAGTGCAAATTTCCGATCGCACACCTCTTTTTGTGATGCTGTCGCAGTTCTCTGAGATTCTATCCCCCGTTGCAAATGAAAGCTGTCTCCTCTGAAGCTAATTAAAAGTTTATTAGCAATAGCACGTGTCTGCTGTGCGTCAGTGCCTGGAGGTGAGAGAGGACCATATTGCATGCTGGGATTATTGCCACATCACTCCGTAGCCTACTCCAAATGGGCACTGAAAAAGAAAAGGGCGTCATTTACTGGAGGGAAAGTACAGAGGGTAAGGAAGGGGTCACCAGCCTCCAAGCACTAGTAACACGTCATCTAAACATGGGGTATTCTACAGGCTCACATATGCTGCTTTAATGAGCCTCAACATGTTACATCCTACTATAAATTAGTAATGGCTCATAACAATTGACTAGTTATATTATTACTTCTTTATATATACATACATCATTATCTTAGTAATATTGTGCTTTTGACATTTATACAAATATTTTTAGCTATATTTTAATTTCAGTTTTACATTTAATATATTTTATTTCAGTTAGTTGCTGAAGCAACAATTCTATCTTTTAAATTTTTAAACTTTGCTTTTCCATATTATATTTTACCACAGCTTTACTTTAAGAACATTGATTTATTATATATAATAATTAATGTACATTTACTACTTATCCACAAAAGATAAAGGATAATATATCACAAACTTACACAATCAGATGTTAAGCAGTTAATATACAAATCTATTATGCATATTTATGTGACTGAAACTTACTGAACGTTTTATTAAAAAATAAAGGGCATGAATGACCATCTTTAAATCAAGCCAGATCCTAAAATTAACAACAACACTATGTTAATGGCACACGACATATAATTAACAAATAATCCTCACTGGACAAGGCACATTAAAACAGTATATTCTAGAATACATAAGATGCAAGAAAACAACTGCATTTACTCACTTTGCTTAAGCGTATAGATAAAAATATGAATAATCATCCACAAATTTCAGAAGCATGAACTTTCTCAATTTAAAGCTTCATTTAAAGAATTTCTCTCTCAATTACACTGATATAATTGTGAGATATCTGAGATGGCTCTTGTGACACATTGGGTATTATGATAGTCATTAAAGTTTATTAAATTCAATGCATTTATTATTAGATCAATGCACCACACTTCAATTGAGGACTCTTACAGCTCTTGAGAACATGTTTCAGGCATGGACTGTGATATCCAGAATGAGCCAAGCATCTCATATGTCCTCATCCAAAGTGGTCTTCTCCAAGCCAGTTTTGCCTTGTACCCACATTGTGTTTCTACTCACACTGCCAGAGATATCACAGCCACTGGCATGTATGCACAGGCAGTCTAAAGCTGGCCAGAAAAAAAAAAAAACCCAAACCAAACATGATACAAGCTTAGAGTTTGAAATGTGGACTGCCGTATTTTAAAGTGCAGGTGAAATATATTGGGTGCTTTTCAGTCATTGTTGTAAAAACAAGACAGATGCACAAACTCTCACACGCATCCTGAAGGGTTTGAAAGATTGCGTAGGTCAGTAAATGGCTGACTGGGGTTCATCGCACAGCAGCGGAGGAGTTTGGCTCTCCTTGGCCTGCAGGAGGTTTTAGTTAATCAAACTTAAACTCCTGCACCGAGACCATTGGTTTTGCTGGGCTGAGACTGAACTCCGTAAGGAGCTTTAGTGTATCCATCAGCACAATGGAAAAAACGGGTCATCCATCAGTGTCAGCCTCGATCGATTGCTGTGGCTTCTGGAAGCACCATCTGATTTTATTACGAAAATAAAAATAAATACGGAAACAAAGAGCGCAAAGTGGGCTTGTGAAGTTGTGGATGAAGGGATATAAGCTTCACTGCATATATTATTTATATATTATATATAAGTAAAGCTCATAGGTGGTGATGAAGTTGAGACCTCACAGCAATAAATCCGTTAAGCTAAACGACTGCCAAAACAACCATGGAGGCGAAACAAAGAAGGGTGAAGCACTCTTAAAATGAGGCAATCTACAATGCTGCTACACTTGTAAGGAAAAAATAAATACTTACCCGGCAACTTGCAAAAAAAAAAAAAAAAAAAAAAAAAAAAAACAATCGATCAGTCTCGTTCATTGCTGACCCTCACAGAAAAAAAGCTTTAGCAGATTAATATTATTCTGCATATTTGATGCATGTTTTGCCTCTGGTGCAATGACATTTTATAGCCTAGATTTAGAGATTGAATAACATCAGATGGGAAGGCAGAAGCCAAAACACACAGAGTTCTAAAACCAGTTGTAAAGTAATGCAGTAGCAGGGAATTAAAAAAAAAAAAAAAAAGGCCAAAAACTGCTGAACTTGAATATAAAAATGTCTGGTGTTTTGTGTGTATGTGTTTGTTTGAGAAATGTGGGGACTGAAGCTTTGTGGTGGAATGACCCAGCAAGCACAATTTTTTTTTTTTCCTTCTTTTCCTTCACAGTATTTCACAATGTTGCGCTTTGGTTGCAATGAGATTGCATTGCAGTACAGTGTTTTTAAAATGCTCTAGAATACTAAAATACAAGTTTAAAAAAAAAAAGATGCAAGCAAAACATGACATCCTGTTTACCTATTTGGATTGTCAAAAATGAAGTAACAAACTTCACTTGTGTGAAAAGTAATATTTCAGAAAAGTATTATAAATAACTCACTACAAGTGTTAAACATTTCACTATTTCTGAGACTGCAAGTGACTTTTCCAACTGTCACACAAGATATAATATTGAGGTTTCTCACTTGAGCAAAAAACATTAGAAAACTAAAATAAAATTAACCCTATAAAACCAAAATATGAAAATAATGTCTTCACATTTTAGTATGCTAACACGTTTCAGGATTTAAGGTAGAGCAAAAAAAAAAAATGAACGACTAAAAGATTAAATAAATGCAGCAGTGGTGAGCATGAAATACTTCTTTCAAAGTCATTTTCTCTTTCTTTTACTAATATTGTTTTATATTATTGGTAAATACTTAAGTTGTTTGGGAAATACCAAGTTTGACTTGGTAAAGAGGGATATTATAGATTGCAAAAGTGCCACCCCATTAAAAACGTTCCTGTACTGTTATGTTTTTTTTTAATAAAAACATTATATTAAGGACTTAGAATAAAATGTATGGAGTTTGCTTGCCGGGTGCTTCCTCTACGACGACTAGCAGTCATCAGAGAGCTGTGTTTAAACTCACAGCAGGCTCATGTTAATACAGCAGGCGGTGGTGTGCACATTTCCTGGATGTACACACAGCTCATTTAAAGCACCAAAGGAGAGCGTTTCGGTTTCGTCTTTCTGGGTGTGACAGCAGCAGTAGGGAAGGGATTGTAGGTAAAGACGAAGAGAGTCTACCAGCATGAAGTAAAGATAATCCGTACCCCTTCTCTCAGTTCTGACCTCTCTGAAGCTGATAGGGAACGTGGATGTGCGGCAGAGCCCTGCTGCCTGTGGCCACAGACTGTAGGTCCCACGCTGACTACCGGAGATGGATGACTCCTTCTGTGCAGCACACGATCTCATACTATGTAATGTACACAGTATAGGACACAAATACTGATAACAAACCATGTAAACACAGAAAACATATACACCAAATAGACTGTTGCTCTTTTTAAAATTGACACACAAAGTTATTGGAAAATTCTGTCATCATTTACTCAACCTGTATGACCGTATTTCTTCTTTGGAACTCAAATTTGAATAATATCTTGGCCCTGAAGAATATCCATCATGGGTTCTTTGCTTGTCAAACGGCGAGTAAATGATGACAAATTATAATTTTGAGGTGAGGTATCCCTTTAAGCAATTACCTTCCAAGATCAATGTTCTCCTCCTTGCCCTAGTTTTCAGAGATAAAAAGGGCAGATTGCAGGCAAACATGTCTCGGATGATAGTCTGATTGTGTTCCCTCTAAGCTAAGCCACGGCAGGAAGAGGATGAAAGATGTGGCGACTGGGGCAGACAGAGGCAGAGATAGCAGTGAAGGCCTCCCAGGAGCGGACAATGACATTGATGCTTAAAGCCAAGTGCTAATGAAGATGAATGTAAGGACCACAGGCACGCCTCTGTCAATATTATTGAGGGCGGTATGACAGAAGGTCACTCTGAGCATGAGTCATCCTTCCACCAGCAAGGGACCAGCCAGAAGACTTAACCAACATAGCTAGTTTCAGAGGACGCTTGAGGTAGCACGAGGATATCCTCTCCTTCTGAACGATCTGCAAACAGCCCAGAATGAAAGTGTCACATTCGGTGAGGTTTGGTAATGGCTGTTTAATTGTGCTGCACATTCGATTGTATCAGCCACGTAGTGTTTGTTCGTTTAATTTGTCCCCTTCTTTACGCTTGAGATGGATTTATCCTTTCCTCACGGTTTTGCCTTTGTCCTGGGGAAAACAAAAAGAGAGAGAGAAACTATGGAGATTTTGATATAAATACAAGCAAATAATAAGTGAAATCACTGAAGCTTACATGATGTATATTGCTGTAGTGTATATGATTCTGGTTTTTGACATGAACATATACACTACCGTTCAAAGGTTTGGGGTCAGTAAGTCTTTTTTTTATTACTGCTTTTATTCAGAAATTAAATTGACCGTAAACACATTTATAATGGTACAAAGATTTTTTTTTTTTTTTTTTAATAAATCCTGTTCTTTTGAACTTACTATTCACCAGAGAATCTTGAAAAAAAAAAGTCAGTTTTTTTAGTGTTGCATATCCTGTTTATTCAGAATATGTCCGATTATGAAAAATTCGTGAACAGGTTTTAAATGCTGTAGTGTAAATGGACGAAATGTGCTGTCTCATAAGGACCATAACAACATGTTTATCTGAAAGTTACAGCAATGTTAAAAAAAAAAGACGACAACATCTATAAATATGCTAAAAAATTCTATAAAACTACATTTGTATCACAATTCATTAAAAAAAAATATTTTAAATATATGCTGCTCTTTTGAACTTACTATTCATCAGAGAATCTTGAAAAAAAAAATCAGTTTCTACAAGAATATTTCAAATAAAAGTAGCAATATTCTGTCTTGCTACTAGAAATCAGTGGATGTCTATCGTAAATGGGGGCATTTTTTGCAACTTTACCGGAATGGAAAACTGACTACCACCGACTAGAGGCATAATGTTTAATGTAATTAAAGTTTTTATTTTATTTATTTTTAATTTTTTTGAGCCAGTAGACCCACTAAATGGTGACTGAACACCGTTCTGGTTCACTCCAGCTTAATTTAACCCCTGATTTATCCTTTATATATACACATTTCACTTTCTTTGGCATATCCATCTGTCTCTCAATAACACTACAGACAGACTGAATGAAATGAGATCAGAGTCATTAACACAGATGGCCACTATTCACATTTGGTAAGAGTTACTGTAATCAACATTAAATAAATAAACAACCAAGAAGTACAGAAATGCTGATCAAGAATGTGCATATAGTATTCATATTCAGGAATCACTGCAGGGCTATCCTGAAATATAAAAGATAAAATGGAAGAGATGTATAAAGAGCTGATGTTTACTCCACGTGTGAAAGACTTTCCCATTAATGAAAAACCTCAGGCCAACGTTCTTTTGTAACGGAAACAAATACTTAGCACTATATCTTTGAACTAGAACGAGATGAGAAGAGTTATAACCCATGTTTCATCAACCAGAAAATTACAGAAAAATGTTCAGTTTTACATTTTTACTTTTCATATAAGTGACCGTACTTTTGATATGATAAATTGTCCACTTTTTACCTGAAATCTTTTTGTTCTAAAACAGTTGCAGGGGAAAAAAAAGTGTTTGATAAGCCCTACTGTCATTCTGCATATCCATTCAAGATTTCTGCCTCTTTTATGCTTGGATATTACTGGTTCTTCTGATGGAAAAAAAATGGCACTTTAGTTTGTCAGTTCTCTGTCTTCACACATTGTTAGGTATGAAGTACTACATCTAAATGTTTCAGCAAGGTAGACACATATGTGGATAGAGCTCCTGAGAGATTATATATTGTGTGATTACTGTTCAAATGATTTACTGTTTAACTTAAAATCAACATTAAAAAATTACAAAGGAAGCATTGCCATTAGATTTTATTCTTAAAATTGATCAAATGTGACAGTAAAGACATTTATAATGTTACAACATTTTTATTTCAAACAAATACTATTCAAAAAAATGATGACTTCTGGTTTCCACAAAATTATTAAGCATCACAAGTGTTTTCAACATTAATGTAGCACAAATAGCAATACTTTTACTAGCAAATATTTTAGAAAAAATAAATGATCAATCTTCAATTAATTGTAACTACTTTGAAATCTGCAATTTTATAATGGGGACTTAATCAGCTACTAATTTATTCATTTGCCCTGACAGACAAAATTTGTCCTGTGACCCCCGTGAACAGGTTTTAAATGCTGTAAATGGACAAAATGTGCTAACTGTCTCATAATGACTATAATAACATGATTATATGCAAGTTAGAGAAATGTGAAGAAAAAAAAAAAAAGACGACGACGCATATCTATAAATATGCTCAAAAAGATTTTCTATCAAACTACATTTGTATGACAATTCATAAAAAAAAAAAAAAAACATCAATATGTGTTCAAATGTTTTGCAGTATTTTTTTAGTCGGCTGTGTGAGGATCAAACCTGTTATGCAGAGCTCCTTCAACTTTCACACTGACCTTGTGAAACAAGGAGGCAGATCTCCATGGCAACTCTGCAGCGAGCACTGCAATAGCTCCTTCCAAGAATTAAATGATGGTGGCTCTGCAGAGGGTAACAACGGAAAGAGAGAGAGACAGAAAAATATCAACTTTTTTTATTAGTAAAACACATAAGATGCATTTAAACACACAAAACACTAACGGCTGGTCTAGTTTACACATTCTTTCACTCTGTGAAGGGTGAAGAGCTTCGTGTCCCACTCTGAAAAAAAGCTATCAAGTTGCTGCCGCAGCACTCATCTAATTATTACAAAGGTCAATATTCCTCAGGAAGGTGAATGAGAATATACGACACTCTCCTGAGACGCAGGCGGGGGATGCTGTGGTAAGGATGGAATAATTCTTGTTCATATCCTAGTTTATATCTATCTGACATATAAAAGCTGCTTCATATAGAGCAATGTGATGGACATATGGGTATTCATACAGGTAATATGCAGCACTGTCAGTTGGTTTTAACTGATGGAAAATGTGACTGTCAGACATTTATAATATCTATTTAACCTGTCGCATATGAAATGTGGAGGATTTTTATTGTTGTTGCACAAAATGTGCTAACATTTACACCACCTTGATTTGAAGGTGATCTAATGAGCAAACCAGTATAATCTGAAATGTGTGAAATTCTTTAAAGCTTTTAAGGACGAATTTTTAATTCACTCTCTAAATGATTCCATGTTCCATCAGGTGCATTCTAATTACACAAAGAGGCTTATGAAACACTATTAGGGGTCGTTCAAACAGGACAAGCTCTTACTTTCAAAAACAGCTGAAACTGAACAAATGCATCATGGTCAAAGACATCCATGTAGCATTAGAAAAAACAGCCCACTCATTTCTCTTCAAAAGCAGGTGGGCTCGGGAGCCTCATCCCAAGTTGTGGGTCTTATCAGACTGTCTTTTTTATTATATAAAAAAAAAAAAAAAAAAAAAAAAAAAAAAAGAAGCCAGTGAGGACCCTTTCAGGCTGTAAAGTTCCTTTGAAGTCATGATAATACAAGAGTGCTCACCCTTCCATTCCCTGGAGGAATTACCCAAAGCCTTTGTAAGGCAGACTCACACTGATGAAGGCAAAGATAACAAGATGAAAATCCCCAATCAGATTCCTTCTGTGGCAATGGCGGATTAGCCTGGCTTTGAGTCACCACAAAACCAAGTCACTGTTTACGAGGCAGCAGCCAACGCTGGACGGCCTTGGGTAAATGCAATGCTGGCACGCTCAAGGGCTCTTCTTCATGTTTTGTATCAGCCTCTTCTGAGAAGAAAGAGGAATATTCAATTAACTTGTGCGGTTGCAGCTTCAGGTGTTGTTCCCCTTGTTATTATTCAAAAGCTTTCTTCTTTGTCTCAAGGGTTAGTGAAACCAGGTGTGAATCTCACTTTTTGGCATAAACCAAGCTTGCGTATGCATAAGTTGTGTGTATGTGCACACACACGTACATGGAAAACAAACAACTCTTGCGAAGACTGGGACAAATAAGGATTACTTGCAACCAAACAAACACAAACAGATGTTCGAAAAGCAGTAGTTTTGGATAATATTGAAAATCCTGTCACTTTTGAACAGGACATTAGCATAGATGATATTTAAAGTCCACACCACTTTTGCCATGGAAGATTTGTTCCCACCACTTTATGAATTTATGATTTTGTCACCTAATACAGAGCAAGCATCTCCGATTGCGTAGCAGGTTTCATTTTGTCAGTGTGTCTTATGAGTAGCGATATGGTGGTGGAATTTATTATTTTTTAATGCTGTGTGGTTGTTATGGTTGTTATTAGTCGAGAAAAGTAACAGCAGCAATATGTTCTTTCGAGCACACAGCTGTCAGACTCCAATCTATCTTTTCCAGTTCCCTCGGCAAAAAAAACACACAAATTTGTACAGCTGCATTATCAGATTTATACAATGAAAGGTTCTATTAGGGCCAATTATACCATGTCTACAATGGACACGACAGCTAAAGTCTGTCTATACTGGACATGACAAAGTGACCGTTGCAAACCATTTGTACTTTGTTTCAGTACGTCATAAATAGAACGAGGCATCAGCTACTGTCGGTGATTTGTCATGTCCCGCCGCATCACTCATTATAATGAATTGTACTGTCTTTTTTCGCATCACGCCACTCGCATCCGGTGCAGACACTGTGTTAGGACCCGAATCCTCACAGTCAAAATGAAAATGTTACTAACAGATCAACATGAGCATAAGAATGTATAAGAATGCATCTATCTTCTGACTTTCAGATCTATTAAAACAGTAAAAGATCATGTTACATATGCATCACCTAATTCATAAATAACATAACATTCATGACTTAAGACCATGATGTAATTTTGTGATGTCATAACCAGTGCCCTTAACTCTTTAAAATGAGATGCTTCAGGTAAAGTGAGGGCCACTGAAAGCTAGAGGGGTCAAACTGAAGTTTTGAAAAGCAGAGAGACACAGTATGTGTGGCAGTAGAGTCAGGTTGTGCTGTCGGAGCTTGATATTAGAGTTGGCAGAAAATAGGCTGGCAAGGTCAGTGCAGGTGAAAGCAAAGGGAGACAGACAGTTAAGTCCTTTCACTGAATTCCAATTTTACAGACACACACAAGACAACAAACTACTATTTTAAAGGTATTTTCTATATAAAAGGTGCTGCTACAAGAATAACAGTGGCTGCCACTGCAACGTGAGACATTGTAATTGATGTTCAGTGGTCTAAAAATGTATTTGGACATTTAAGCCACAATTATGCACTGTATAAATGTCATTGCACTGCACAATAAAATACAAAAGCAAGTGGCTTTTATTTCTGAGAAATATTATACACTTTTTAATCAAAAGTCATTTTAAAAAATGAGCAAGAATGTTTAAGAAAACCATTATTTGTTTGCATATGCCACTTGGTTTCATATTTTGTATCAAATGTAATTGCATGTGCAGCATTATAGTGACTTGCATGTCCAAAGGTATGCAAAACATCTGAGGGTCAGGAATTTGTGGTAAAGTATTCTTTTTGAGTTTTTTCAAATTATTTCAGACTTTCGGGTCCATTCAGCACGTGACATCACATCAGCTCTTCATAGAGTTTACTGTATTCAGGTAAAAGATAAGAGGCCCATTTAAATCTTTGCATTACAATCCCATAAACAATTTATTGATTCTACATTGATTCAGATATTCCCTTTTATTTCATAACCTGAAGCATGCTTCATAAATAATGAATACTGCCAGTCAATTCAGTCCATTGATGAAAGATTAATGAGCATGCACTATATTTTGTTCAAAAGAAAAATGTCTTGAAGAAAACCATGGTAATACAAGAGCACACATTTTTTGTGAGGGTATGGATTATCTACTGGACTATAATGAGACAAAAGCATGCAAAAGCAAATGAATTAAATAATGCAGGTGTGAAGTTATTGCTTTGGCACAGAATAAACAAACATAAATACTGTTCGACCCAAAACAGCCGTTAATGCAATGTGCAAACCCACCTTTGAGGACCGGGCAATCATTTCCAGGTGTGTGTAACCACAAAGAATTATTCATAGAGCCTAGCAAATCGGCCTCACTGCTAGAGTGCAAACAGACCTTTTTTTTCTTTTCCACTCACCGTTAAGCTCTGAAATGAGTCGTTGAGGGAGAGGACAGGAGGAGCTTTGGCATAGAGATCCAGGCATCAGCATGTAGCCAGAGGTGGCTCGTACATTCCCAGATCAGCGTTCATGCCGTGAATGAACATCAGGCCCGTAAGGAAACTGACAGCAGCAAATTCAGTTAATCCCCACAATCTGCAAAGCAAATCAAGAACATAAATTGTGATTAAATCGAAACAAAGCACTGTTTTATTTTGGTTTGAAAAAAGCCTGACAGGAAAAAAGCTTTTGTATGGACGCATTTGTCAGGATTCTATGTTTCATGGGTCAAATCACAGACTAGTGTTAAAATATGTCTTTTAGCATGTCTTGCCATTATTTTCTTTGTTGCCAAGATAGTAGCTTGCACAATCCATTGTTAAGGTCAACAAAAGACGATTATTATGAACAGGAAGCTTTCAGAGTGACACAGAAGCTTGTGTCAGATCAATTCTCATTTGTGCAGGTTTTTTAATGAATCAAAAACATACAGCTACAACTACGATAGTTTCAGTCACAAGCAAACGATTCTTCTGAGCCAATCCTTTAATATATAAGCAAAATGGACATTATAACTGAAATATGCCCAAATGAGAATCAATAAGCTTGTGGCACCAAATTGAACTGAACAAGAAAAACTATCAACACCCAGCCCTAATGGCAGCTAAGAGGTAAAAACACATTTATTTAGAGACGAAAAATAGTACCTCCAAGATGGGACCACTTGTTGCCTGGCAACACAACAGCTGTTTCCTTTTGGAGGTAAATGAAGGTGCTCATCATTGGCCTCCTGCACTTATTTTGTCTTGTCTTGTGTGCTTCTTTCTGCCTAAAGTGAGAGTGAAATTCAGTCAGAAGAAAGATTAGTTGGTGAACCTCAGCAAATGCATTATTCAGTATGCACAAGCGAGCAGCCCACATGCAAACATCTCCATTCACCTCACATTAGGGGCACTCAAGACACCCTCACGACTCATTACGATGGTACGCAACATGTCCCAGGACCAGCTGGGCCAAGGTAACAGGGTGCATCACGAGGGCCAAGCTTCTGCTTGAGAAGGTGACACTTTGTAAATGAAGCTTGAAGGTGAAGTGCACATGCTGATGGCTTGGTGGAGGAGAGCTCAGGGCTGTGCTCACATGGGCCTGTTAATAGCTAAGGATCGTTTTTTTTTATCCCTCCACGCCAGTGCGCATATATGAGAGGAAGCACAAATAGTCTCTGAACCAGCAGGTAGACCCCTGGGGGACAAAAGAGAGACAGAGAGAACATTAGAACTAATTGGGCATTCAGGAGAAGGATGGATTACTGTGGCAGAGCTTTGAGGAAGGGAGGAAAAGGGTGGATGCTACAATCAGAGCAAGTACTCCTGTCACTCTACCTTGTGAATGTGGTGTCTAACTGAAACATGAGTATTGCATCACTGGTGTGATGTTGTCTAGACTTATGTGATGTGATCTCATAAACCCAATGAAGCAAAATACAGTATGGCGTGTAGGTGAGAACATATACTAATAACAAGAACTAAACCAGACCATGAAGCATTGCAATTTATATAATAATACTGCATTAACTCCCATGCTGGTGTTCTGAAAGTTAAGTACGAAAAAGGTTTCAACTCCTCTCCAAAAGTATAGAAGCTCTAAATCCAAAGTAGACAGCTGAAAGATTTCCTCTGCACACTGTGTCACAAAGTTTAAACAAAGTAGGTTAGACCACAGTCAGAGTTTCCTCCCTTAATGCGTTTTTATGTCCCTTCTGAGTCCACGTCTTGTGAATTTAGCCAAAAACATGTCATATTTTCCCCATTCCTTATAAGCCTCCAGCATATGAGTAATACCAGGTCCCTGCTTATTTGCAGAGCTAAATCCTAAGCCATGAATTAGACTCACTAAATTTCAGCCTGCATTTCTCTCATATTTTCACAGTAGTCATTTTCCTTCATCTACGAGACTTGAAGTGAAATTTGGCTGGAATGTCCCAGAACGAATTTAGAGGAGCTCTTTACAAGAGAAATATACAAGCTGAGAAGCATGCAAAGTGTTTTGGTTATTGAAAAAGGACAATTGTGAACAAAATTGTTGGAAACAAAGTGAGACAGAATAAATAAAGCAGCAGTCATCATACACAGCATGCGTTGATCTAACGAAAGTAGTTAAGAAATTTCATGATATAATTCTTGGATAATCTCTCCTGTGACTAAGTGTTGTATTTTTTTTTTTTTTTTCCTTTTACAGGTGTGCCCCTAAACCAATCATAAAACCTACTCTACTGTGCTAGGATGTAAGATCAATGGAGTGAGACTGGAGAGAATTACATCCTTCTGAAGAAGACAGAAAAGGGATTTTGAGATACTCGTGTGACTACTTCACAAGACAGGATATGAAGAAGCAGAGCATGCTTCATCTTTGAGACAAATTATTTTTCAAAATTCAACGAAACCCTTGGTTCTCCTGTCACATGAACTTAAGAGATAAGTGAGAGACTGATATTATTAACAGACTGAATAGTCTACATCACAGTGAATCTGCATTAAATTATATCCGTTTAATTATGAAAATGGGACAGATTGCAATATTTCTTCTGCACACGCATCTGCTGCTCGGAGTCGGAAGCTCTCTGGTCATTCAGTCCATGCCCTGGAGAGTGCCCTGCCCTCACCAGTGTGTCTGCCAAATCAAGCCCTGGTACTCTCCCCAGTCTGTGTACAGAGAGGCTCCTACAGTAGACTGCAATGACCTGCTACTTATCCAGCTGCCCACTTCCCTCCCTCAAGAGACACAAACCCTCCGGCTGCAAAGTAACCTCATCAGTTCTGTCGACCAGAGTGAACTCCAGGGCCTTGTCAATCTGACAGAGTTGGATCTCTCCCATAACAGCTTTACCAGTACCCGCAACCTAAGGATAACTGACCTTCCAGCTCTTCTCAGCCTACATATGGAAGAAAACCAGCTGAGACACCTCCCAGAAGCAGCTTTCTTTGGTCTCCCTAGCTTGCAGGAGATGTACCTCAATCACAACAGGCTTCGAAGCATCTCCCCTGGGGCCTTCAAGGGTCTGGATAAACTTCTAAGGCTTCATCTCAACTCTAATCGATTGGTTGTAATTGACCGGCGTTGGTTCCATGCTTTGCCACAGTTGGAGGTTCTCATGATTGGTGGAAACCCTGTGGACACTATTCAGGACCTAAATTTTAAACCGCTGAGCTCTTTGCGCAGTTTAGTCCTGGCAGGCATGGGCTTGCGTGAGATCTCAGAGCGAGCACTAGAGGGACTTCAAAATTTGGAGAGCATTAGCTTTTATGATAATCATCTAATAAAAGTTCCAAAAGAGGCACTGCAAAAGCTGCCGGGTCTAAAGTTCCTTGACTTGAACAAGAATCCCATTCAGCTAGTGCAGAGGGGAGACTTTCAAAATATGCTTCACCTGAAAGAGCTTGGCTTAAACAACATGGAAGAGCTGATCTCTATTGAGCACTCAGCAATGGAAAACTTGCCTGAACTGACCAAACTGGAGATCACAAACAATCCTCGGCTCTCCTATATCCACCCTCAGGCCTTCCAAAAGTTGTCGAGTATGGAAAGTCTAATGCTGAACAGTAATGCCTTGAGTGCCCTGCATAGCCAGACAGTAAGGTCGCTGCCCAGCCTTCAAGAAATCAGCTTGCACACCAATCCCATTCGCTGTGACTGCCTGATCCGCTGGGTGGGAGCCGACAATGACAAGCCGGTCCGTTTCATTGAGCCTCAATCCACATTCTGCTCTGAGCCTCCTGAGCTGAAAGCCCGACGAGTTAAAGAAGTCTCATTCAGAGAGATGGCAGACAGCTGCCTGCCCTTGATTGCCCCAAGCACATTCCCCTCTTACATTGAAGTCAAACATGGAGACAACATAGCCTTGCACTGTCGAGCACTGGCAGAGCCAGAGCCAAGTATCTACTGGGTCATTCCCCAAGGTGTGAGATTGACTCCATCCAGCAGCTATGGGCGTTATCAGGTTCTCACACAAGGCACTTTAGAGATTTTTGGAGTCACTGCTGAAGAGGCCGGATTCTACACTTGTGTCGCGCAGAACCTAGTGGGAGCTGATACTAGAAGCTTGACTCTACAGGTGGAGGGAGGTGACCTGCTTCGTGCAAGTACTCAAAAGACAGAGGACAGCTTTGAAGTTCAGGATGTCAAAGAAAGGTATGCCTTGCTAACCTGGCAAGCAAGCCGTAACATCCCTACTGCACATTTATCATGGGTGTCCAATGGCAGTCTGGATGCCCATCATAGGCACAGCACTCGAATTCTAGCTGGCACCAGGAAATTCAACCTAACCCATCTGCAACCAGGCACTCATTACAAAGTTTGTTTACACATGGGGCCAAATGACACCTCGTGTGTCCATCTAAGGACCAAGGAGGTGTCCATGCCAGATCCATTACCAGACCTGACCCCAGCTGTCCTGCTGGCAGTTTCAGCTCTGCTCCTTTTATTTGCAGCCAGAGCATGTCATGGGGGAGCCTCATTCGGTTGGAAAGACAACATGCTGGAGCTTGAGAAACCCCACACCACCATTCTGACCCAGGAGGCAAAGGCTTTCATGACTCCTCCAATACTAGTAAAGTACCCGAATCAGCAGGATCCAGACAAAGTCCTATCAGACGGCAGAGGGAAAGACCTCAGAAATGCTTCACTGGGGCAAGATGCTCAGGGGCTAACAAAAGAGGCATGCTGAGCAGAATAAAGAGTTCAAGAAAGATGGACATGAAAAATAATCCCTGGAGTATAAGTTTCACAAAGCTCACTTTACCGATCTGACAGTCAAAACTACTGAACGTCTGAAACAAACAATACTAGACATTTAAGTGGCAGACCCGCTTCACATAACAGCGACCCAGTTTCAAAGTATAGTATAAAAACAAACAAAAAAAAGAAAGAAAATTAAAAAAAAAAGATATTTGTATTTATTTTGTAACAAAAAAGATACATCAAATATATGTATATTAAAAGCATTTGTTCATATATCCACCTACAGCATATCAAACTAGGACACTAAAGCTGTGCTGCCAACCATAAATAACAGTTCATATAGAGTCTGTTTATATGCAACCTCCCAACTTTACGAGTCTGTCACAACAGGCCAAATGGTTGTAGAAAGATAAGCATTTATATATTTTTATTACTGAAGAAGAGACTGACTTGACACAGGAAAGAACAAATATAAAGGAAGCCTCTAAAGAACTCAAGACGACAGAATTGAAGTCTTTTGAAAGGCATTCTGCAGGCAACAATTCACTTTTTGTTTTTGCGGTGAAAAACCAAACTGACTATCTCAAAGCAGGCATTATGAAAAGAGCTGATATAAAGGGAGGTGTCTTAAATGTTGTATAACTAATGTTGTATGTACTCTCTTTAACAGTGTGTTAAATTGTGCTTTGTACAAGGACCCCAAGAGAACGCTCCAAAGTTAAGACCATCCCAGAAAAACTGAATGTTTTTGCACATAAAAGAAAAATCTTTTTCTCCCTCAAAAATGGACTGATCTATACATATGACAGGGGCCACAAACTTATGACCTAAAATGCTCAGAATGGGATGTTTACCTATTTTGGTCCCCTTGTTCCTGAAATATGACAGACCCTTGCTTAGAAAAACGTTCTAGTCTTGATGGACGTACTGCCTAGACATATGTGTCGGCCTCTTTGTTCAGACATGTCAAACAAGAAGAGAGGGTCATGGAGAAAGCGTGTGGAACAGCCCCATGATGGCATCCTTCCCAGCAAAGACGGCAAACATTTCGTGACAGGAAAGAGGTTCACGTCTACATGCACACTGTTTTGTACAAAGCAAGCACGTCAGAGCTCCCATCTCTTTCAGTACTATGAAAAGTGTGGGTCCTGTCAGGCTGCTAATGGGACATACTTCATGGAAAGATAGTGCCAACTCTTCTTTCTGTAAAAAGAGAAAAAAATGGGCTTTTTCTTAAACAGTTTGTCAGGTGACTATTCAGTGAACAGCACATGAGCTCTGCTCTGACTGCTGGACAGCTACACTAATGAGAGACATACCCAGTGAAAGAGAGGTCAGAGGGCACTGGTGTGCCCCTCTTATCCAGGAAAGAAAATAAAGCAGCATTGGGGATTGTGAACTGTTCTCTTATATTCTCAACTATGGGGAAATCCTTTTTTTTTTTTTACAGGCTGTCATTTTAAGGTAATTTGTTTGCTTTGATTTTTGATTTTTTTTTTTTTTTTTTGAAGTTTGTGGTTGATGTGCCCTCCTGTTTCGGTGACTATCTCTCTCTAACCTGACTGTCTTGTCCTCATATTGTTTTTCTTTCATTATTGTTTGTTGCTCATTGGTCTTTTTCCCACCCCAAAGCTGTACATATCAATCAATCTGAATTTCCTATTCAACATACCACTTTCTGAAATTATTTAGATGACTGTGTGTTAAATTCTATTTTGAGCTATTATTAAAACATTTTGGACTGATCTCAAGGTTTGATCGATTGCAGGACACCAAGTGTGTTTACATGCACTTTAAAAGTTTGATTTCAGTCGGTCTAAAGCAATAATTCGTCTTATTTTAAAATTTCATAAACATTTTGTAAATGAAAAAAGTACCATTCTGGTTTTTGCAAAATCTCAAAACATCAATTTTTAGCTTAGCTTCACCCAGCATGTATACACATTAATCAGACTACAAATTAGACTCAGCATTTTGCGCTTAATCCAAAACACAGTGAGCGATAAGCATTTAATCTCTCAAACGCATTGTGGACTATTGGACGGACAATTTTTCACTGTGCATGTAAACATTCTTAATGGTATGGACATCATATATCACCCACAATGCATATAACCTTTAATTCATGCTCTTTCTTAATCAGGGTCTTGAGTTATGTTTCCTTCTGTTGTTATGCTATTGGTCCAAAAGGGGCATTATTTCATAGAACTGCCTTAAGAGTTAACTGGAGCAACATATCCTCCAATTATAATGAGAACAAATATTCATTCTTTTGAAATGGAATCACCACAATGAGTTACTCCAGTTTCTAGAGATTTGCAAAACAGCCCTCGGCTTCTTAAATTCGCTGAGAAAAGAGCCTCAGGCTGGTGATGCTCTTCCTCTCAGCAGCAAATGGTATATCCATCCCCAGTATTCCCCCCTCCAGTGCCCTCCTTACATACTTCACAATTAACGCAAAGAGCCTGTTGTCTAAAAACAGTTACTTTGAGAGAGTGATTGATGCCTGAAGAGAAAAAAGAGAGAGAGAGACACGTATGTTTGGCAGGGGGCAGTGAGTTGAAGGCAACATAATAGCGTTATGCTTCTCCACAGAAATCATACATAATTGTGAACGACTATAATTGCACATTACAGTTATTTTAAGGAATACTGAAAGTGGGACGGCAGGGTTCTGTTTCATAACACTTAATGCCATCCTTCACACTCAAGTGGACCCTCTCGAATCTATCAAGCTTGGAAATGCCAAACTATAAGGCTCAATGCACCACTGAACCGTAACTTTGCCGTTTAATGGAGGGGGAAATTTTTTTTTTTTCAGTGCAAGATCAAAGGAATATTACAACCAAGCATGCTCAGCTACAACACTACTGCAGCATCTATAGTCAAAGTGCATAAATGGTAGGTTTGCTGAATAACGATTTAATAAATGACCTTCTCAATTCAATATCCTGATCAATGAGAGATTGAAGTACACTTGATTTCATTGCCTCAAGCTTGAAAACGGTTTATTTGGTTTCAGCCCAAATCAAAAAACATAATTCACTATTAAATGGTTTACTATTAAATGGTGACACTTGACTATTATTGGCTAAATCATTAAGATTAATAGTAATATAACTTTTAAGGGAAAATGTCAAACATATTTATATGTACGTGCCTTGCAAAAACATTTTCGCTAGACTTGATTTTACGGAATTAAAAATACCACACTGACAAAAGGAAATGTCGCATTTAAAGAAATATACAGTCCCTGTGATGCACAAGCTTACGGGTTTACCCTGATGAAAAAAAATTCCTTAATGAGGATACAGCTGTTTTATAATTGGACATTCTGAACAAAAACTTCACAGTTGAGGAATCATTACTCACTTATTGACAAACCAGCGGGCACTGCTGGTTAAATAATCATGAAGCGGAAGCACCATCAAAGCACCCAGGCGCTGCCTGAAAACGACAGTCCATAAATCTCTGCACAGATAAAGTGGCCAACTCTGGAAAAAAAACAAAAAAACAGGGTGACTTAAGAACAATTGTTACAAATCAGGGTATGATTATTTAGAAAAAAAGATTCAAATATTATTTCAAATGTTTTGTTGAAGTCCTCCAAGTTTCACCTTTTTCACCTTCAAATTTTAACCTTTTTGAATGAAATTTTAATGTCATATCAGATTTTCTAAATTTATTTTTCAGTCTACTTCTGTGGTCTCTTCAAACACAGTCATGGATGGAATATCTAATAAACATTTAAAGTAATCGACTGAATAACAATCAGTTAAAAGGCATAGATATTTGAAGATAAACCTGTTGCTTTCATGAACTCAAGGAAATGCAAGAAATGCATGTTAGGTAGTTATACTGCTGCTTGGAGTCAGTAAGAGATTTATGTTGACCCAGACTACATTTATTTTATTTAAAAAATAAGTAAATAATTTTTTTTTAAAAATCAGTAAAACAGTATTATTATTACTACTACAATTAAAAATAATGGATTCCTGTTTTACTATATTTTAAAATATAATGTAATCCTGTGATTGCAAAGCTGAATTTTCAGCAGCCATTACTCCAGTGTCACATGATCCTTCAGAAATCACTCTAATATGCTGATTTGTTGCTCAAACAATTCTTATCAGAGTTGAAAACAGTTGTGTTGCTTATTATTATTATTATTGTGGAAATCTTTTTTTTTTTTTTTTTTTGGATTTGATAAAGTTGAAAAGAACAGCATTTTTTTAAAATCAATATTTGATCAAGTTAATGTATCCTTGATGAAATGAAAATTATTAATTTCTTTTTTTTAAAAGATAAAAATAAAAAAACCTAACCACAAACTTTAAGCAGAATTGTATATACAATAACTGCCATGACAGCGAACTGGCTTATGGCAACACTTCTTGCAATAGTGCACACGCCATTCACCTAAAACTCTTTTCGATGCAATTCAGACTACATACAGTGAAAAATACACCCTAACCTCAGTCGTTCAAGACAAGACAAGCAGGAATTTGAGCACTTTAAACATCTTGTTGCTCTCTTTTTCCTTTCCGTAAAAGTGTTCCCGTTTTTAATGCCAGGAAGCAGTTTTGTGGAACGATGATAGAAAAATTGATTGTGAAATCAATTTAGCGTGGCTATCGATTTCCCCATAAGGGGAAGGAAAGCAGACCGTGTGAATAAGATAATGGAATATGGAACGGGGGAGCAAGAGCCCAGAAATGGGAAGTGACACTGGTTAATGGAGTAGAACTGGGATGTTTTAGGTGGGATATGAGTGTGTGTGCACATACATCCATGTGAGAGGTCCCCACAGCTACAATAACACTCCACATTTTGCTCTGCATTTCAACTCATCCATTTTAAAAGGACAGCTGATGCAAAAATTTAAATTTGGTCATTATTAACAATCTAAATCAGGTCCAAATCAGTTAGCTGTTATTTACCCAAAGAAAACAAAATGAGCATTTTTTAATTACAGTATTTCAACTAATCACAGCTTTAATCTCAAAAACTGTATCATATATTGAAGGATCATGTCACACCGAAGCATGGAATAATGGCTGTGGAAAATGGAATTAAATGACATTTTACAATATATTAAAATTAATTAAATAAATGCAGTCTTGGTGAGCATATTGACCCCTACGTTTTAGTAACATATACGAAAGGTGGATTCCTACCACCTGCAGCAGCACTGTTGTAAACCCCCAGACATTTTACAACTGTTCCACATCATTGGACAGACACAGATTTTGTCAATGACTTATATTGGAAAGGAAAGAAAGTCGGCCTGGAAGAAAGGCTCAGAGCAGTGAACACACACAATATTGATGAAACAATGTGCATCTAGACAGCACTGAACACGTCGCTGCTACGAAAGTGACTGTCACTTCATTTAAAATCATTCACAGTTATTTAAATTGTCTGGCCATAACTACAGTATAATAAGTGAAAACAATGAGCTGTCATTCCTCCTGTGTGATGGGTATATGACTCATTGTACATGCAGAGCTAAGCTGTGCCATTAGCAGTCAATGCATCAAGCTATTTCAGGATTTCTAATAAGTATTTATCACTGGGGGAATCCTACTTAATGAAATTCACATTATTGTCTCTGCATACATGACAGCAACGGATGATTATTTCAGCCTGGCTGCACCAGAAAGAAAAATAAATAAATAAATAAATGCAATAACCTGAAAATGCTAGCAGGCAACCTGGACACATGTGGTCAAATCATTCCTTCATGCATTGTCAATACCAGTTTCTCAATCAACTATTAGAGCTACATATTGTAAACAAAAACAAAGAGAGCACTCATAAATAAGTCTGGTGCCAACACAAACCAAAACTGTCAGTATAAACAGCATGTAAAAGAGGAGAAGTAAAAATAAACTCTAGAAAGAGAGTAGGAAAATAATCACAATGTGTTTTTTCTTCATCATGAGATCAAAAAGCATGACAAATGCAAAGAATATGTAAAACTGGAGCTTGAAACACTGAGGGCATTTAATGGTCTCGTCCTTCTATGAGGACATTGAGTCGTTTGTGTGAAACTCTCAACCAGCTACTGTCAGTTTAACAGATCTAACCTGATGGTAGGTCCATTACAGGGAAGACCTGAGATGGTTAGAGATTAGAGGTGCGATTAGAGGAAGAACCCAATTATCCCTCAGCATGAGACTGACCCCTCGAGACACTTCCGTTATTGATTTCCAATTACATCACTGCGTCTTTCATTGGACAAGCCTGATAGACAGAAACAAGCAGAATTTCATGTAGAGTTCACATGATCACAGAGACACATTAAGCACATGAACAATGGATTCAATATGCATTATGAACAAACTGGCTTTTATATGTTGAGAATATAAACAATTTAAATAAGGGAAGATTCATTCAAAAGATTCAAAGACCCAAGTCAAAAGGCAGCAAAGTAAAATGATTTCAAATGATTCTTTACAAACTGAAAGGCTGTTACTGCCCCCTTGTGGTAGAAAAAAACTTACATTTTTTTCTTTGGTAACATGAAATGACAGTAACAACTGGTGCAAAAGTCACTGATTTATGCTCTGAAATAAACTGTCAAAATAAACTGTGAAAATACTGCAATGAAGCTGCAAGTAAAACTGAAAAACAGCGTTTATTCCCATTGGTTACATTACTTATTTTACATTTAAAAACAAACAAAAACTACTGTTCAGATTAAATCTGAGCAGAAACCAGGTTTGGATAAAACAAACAAGCAAACAAACAAAACAACCAAATAGACTTCATTATATAATTGCATTGACTTAGGATGAATTGTTTTCTATTCCATACTGTGAGGCATATAATGGCAGTGAAACAGCAGTCTTTGTACCACACAAAAATGTTCAAGATCAATTTTGATTGACATCCTCAAAAAGTTAAATAACAGCATTTATTAGAAAAAAAGCAAAGCTAGTCCTATTGGTTTACTGTGTGTGAAAGCTCTTTCGCCATCTAATAGCTGAGGACAATAGATTTCCTATTCAAAGAGTCCTCAATTGCTACGCTTAATATACAACAGATACTGAATCCACTTTGTTACGGGAAACAACACAGTACTAATTAAAGCAGAGGATAATAACCCTAAAATTCCATATAACTCTGGTAAATTTTACTTAACACTGCCAAAAATACATATGATCATTTTGAGAGAAAAAAAAATTACATGTATGGCAGTATGGTAGTCTTTGCTATCAAAATACCTTTTTCCATAAATGCCACCTCACCTGGCAGTTCCTTAACCTTCATAAAACAGGCACGTGTGGATGAGAGGCAAAAGCCTGAACAAACAGAGCACAAATTGTCCTCAAATCATACACTAGATCTGTTCAGGTATAGAAAAACAAACAAACAATGGAAGGAAAGAATTGAGCATCTTCAGCAACCAAAGGAAGGGTTAGGAAGTGAAAACTTTGCCATTGGCCTAACTACTTTTTTTTTCTATTGTAGCTCTGCATCCATAAAAAGTTTAATACTTCATATCTGTAATACAACTGGTTATCTCAATATAGCACAGGAATGACATGTGACTAGTCATCCCATTTGATGTCATCAACCAAAACTAAGTTTATAAATAAATAAATATTCCCATATAATCTGTTTAAAGCACCTGTCCAAAGAAAATCCCTTCACCAGGCCTACTAAATATCACGCAGCAGTAATTCCTAGAGCTTTAGTCTTTAAGTGCCTGAAAAATGAAAGGGGGAAAAAAAGAAAAATTACATTCTAGTCTTCTAAAATATAGTAAAACCAAAGATGGTCAAGTACATTGAAAGCACAATAGCAAACTATCCGGTCTGTTTAAAGTAGCAAAAGTTAGGATTTTAATTCTTCATGCAGGCACAAATACTAAAGCCATGCATTTCTTCTGGGTCTGCTAATATTTTTGACCCATAATTCACACCTTTCCACTCTCAGTAGCAAATCAAGGCAGTTAACCCTCTCTTTCACCTTACAGATGCTAAGCAGATGCAAAGAGATCACGTTTTGTTAAGCTAACAAAACGATGGCAAACCAACAATACGAGGACAGTTTCTTTAAATTACATTCTGTACATTATATATACTTGATTTGTACTTTACAATATAAATCATCATCATAGATACACTGTACTATGACACTGATAAACTGTGCTTTCATTTTAGCCCAGAAATGATTTTTCAGTCTCTCTGCCTTCTTCCATATAAGGGAACATTTTTTAAAACTAGTATGTGAGTGTGTGTTTATAATACATGCGTGCCTTTAAGATGTTTCACTCATGCTATGAAGGTTTTAATGACCTTCTGTATAACCTGGCCACAGCCTGGGCAAGGAGCATGAAATTTGTGCAGCTTGCGGGCACAGGGGAAACATGTGATCAAGTGAGCTGTGCGGCCGTGGATGATGTTGCCGTTGCGCGGCCGCACTCGGCACAGCTTGCAGGGTTCCAGTATGGCCTCTGGTTGGCATTCCGTCTCCATGTCTAGCGTGTCCTGGCTGTCTCCCTCTGAGCTCTCCTGTAAGTGGTGGTGAAGCTGGGAAGGAGCCTTTCCTTTAGACGATGAGGTGGATGAAGGGGGGATGTTTCTAGCGATGTGGTGCGAGGGGAGGACGACGGGGTCAGACACAGTCCTAAGGCAGTCAGGCATGTCGATTCCATCATCATCCTCCTCGTCTTCATCCCTCTCAGGACGTGAACTGCAAGCGGGGATGTCTGGCACAGAGATGGAGTGCACAAGACGAGGACAATCCTTGTACCAGTCTTTCCGCAGAGCCCAACAGCGCATACAGTACCTTTGAAGAGGGGTGTTAAATTTGCGGCACTCTGAACACTGCCACGCATCCTGCCAGAAGAAGAGGTCATTTGAATAAGATATGCCTTCCATGTATGTTTAACTATTTTAGAACATAAACGGAACAAAGATGATAAACTTAAATATACACAAACAGTTATTTAAATCTTACCCTTTAAATATTAATTTCATTATATAAAACTGTTCAAAAGTTTGGGATGAGTACATATAAAACTTTTATTCAGCAAGCAAAAAGTGACAGTTAAAACATTTATAATGTTGCAAAGGGTTTTGAAAGTAATCCTGTTCTTATTCAAATTTTTATTCAAAGAATCCTGAAAAAAAAAAAAAATCAGTTTTACTGTTTTCCAAAAAAAAATCTTAAGCAGCACAACTGTTCTTAAAATATTAATATAACAAGAAATGTTTCTTGAGCACCAAATCAGCATACAATTATTTCTAAAGGATTATGTGACACTGAAGACTGGAGTAAGGGCTGCTGAAGCTTTGCCATCACAGGAATAAATTACATATATTAATTATCTCATAGCAAGGACATCGTTAAAACAATCCATGTGACATCAGTGGTTCAACCATAATTTTATGAAGCTACAAGAATACTTTTTATGTGCAAAGAAAACAAAAATAAAGACTTTATTCAACAATTTGTCGCCTCTGCGTCACCCTGGCACCATTTTGGAGAGTATCCACTGAATGTAAACAACGTATGCAGCACCACGCGGAAACATTTCCGTTTTCGTTCAGATCAAAGCGTACAAAAAGAATTCTCGTAGCTTTGTAAAATTACGGTTGAACCAATGATGTCACATGGATTATTTTAACGATGTCCTTGCTACGTTTCTGGACCTTGATCGTGGTAGTATCCTTGCTGTCTATGGGAGGGTCGGAGAGCACTCGGAATTCATCAAAAATATCTTCATTTGTATTCCGAAGATTAACGAAGGTCTTATGGGTTTGGAACGACATGAGGGTGAGTAATTAATGACAGAATTTTCATTTTTGGGTGAACTATTCCTTTAAGTACGTAGGTCAGCATCGGCATTGGCCATTTAAAAACAATTTAAAAATGGTTGATCACTAATAAAGAACAGCAAAAGTACTATTTTTCTTATACATATACCTGTGTGGAGATCTCAGTATCAGTGTCGTCACTTAAACACTGCGAGTCATCATCCCGATCTTCTTGCATCTGAAAGTGAAAATGAATTGCATTTAGCTGGATATGATGACTCAATGTTAAAACGAAACGGTCAATAAAGAAAAAACGTTACCTTCCTGTCATCTTTACTATCTTTCCCGGTCTCCTCTTCCTCGTGTGGGGACTCCGCGTCACTTCCCTGCTCCAGCACTGCCTCCTTCATCTCCACACTAACTTGCTCGCTCTCTGCCTCATTCAGGAACCAAAGATCATCTGTGGTGTCAGAAACGATGGCCGTGTCCTCATCCTGTCCGGGAGAAAGCTGTTCCCTCAGTCTAGTTGTGTGACAGTCTCACTACAATGACTTAACTCCTATAAGATTTTTTTTTGGGGGAGTGTTCAGGGTATTGTGTCCTCTTACTTGATTGGTGTGAATATCCGTTGAACCGTTGCTCCGGCGAGTGTAATTACTTCGTAAGTTACCCAGAAACCACCAGGGCAAACCAGAAAGGTCCCACTCTTCCAGCGTAAAGTCTAGCTTTGGCCGTTTGCAAGCAGACCTGGGCAAGCCGTCTGAGGAATCTGTAAGGATAGATCAATATCTGATCTTAAAATACAAATTACAATTGCAAAAATGAGGGATGATGATGACATTGATAATATTGTCTAAACTAAAGTGTGTTTGGTGGTTCATGCTGACCTTCATCAGGATCACGTGGCCTGCGTTGCGAGCAGCTCTGCGTTGCACCAGTGCTGGAACTACCAGCAATGAGAGCCTGTCCAGAGCTAATCGACCCACTGGAAACCTACACGGTAAGGGAAAAATCGAATCAGCATACAGTAATGAGATGACACTCGGTAGGACAGCAGTTCCTTCACAGCAGGCGCCCGTGGGTGTGGCAACAAAGGCCAAGTTCTCACAAGTTGTGGGACGAGAAAAAAAAAGGAAGTTTCTAAAAAAGTTGCTTAGAATGGGTCAAAAATGATGGAGATATTAGACACCGCTGCAGCTGTAAGTGCAAATAAAGTAGCAACAATCAAGTAGACACCTTGTATCTAAATTACATCTCAACAATAATGCTAGTAATGCCTAATTACTAGTAAAAAAAAGCCAATCCAAAATAACACCTTTTAAAGTTCATATTATTAGCATAAATAACTCAAAGCCTTTCTATTTAAAGTCTAGCACAAATTAGCACAAACGCATGACGGTACCAGCCACCTCCTCCCAGACTGCTTTTCCCAACTCCACCTGACTTCATTCCACCAACTCACAACCGTAAACCGTCATGCCAATGGTGTTAAATGTGGATGGTGTATGACTGAGGGGAAAGGGGAGAAAAGGGCCAGTGAACCGAGAAGGAAGCTGCAGTCCTTCCGAAAGAAGCAACGATGCAGAGAAGGAAACTCTGAGTGACAAACAGAGACAGGTACTCTGTCCCCCAGCAGCCAGGCCCATGCTGGTGGCTTCACCGGAAGGACCACCAGACCAAGCCGGCCGCGGGGAAGTACAGAGACGGTGCCACTCTGTACAGATACGGCTGGCGGAGACAGCTGCCGCCCTCCCCTTCGGCAAACAGGCTACTAATCATGATGCAATTCTACACACAAAAATTGCATTGTAGCAAAAGTCTGAGCAACTACAATGTATAGAAAAGATGTGAAAGCTTGAGAAGACAATTATGGGCATTAAAGTAACATTGACTAGAGCACACATAAAAAAAATGGACAAAGCTGACAAATGTAAAAGGCTGTAAGTATTGTATGCTGAAAAATCACCCATATAATGACCTAAATCATCTTTAAATTTTTTTTTAAAAAAGTACAATACATTTTGTACTCAAAATGCCCTGCACAAAGCTCTTTTGTCAGCCATTCATTTACAAAGAAGTCACAAGTAACAGAATTAATCAATAGATTAGATTTATCATGATCAAGATTCATTTAATTTTCTGATCAATTGTTTGCCATGAAGAGGAGTTGCGGACACTGTTTCTCCTGTGCACCATGCTTTAGTTTTACCTGACCGGGATCTTCACTCGGAGACTCATTAGAATCCTTGCCGACTGAAAGATTCTTTGCTGCATCTGTATTTCAAATAAGACATAGTAACAAAACAAACAAAAGAAAAAAAACTGCCCTTTATTCACCAAGCACACCTCAAGCACACTTGTCCCAAACATAATGCCTGAATCTGTGGTGGAAAATGGGGTTTATAATAAATATCAGTTTTATTATTTAATCTTTTATTTAACCTAGTCAAGTATTTAACATCAAGTCAAGATTCTGTATGAAGATCGCACAGTACACTAAACTGATAGTACAATGACAAAGTTAGGGAGAAAAACATAAAAAAAAGTTTTTACATACCCACTGTAGCACACACATTACATCACATTCAGACATACATACATACACACACACACACACACACACACACACACACACACCTTAAAATGAAAGGTGGGGCTAATCAAAATTAGAGAAAGCAAGAGCGTAAAAGGGCTAAATGACAGCATGACAAGTCATTAAAGATCATTCAAAATATGCATCTCTGGGAGATCAAATTCAACAAGAAGAAGAATGGACTTACCCGAATTATTCAAAATAAACAAATTCCTCTTCAACATCTCATACACAGGGCTATGAAAGGCAGAAAAGAAAGATGTAAATACCTGATACATGTTAATTATCTCGAGGTATTCAGAGCTGTTAAAGGGGTAATTCATCCAAAAAAAGACAACTCGTGTCACCATTTACTAAGAAATTTTGAAGAATGTTGGTTCTGACTTCCATTGGATGGATATTTGTCCAAACATTCTTTTATGTTCCACAGAAGTAGTCAAACAGGTTTGGGTCAGTGAGTAAATGAATGTTAGCGCCCCCTTGTGTCAATTTGGAAACATACTAATAAATTATCAGTTGATAATGTACATTTTCAGCTGTATTTGACTGCAATTTAAGTAAATGTGTGTGTTTAATTTATATTGGTCATCAGCCAACCAACCAGCTGAAAAACAACTGAAAAACCAGACACAAATGAGAGACATCTTTCTGTTTTCTCTGCCATTTAAATCTCCTTTCTGGAAGTTATGAGCTCACCTGGGGTTCTTAACAGAAAAGCTCCCCACTTCCAGTAGCTCTCCAAGTGGGTCATCTTGACAGTGGACAATGTGCTGCCTCTGTTTGTCATACAGCTCCTTCATCATGATGTACTGTCCCAAGTAGTGCATGACCTAATTAAAAACACCATCATTATTAAATGTACCTTATCAAGCTGTTCAAACTCTTATCCAAAGCATTTGTCAACAAGCAGAGGTCAGCTCATAAACACTCCTCACCTCCTTCAGGGTAAACACCTCCTCCCGAGCACCTGCTACTCTCAGGATCTGCAGCAGAGGAGCTCTGGGGTGGACCTGCAGAATCAAAAAGCCACGTTTAACAATATGAAGCCTACTTTATCATATTTGATACATGAACTTATAAAGCCTCTAAATTATAAAATAATCAAAACTTTGCTGCAAAACCTGTTGCACACAACCTACTACACATCCTATGATTGATAATTACTTTTTTAGATAAATACTTTTTCAGTAAGTAAAAGGCCTTTTATAGTCTAAGTGTAAAAATATCCACTTTCAGTTATGAAATCTTCATGATCTTGAAATTGTATGAAGTAAACGTAAGAATAACTTGTTAGTAATAATTTAAAATGAACATTTACTGACTGAAGCAACTTTTACTAACTGGTGTACGGAATTATCCATACATTATTATTTATTTATTTATTTTATTTTTAGAAAAATCATGTTAAAATGTAAATACTAAATATGCTACAACGGGCTTTTGGGGAATTTTTATTTGTACAGCTCTCAATAAATATTATATCGCATTATATGTTTTATATGTAACTGAATCCCCCCAAATCGCATATTTTTGGTTTCAGTTTGGGCCTCTGAATAAAACTTAGGTGTTTTTTGTTTTTTTAATGAATAAGAGCTCCATATTCTCATATCTTACTACCTATGCCTGACGTATCAAATAAGACACAAAACACATATGCATGAACATTTTAAAAAATATATTTCGTCTGTTCAACAAACAGTTCCATTTCTTAAAAATAACAAACAAATAAAATTAAAAGATTTTTCTTCTAGTCTTGTCACACGTCAGGCTTTACAGGGGTAAATGAACTATGAAATATTGCTCACCTGAGTCCCTTCCCCTGGAAGAGTCCTGCATGAAGAGCTTGGCCCCGTTAACTGAGATGATGATGATGTTGATGACAATGAGGTCATGATTAACTACAGAACTGTGAGGAAACATTTATATTCAGTTTTATTTATACCAACAAAGGGCTGTCTTTCAAAACCTAGTGAGCGTCTAACAAGACAGCATCTCTGGACATCACAGATGCCGTTCAGATCGAGATTGACAGCTCAATAGAAATCAAATGCATGTTAATAATATGTATACAGTGCACTCGAGTGTTAACTATGATAAAAAGAGAAAAAAATAGATAAAGCTAATGTATTTTCCTGAGGGCGTCCTAATGTAGCCATCAGCTAACTACAAAAAAACAACTTCTATACCATTTCACGCGCACAGGACATGTTGGAGACGAAAATGCTTTACTTACCATTACCCTAGTTCTTGCATTTGGATAATAAGGTAAACTGTGATAGCTGGCTGGGGTTAATTTCAATTCTCCGAGGTTGAAACAAGGATGCTAGGCTAACGTGCGCGAGCTATCAGCGTGCGACACTCAGAAGCAAAAGAGCCGTTAATGTTTAAACTAGACCTCGCGTGATCGTGCTGGAAGTGCATTCACACTCACCGTGTTATCTGTGAACGATTACATGGTTTCCAGCTCTAAAAGAGTCAGAATTTGCGTGAAGAAAGGGAGAGGTGTGTGGGGTTTTTTGAACAGTTGCAGTCAGTGGAAGTTGACGTGGTGTACGCCGTCATCGGGGTGCCAGACCTTACGCAGTTCCGGCGCCACAGTGACCTTTACTGCAATTCCCATTAACCACCCTCAGAAATAAACACAAGCACGGGAATATGTGTTTAAAGATTTTGATACGGTTGAAAAAATAATAATAATAATAAAAAAAATAAAAATAGAAAAACATATATGTCTTTCCCTCTCTCTCCAAAAGCTAAAGAGATGAGCTTCAAGATTCTAAATGAGATTTACCCCACTAACGAATTTTTAAGATTATTATTATTTATTATTTTTTTTTTTTGTGAAACAAGTATTGAAACTTTAGATCATGTGTGTTTTTTTTTTTTGTGATACGGTACAATCCTTTTGGAGAGAGATGCAGAACTGGTTATGTTCCACCACTCAATGTGAAGGTAGTCAGGTTTGGTATTTTTCTTGAAAACAAAGATTTTGAATTTGTTATTAATTTTCTGGTATGTTTTGGGAAGTTTTTTATTCACAAGTGCAGATGGTTTAAATCTAAACCCAACTTTATCCAATGGTGTAATGAGGTAAAACTCTTATATAAATCGTTAAAATTTGTTAAGAATAATAAAGCCCTTAAATTGACTTCTCTGTTGAATTTGTATAATTTAATTTAAAAGCCCTTTTTGTTGTATTTTATTTTTGAAGCATCTTATGTTCTTATTTTTCTTTCTGGTTTAATTTGGTTTATTTAGACGTTTATTTTTGTTGTTGTTCTTGTTCTATTTTTGGTTATGCTCAACCAAGGCTGAATAAGATTGGATTTATTCTGGAATGTGATTATGTACCTTGTTTGGTTGTAAAGCTGAATTAATAATAATAATAATAAAAAATAAATAAATACAAGTCTACTGGGCATCTTTGTTTTGATGTTTTCTACGTTTTCTGGTGTATTATCTGTATTAAGCAGTGTTGGGAAGGTTACTTTTGAAATGTTATAGGTTATACATTACAAATTACCTTATTTAAAATGTGATTAAATCTGATTACATTTTATTACTTTTTAAAATTTCTAATGTTTTCAACTGTTAATCATTTTCATTTAAACCAGACAGCGTTACCTTACAGTACTCAAAAATGATTATTGTCAGACTTTCAAAATCCTTTCAAAATTAAGATTATAATATTTTAATTTTAAATCACAACCACCACAAAAAAAACAAAAAAAAAAACAAAAAACAAATCCTTGCATAGCTATGACAGGAAACACTGGCATCTGGAATCACATGAAACAAGGACATGAGCCTCATTGTATTTCAAATTCTAATGGCTTTATTTATATAGAGAGATTTGTATATATGTATGTATAGTTTATATAATAACTTTGACTTCAATTGCTTGATTATCCTTTTTTTTTCATTTTTGTTCTGTTAGATTTAAACGACAGGACATAAAGAACAAGGCATTCCACATGATCATATATTACAAAAAAGTAAAGAAAACTTGAATGTGTGCACATCACACACATACATTACATAGATAATACACTTGCGTTAGAATAAATAATGAAATATGGGCATGACTGAATTCACTTCGACAAAAGAAAGCAAGCGTACAGAGAGAGAAACGGAAAGGAAGAGAGAGAGAGCATTGTTATGACAGCTAAGAGAAAAATAAATATTTTAATCCAATGAATCTGTTGCATAGTTTGAAGCAAGCAGGACTGACATTTCAGCATGATAATGATTCTCATAAAAGCTAAATGAAAGAAGGGCTCAACAAAATCTAGATTTTTTTTTTTTGCCAATTAAAACACACACTGACTGCAGACACCGTTCGTGACTTGTCAGATCAAGATCTTCTCTAGCACACACGCGCACGTACTTTGTTGTCTGAATCCAAAACATACTCATCTATTCCCTCCAAGTGTGCATTGACAGTTAATGAAATGGTAATTCAGCTGCTTATGATTTTTCCCATTCATGCAGCATTAAGATTGACACATCTGGGTCAACTTTACATGAATTTAGCATGGATCAAAATGAGCTCAACTAACACTTTGACAATGGAAAACAAACCAAGTGTACACTACTTTCCGACAAGAACATTTTGAGTCAACTTCTCATCATTAGACACAGCTTCGGTAACAGTGTATCCCCCTACTGTCACCTTATAGCCCTTAAAACTACATTACATTAGGTGAGCACATATTCTCTGGCATCTTAAAGAGACTGTAAACACATACATGACACTGGGTCACATTGGGCTTTTTAAAATCACCAGTCGACATTTTCAATTCAATTATGCAAAACAAATGCAAAACATATTCACTTTCAGTTGGAATCAATTAAGGCCGCCACACTTTCCCAAAACCAATGATCAAAGACAGTTTTCTCATTTTTAATCAATTACTCAGGACAAAATCAATCATACACAGTGGTGCAGGTTGTCCATGTGGTCCATTGGCACTTCTGTGATCCTAGAGATGTAAATAAAAAATAATAATAATAAAAATAAAAAAATATATAAAAAAAAAAAAAAAATCACAAAACACTACATTTCTGTATCTGTAAAGTGACTGTAAACAGATTTTTTCCCCCCAACATTTTATCCCTCGCCAAGCAAAGCCCTTATCCTTCAAAGAGATCTTGTTCAGTAAAAGTAACACAGAAACCTAATTTGAATAGCATAAGTCATTAATGACATGATTCTGCTTATGATAAGAATAAATGGTAATGATGTGCTTTAAACTAAACTCTTAAATATAATGGTTCCAAAGGGGGGTTCTCAAAAGAACCATTTTCTTCTGTAGAGGCCATTCACACAGAATGTGTTTTAGCTTTGAAAAATGAGACACACATGCAGTGGAATGGTGAAAATGAAAGGAGTTGAACCCGGCCCTTAGTTTAACTTGAGCACTGCATTTTTATAACACCATCTAGCAAGTTTACACACAAAAACAATGGGATTTAGTGCGGTGGAATGGACACATTATGTGAACGGCCTCTTAGAATGAAGAACATTTTAATAATCCAAAGAACCTTTCGTGAAATGGAAAGGTTCCATGGATGTTATGGAACCATAGATGCCAATAACCTAATTTTAAGAGTGTATTTCACATGCATTAATTATATAGACGTTATTGGATTGATGACTGCACATTCATTGGCTAATGGAAATAACTAAACCTAATTTGTATGAGTTTATTAAACAATGCTCTCTTTCTCTCAAAACCCTCAAATAGAGGAAAAGAGTAGGAATAAAGAGAGTAAAGGGAATCAGTGCATTTCAGGAAAGTGAAATGGGGACTCATGTTGCCTACCTTGAAAACGCAAGTCCTTCAGCTTTACTGCGCTAGCGTCTTTCATCTTTGATGGATCATGCATGGATGAGAGAGAGCTGTCTGGATGGAGTCGGTAACCCACACAATAAGGTGATGGAACATCAAAGCTCGTACCACCAAAGCTCGCAATTAAGCAGTTCAATTGACAGCCACTGCTTATGGCTATAAAAGTAACGAAACGAAGCCAGAGCGAAGCGTAACTGGTAAAAAAAAAAAAGAGCAGAGATTGTTCAAGCACATACACTGAAAAAAATGACTCATTGAATTTACTAAATTTTAAGGTAAGTGGTTGCAATCAATTTATTTTAGCTACATTTAAATAAACAAATTTAGTTGAAAGTTAGTGAACTAAATTTGTTTATTTAAATGTAGCTAAAATAAATTGATTGCAACCACTTACCTTAAAAAAATTCAGTAAATTCAATGAGTCATTTTTTTCAGTGTACTCTGGCAGTCATTCCCCAATTCCCACGCCCCAGTAATTAGGAAATTTAATGGAGTAGTGCTCTCTCGTGATGTCTAGACAAGAAACGAGACGCTTTCATCTCCTCGGTATGGAGCGTTCTTCTCTGAAACAGCATCGAGTCAGTGTGTGTCTCCTTCGCAGAGTCTACTGATGTGAGTGTGTGTGCGTGCGCGTTTGTGTCACATTCATTCTGGAAACAAGTAAACATTTGGGGACGCCTCATTCCATATGTAATCATGCAGAACATTAAACACATATATTGAACAATTACAATTTTTTTTTTCCAATGCAGTTTTTTTCCCCAAGTACAGCGTGGTTTAAGCTACACAGGACACTAAAAATACCAATCGCACCAGGTTGTACATATTGCTTTGAACCACCAATTTGTTTATAAGTAATGCATGCCACATCGATGATATTATGTTTATACAAAAATAACACCAGTATATATTACTGTGTTTCATATGAATTACAGAAATCAGATGTTCTATTGACTGCTTTCCCCGCAGTCAAATACAATTTTCATTTCACTCAACATCAGATGTAAATGGACTAAATATATGCAAAATAAGTGGTTATAACTTAATGTTATATTCCAGTTTTAAAACAATCTTTTATTTACAGCTGTGGTGTATCACTTCCTCCCGTCCCCAACCAAGCAAACAAGAACTGTCAGACAACTTCAGTAGAGTAGTAATGCATTAAAATTCAAAGTTATTGCACGACACCTTGAAGCGATTCTCAGTTTACACAATGCGAGAGAGAAAAACATGTGCAATAACAGAAATCGTTCTGAAGAGCTATTAAAGGGAACCAGAAAAGAAAAATAAAGACAATGGCTTTGATCGTTTCCCCCTTTTTTCTGCATCCATTCTGATCAAGTATTGAAAAAAATAGAAGTGAAGGGGGCACATTTTAGATCCTCATGGGAAAGAAATATCCAAATATGGATGAAATCCAGTTATAAGTTATTCCAAATGAACAAGAACAAAGACATAAGTCTGTACAAAGCAACACTTTGGCAGAATTTATAAAAAGCTCTAACTGGAAACCGTTCGACTGCTTCCACATCAAGTCAAATACACTTGTACTTTCGTGTAACATACAGTATGTATGCTTCATTTATATCCAGAGCTGTGTATGACAAAAATGTTTTCACAAAGACAAATCAAAGTTAAATGACAACACAGAGAATACGTACTGTAATAATCTCTATTTTCCATAGCCGACACTCTGCCACTTTAACGGGCGATACAGAAATCACACAGAAAATAAATTATGCTTTATCAGTCTAAAAGAACATAGAAGTTGAGTTCGAAAACCTCAAAACCTTTCATTAACATATCCCACTGTAGTCCAACAGATTCTAATTAGGTGGCGAATCATATTTTACACACATCTATTTGGGGCAGCAGGTTTGGAGTACACTATTTGGGATAAGGCCATTAAATGCTCACTCTTCTGCTGACAACTCGACCAGACCCCTTGACTTTGCAGTAAACACTTAACTTTCTCAGCTCAGACACCACATGTGGTTACAAACATGGCATAAATATTATATATATATATATATATATATATATATATATATATATATATATATAAACTGTAATATGTACTCAACTGCTTATTTTGCTAATTTGTCATGTCACCAAACTCTCTGGCCTATACACCTATATTTATATATTTTCCCAAAATATTAAAAAGTACTTAATATAAAAATACAGAACAATTGTAAAAAAGGAACAAAACATTGTTTTATATGAAATTCATGCATGCTTCCCCACAATAACATACCATGTTCCACTTAAGCGAAATAACAAAAACTGCCAGTAGGGGGAAGTGCAGCATCAGCCGACTGCTGTGGAACCTTTCCGTAAACATTAAAGTGGTCCATCTAAGTTTTTTTTTTTTCCTTTTGTCTTTAGGCAGTGACTCTCTGTGTGTTTTTCGAATTTGGTTGGAAATACAAAATAAACTGCAAAAACAATGGGATATAAAAGAACAATCTATAAAATATGGCTCTGAGCAAGTAGAAAAAGGTGTAATTTGAGGAATCCATCGAACCTAGATTGGTATGAGCGGAAGGTCGGTCTATGGCAGTAGTATGTTTCGGCTAATAAAAAGCACATGTTGTTGAGGCCACACTCTCATGAAAACAGTCCAATCTAGTTTGTCATCCAGGTTTCAACAGCTCACAGGGTCCAACAGAGGCCCTTGCCACATGCTATTGTGTGTTGGAGTGTGTTTTCTTTCTTTCTTTTTCTTTTTTTAAATAGCAAAAGCATGCTTACTACGTGCAGTATCCTTACCCTCGCAGGCTAAGTTCAGGGATGGGATTTTGGAGCTCTACCAGTGCCGTCTGAGTAACTTGGAGCTTATGTGGAGCACAGCCTGATGTTAGATAACAAGGAGAACACCTAACTGCAGAGCCGAGGTGAGGAAAAAGACTGGATTTGAAAGTACACACATACAGAATCACCTCTATCGCATTTTTTTTTCTAAAGAGGAAACAAGAAAAAAGATAATCCTATTATTAGTCGTTATATCCTATAAAGGTTAGTAATACAATTCCCATTCCCATACAATCAGACACAGATGAACCTAAAGACAGATACATGCACACTATGATGAGGTGCTGTACCTTTGATAAAGTACTTGGTCAATTAGCTGGGCATTCGTTTTGAGGCAGATGAGCATTAACAAGAGACTAGAGATGCCCATTGGGTGTGATTTCGATGAGATGATGTGTAGGATGACCCTCCCTGCACCCTTAAGAGCCAATCAGGTATTCTTAACTCAGCTATCGAATAAGTTTATTATGGTCTTTTATTCTGCTAACGTTCACTATAGCAGCCTTACATCTGTACATATAAAGTGATAGAACACCCAAAATGAGCCTAATAGCATCGTATGTGACAACGTCTGAACACATGACATAAATGTAGTGTCTGAACCACTTAAAATGTCCATTAGAGATTAAAATCATTTTAAAAACTAAAACAACATGGGTAGCTTCACTGCCATGTTTTTCAAACCACCTTAAAACAGAGAAAATTAAGAGAGAGTAGAGAGAGAAATCTATTCAAATAGCAACTGAGTGCATGAATATAATCGCCTGTATCAGCAAAAAAAAAAAAAAAAAAACCAGAAAAAAAAAAATTAAAAAATAAAAAGAACTATGTAACTGAGAGTCCTGGGACAAATAACAAAAATTATTACAGCATTACACAAGACCAGAGACATGACAATATAAAAATGAGAAAAATCACAACTTTAGAAGAGATAAAAATGCCAGTGACAGGCTGAGAGAGGGCGTTTGCCGCAGCGTCGCCCTCTAGTGTGTAAGTTAGGCCATGCGTCACATGGGCTGCAGCACAGCCGCATGTACTTACAGAGCGCTGCTGCTGCTGCTGCCGACACAGTGCAAGTCGAGAGGGGCAGAGGGGTGGGGAGGAAGGAGGAGAGGAGAAAGGGATCGTAGTTGCCCCATCGGCCACCGTAGGTGCTGCTGTCTCTCAGATGTGCATCAGCAGGGCTCCACCGGAGGAGTGGTGCACAGGTTTTAAAAACAGAACAAACAAAACAAAAAAACAATGATTTCGGGGCAGGAGAACGATGGGAGGTTCACACGGAGAATTCATGGCTGTGAAGAGAGCGGCCCGGGGGTTCGCCGCCACTTCCGTTTCTGGAAGAGGAGGGGAGGTGCTCGATCTCTACACAGCCCTCGTCTATCGTGGGGACGCGGGGTTCCTCCTCGGAGAGGGGTACAAACTCAGGGTGGGACATGAAGTTATGGATGGAGCTTCTTGATTCTGGCTTCTCTAGGCCCTCGTATAGGGAGCTACGGAATGCGTTCACCACCTTAATCTGCAGCAAGGAGTTGGGAGACAGAAAAAGAAGAAGGAATTAGTGGGATCGTATTGGCACGGGGTCCGCTTCAGAGCGGGATGCGCTGGATCTGGAGGGGAACAAAAATATGGTCAGTGGTGGGAGATGATTTCATTTCCACAATAGCACTCAAGCTCCTTATGAAATATCAAACAAACAAATAAAAATCAACACAAAAACAACAGCACAGACCGTTGACTAGAGAAACGGGGATAAAATGAATACAAACCACGACTGTGATGCAATTTCCTATTTGGGGCAAGTGAATGAGGAAATCAGGCATAGCATAAAACCGTAAGTGTGACACATCCATATCAATCACAAGCTTCGAAACGGTACAAACAAAAATGACCACAATCACAGAACCACTGCAAGACGAGACGGACATGCAACCAATGTTTGTTCAATAAGCTATTTAGGAGCCAAAAATGGCAGATGTTCAGCATCGCTTTTGGGTTTATGAAAGCCTGTCAGTAGGGGTGGGTGATACAGCAGTCGGAACGCTACACTGGTAGAAATGGTCAACTGCAGAAATAGAGTATTGTGTAAAACGCTGCCGCATGGTAAAAAAGAAAAGTACCAAATAACATTACATTCAGGAAGGAAAGAAGGGAAGTTACTGTTGCCAACTCAAGATTTCCTACAAAGGTTTTTCAACCATGGCAAGAAGCAATCACTGAATTACTACAGTGAATATTAAATGACATTTGGATTTACTGACTATTTATAGCCAGGAAGTGCCACTAAAAAGGACGCTACACTTCATCCACAATGTCAAACTGGGGTTATAAAAAGTTTACTTCAGAACTTCTTTTAGTTAATTTTTGTTTGAATTAATAAAAGCAATGCTGAGAGGACTTTAATAGATTTTTAATTGATTAATTACTTGTTGCATCGCAATGGGCATCAAAAGTGGCTCAACTCGTCTAAAAGTGTGCATTTTTAATGGAGGGCAACTGCCAGGAAAAAGATCCCATTTATTTTCTCCACAGGGAAATTGATTTTGAACAATCACTTCTGAACTATTAAAGACAGAGCTACTGTTGAAGCCACCAACCCACATTATTTCAACTTATTTATTTATTTTTTTAAAATAATCATGTTTAACATGGGAGTTCCTGGTCAAATCTACACTACTCATGATTATGCAAAAAAAAGCAACAGAAAAAGTCAGGTGTTGTATTCTTTCAAACAAATGTGTATTTTGCAATAAAAATGCAATAAAAGTATATAAAATATATATATATATATATTGTTTTACATATAATCAATATCCTTAAGTCAGTTGTTTTATATTTATCCATAGTTTTCATTGTCATTCACAATGCTTCATGGGATTTTCAAATACTTTTTCTTTGAATTAACATCATACATGTCAATGTTCCTCACAAACCTACTACATGGCTTTAGAAGTAGTCTCATGGACTACTTTCATGGTGCTTTTTAATTTAATTTTCTGCTTTACCACCCACCCCTACCAGTAGGAGTTCTGCTTTTGTAAGAGAGAGGTAAGACCAGTGAAGGGGTGAAATCAAGAGGGCATGGAGAAGAGAAGAACTGTCAGGAGGTGGAGAGAGAACAGAGAAGATGCTGTCAAATAAGTAAAACACACACGCATGCACACACGATTCCTGGTTTTAATGCTTCATAAAAGCACTTACTACGGAGTATGATGGTTATAAAAGTCTACAGACTTAATATGCACACCAATAGAGAGGATGTCAGAGTCCTTTTGAAAGGTATGCTGCTTTACATGCAGGAATGCCGACAGAACAGTTTGTCAGGTCATTTTGTGGTAATGAGTTTTGACAGGCCATTGTGCGTGCATAAGAGGGATCCTTGCTCAGTGCTGTACAGTTAAGTTACCATTCCCTTTGCTTGAGGATGTCATTTATTTTGATATGAATTTGAATTTTGTGGAAATCACACGGCCATTTTTTTTTTTAAATGTTTACTAAAAAAAAAAAAAAAAAAAAAAAAAAAAAAAAACAGTAACATGGAAGGTTTTTTTTTAACTCGAGTTTAGAGTTTTATAAACTCTTAGGAGAACAAGTAGACAGAGCATTAAAATACATAGCATGTGCATCCAGTTCTTCAAAACATATGCTCTGGGTCTCTCAGAGACTCTCTGTGCTGTGTGGTAAAACGTCAGGAACTAATCTTGCTCTATTGCAATTTTTATGGCTTCAACCTTGAGAACGATCATAAAGACAGATGTGAATTGGAGTAACTTGTTTCGCGAGGGTCTGGAGGATTTTCCCCTTGGTAACAAACAAGTCTGAAGAACCCTCTGCCCTGCCAGCTCAGCCAATCAGCAGTGGCTTGGTCTGTTCAATCCCTGTTTATTTCTCAGGTTTACATTCTTGTGCCATGCAGCTATGTCTGTCATGCTTTTTCTCCCGATTTTCTCCTCCAAGACAGAGTGAACCGTGCACATAAAATCAGGCTGTGGGTCAGATCGTGTCAAAGTGCTTGACTATGTTGTGATACCTGAAACTGATCTCACTGCGTCCTGGAAGACAACAGCCTTTATTTTAATCGGTCTAACTATTTCTGCCTTAGTTTAAAATAGCAGAGATGAAATACCAACGCACCAACACAGAAGGGAGAGGAAGTGATCAGAAGAACCGAATGTATAAAATGAATGTCTGCTAAGTTACTAAATTCCATCAGCCTGTGAAAAATGCAGGAACAGCAGGCTGAAGTCATTTGTGAAGCATCTACTCTCTCCTCATAAATTCTCACAGACCTCGTCTTGAATCACTAATTTGGATGACTAAAAAGATGACTGTAGACCTAAAATTATATTCCTATGGTACAAAACTATAAGTGCTCACTTGTATGGTGGCAATAATAATTGGTTATTATGACTAGTATTATAACCATATGTGCAAGCAATACTACTACTATTACTATTTAATTATATATTTTGTAATTCTCATATAATCTGATTTGAGCCTACCACCTACCAACGTCCTAGCTACTGCATATCGACACTAAAAAACACTCTGAACACTTCACATTTCTGTAGAAAACTCAGTTAACATTTTAATGCACTGCTTGGCAGGATATAGCTGGAATGCATCTGTCCAATTTGAATTTCACATGGTTATTTTAAAAATGATTGAACCTAATTGAACCTTTAATTTCCTACCAGCTGTCTGTATATTTGGATTGCTCACATCTATGGTGAAATGAACCCTCTGACCCTATATCTGCCTTGAGCGTGAACACACACTTTCAGATGTGTAATGCAAAAAGCACTACTGATGCAACCTAAATAAGGAAAGCAGGAAAAAACAGCCCATGACTCGTAGTTCCTTCCAGAATATCAATGAAGGGAGACGGAGACAGAGTATAATGTGTCAGAGCAGAAGACACAAGGTGTGATAAGGGGGCTGAAAGCATGAGAGTGAGTAAGGCTGCAAACGAAGGAGAGAGAAAGACAAAGAGAAGAGTGCGAGTGAGTGTGTGAAAGCAGTTGTGAAAAAAAGGAGAGGCCTGGTGTTAAAACGAGAGAGACTGTGCTGGAGAAGAGAAAAAGAGGGCGAATTCCATAGGAAAGGGAGCATCATTATGACCCCTACTTGCTATGGGGAGCACTCGGAAGGGTGTAGGGCTCATTAGTGCATTCACTACATCACATCAATAAATCTGTTACTTTTCTAAGAAATCCTTAAGATTCATGTTTATAGCTGTAATGATGTTGTTGTAAATAAAACTGGGAGTTACATACTACAATTTTTCAATATATTTGAAAACGGTTATTATTAGCTATTGTTGCAATTAAAAATAAAACTATTAAAAACGGTTTTAACTGAAATAAATCTGAAATAATAAAATATGAATAATTTATAAATGAATAAAAAAATAGAAATAGATACATTAAAAATGTTGCCTTGTCAACTAAACAGAATGTTTAAGGTGAACCAATACAATTACGGTTTATTAAACGACTAAAAATTAAAACTGAATCAACCTAACCAGTACAAAAAAAAAAAAATATATATATATATATATATATATATATATATATATATATATATATATATATATACACACACACAATACATTACTTTTAATAAAAATTATAATACCATATGAACGCTTAATCCCAGGTAAGATCTCTAATAAGCCTAAAAACTTCAGATTTACTTCTAACAGCTATTTGCTAACAGCCTTTTCAAAGGGTCCTCAGTGAAGCAATTCAGTTGCTCACTTTTATTTGTAACAATCCTATATGCGGCATCCCATTCAAGGGCATAAAAAACACCCTTTGGAATTCGTCCAGAGACAGGCAGAGAGTCAGAGAGGGAAGGGAAGGGAAGAGTTGTAACGTGACTGAAGTACAAAGCATGAGTGGGAAAAAAACAGGAAGGACCGTGAATGGCCTGCATCTGTCTCTCTGTCCAGCGGTTCATCAGACAGTGAACGTGCCATGCAGGTCAAAAACATAAAAGGCTGTGTGGAGATGCATCAAATTTGTGGAAACACCAATGACATCAAAAAGAAATGACTGACCAGAGAAGCACACTGTGTCCTGTGGCATTTAACCCCACTCTGTTCTAGCATAGGAATAGGGGCTCATTGAGTAATTTGATGCCTGCACTAAAACCAGTTTTCAGGCTTTGACTGATCATATGTTTAGATCTAACACTTCGTCCCAACTAGGTGTGACAAGTGGAGTTTCAGATCTCAGGTAATTTTTCTTTCATCGCTGACAGCTAAATGCTGTGCAAAGTGACAAATTCGTAAACAGAGCATATTTGATGTATAAAGTGCAGCTATTTAGAGCTGTACTGAATTTTTCTACAAAAATAAAGTATAGAAAAGTGTGCACATCCAACCCAAATTGCAGCAAACATCTATAAATATCTGCACACTGACCTTACTGCTCCAACTACGATAAATAACATCATACAGCAGAATTCATGAAACACAAGCAGAATCATTTCTGAGCTTGTAAAACATTTGCATAAATTGTTGCAATGAATTGTCACAGATTACTTATCAGAAAGACACAGACTTTAATTCTGATTGCATTTCATGAATGTGGCCAAATGTGTTGATATTTACTTTGTTTTGGCCAATTAGATATCACTGTCTGTGGCATTAGACAGCAAAATGCATTAAAAATTGTAACTAGCATCCATCAAAATGTCTTGATGCATGCCATTGTTGATGGATGCAACTTTTACATGGAAGATATTTTTATTGGTATATCGTTTAACCCTTCATTAGTAGTTAGGACACAGTGCTACTGTAAACTGGGTATAAATAAAATAAAACAGAATAAAGGAAAATAATAAAAATTATTCCTCCTAATTAAAGAAACTAAATAATTAAATATGTTTGGCCATTCTGGAAAAAAAAAAAAAGACAAAAAAAAAAAAAAAAAAAAAAGTTGTCCTGGCGCTGGTAACTCGCATGCAGACATCAACAAGACTGTCTAATCACACACGATGCATTAGTTCAGGCATTGGAAGAAATGCAAAGTGAATGATAAAGAGACAGAAATAATGAGTAGAAGGAGCTTTAGTTGGGAGATTGTGAGGACAGACTAAGAAAAAAAATGAATGAAAATGAGGAAGAGAGATAGGAAAAGCAGTCTAAAAAAGGGTGGTTACTGATTTACTGCAGGATAACAGGCAGGTCATGAAAGCATTCAGCATTGCCATCATGCAACAGCACTGCTAGTTTGCCGGTGTGTTATATGGCACTCACTGCCTGTAGTAGAAGAGGAAGCAGGGGCGGGCGGCCCAGCAGCCGCAGCAGAGTTGGCGGACAGGGAGGAAGAGGAAATCCCTACATGGGTGGGGCTAGAAACAGTTTTTGCGTCGTTTTGCTGGCTGACCACCGAGGGCTGGCGACGCAGGGCCCCAGGCACCGCCGTTTGGCCCGTCTGGAATGTATAAACCACGTCCATCTGCAAAGAACAGGGAGAGGACGAGGGGGGGAAAAAAAAAAAAAAAACAGAGGAAGAAAAGGAAACAGAGAAAGACAGAGACCAAGGGGCCAAAAGGAGAGGTTAGAGCAGATAAATTTGTTATTTGAAAGAGAAAAAGAGAACATCCCCTCATCCCACAAATAAAAAGTTTGGTTAGTACTGAGTGAGTCTGGCAGGAGAAGGGCTGGCACAGGAAGATAAAAAGGAAAGTTTTATGTGGAGAACTATTTTTTCCAGGAGAAAGGAAATGCTGTGAAGATGTCCGTGAAAAGAAAGGGAGCACAAAGGAAACTAGCTCTAAGAAGTACTGATGAGTCTGAATCGTACGTGTGCCAATTATTTCTTTCTTTGTGTACCACTAACCATGCATGACAGATATAAAATAGAAATCCATAAGGATTTTAAAAGTGGGGTGGTGGGACTTTGGGTGAGGGGGAGAGATAAGAAGCTAATTAGTTGAATAGTGTTTTTGCGGTCAGCTCAACAGCTCTTGATGAGGAATAAGAGCAAAGGGGTGGGAGGAGGATGAGAAGACTGTTCGGCCTCTTTTTCATTTGGGCTTGGAGGGAAGTCTGGTAGAATTAGCAGGGACGGTGATCTGAAACCACAGGGGGTCCGGACGTATCCAGGGCACATACACATTAAAACTCTCCCTCCCCTTCACACATTAATGCCCAACTGACTTGCTTAGAAGACAAAAGAAGATTATACAATGAAAACGAAAGTACACTATTTAAGACCGTTGAAATTCAGGCTAATATGGGAATACTATAGGAGAATGTTAAATTAGAATAATTTAAAATAAAATATAATAAACAACTAGATTTAAAAAAAATCCTCAATAAGTACTTGACTTGCCTAGTAAAAATATATAAAATCAATGTAAAAATACATCATATACATTTTTAAATCATTTATTTAAAATAGTTTATGGCATTGGCAAATAGCTTTTTTTTTTCTTGCTTTAAGCATAAAACTTACAAAACTGATAGACAGACAGACAGACAGACAGACAGATAGATAGATAGATAGATAAAATAAAAAGATTCTTGTTTTAAGGATGTTTAAAAATATTACTCAAATTTTTAATCAAATAAAATTTTATACAAAAAAATATTTCATAATGTATTACTTAAAAAAATTAATTAAAACATGTTTTGTCTTATCTTCAAAACGACTTTTGCAAGAACAAGTGAATTAGAGACGGTTAGATAAAGGGATAACAAAATCATTTCCAGAACGCTTTGTAGGCTGTTAATTTCACTTCACATTTACTTCAAATCTTATTCCTCTAACACATCAATATATTGATCTTTTACTCCAAAATATTGATTCCTAACACCCAAATGATATGTTGAGAGCTGTAACAGAGAATGGAGAAAGAACAAGAACAAAAGTGAAAAGGGTTTAAGATGATCCCATATGGCAACATGAATTCCCCATGACCCGGCACATTGCTGAAAGGCAAATTACACTTTTTTTAACGATACAAAATGAAAACAAAGCTAAAATGAATATGTTGTTTTCAGAAGTGACAGGAAGCAAATCTAGAGGGATAAATCAGAGCCTGTGGAATACACTGACAATCTTTGGTGGGTGGTTTACCATAGTGTTTGCTATAGAACATTCTTAACAGAACAGAACGCCCTCTCAGAACGATCGCCCACCAACACACAGACACTCCTGGAGGATCCAGATAAATACATCTGTGAACCCTCTCACTGAATCCACTCATTGTTTGTGAGCAGCAACACTGTGTCATGTATGAAGGCAATGGTAAGTGAAAGGAGGTCCTCCCACACGGCCTTCATCAACGGAGCTTAAAAAAAAAAAAAAGTCTGTTCCCAGTCGTTTTCTAGCACATCTGATGAAAGCGAGTGAATGTTGCTGTACAGTCCCCAGTTATCTCCAGGCAGGTTGTGCTGTGCATATAGTCAGAGAGACACGGGTTGCCCCACTGGCATTTCAAGAGTGTCATCTCCAGGGCACATACTGCTTTTCAACCTGGGAGCCCCAAGCAGCTCAAGTCTCTGCTTAGTCTTAAGGGGGATGCTTTTCCACAAATAAACCCATGGAGATGCTTAAAGCCCACTAGGGTGATGTCTACACAAAAACAGCCACCGGCTATCTAGAATGTTCACTAATAATGCCATTTTCAGCAACGTACATGCTGTTTGAAGCTAAAAAAAAATATATATATATATTTGTTGTTCCAAACAAATTAAAAACAAACCAATGAAATACTAGAAATGATTTTATCCCTTTTTTATGCAGGTAAGAAAATTCTGATGATAACACTGGGCAAAATAGATTGAATACATTACCCCCACTGATCATATTCTTTTATTTAGCTAAACAAATAATATACTGTCAATTTTTCAAATCTCTTGCTGTATATAATTTATAAAATTTTAAAAAGGACGAAAATTATAAAAATATAATTCGGATTATAAATTGAGGATCAATACAAAATTGCTTGACATTTTTCTTTTCTTTCTTTCAACAAATTCTGGTACCACTTAAAGTGAAGAAACAAAGTGGCATAGCAACTGTTAAACATATTGACAAAGGATCGAAATGGTCAGATCAAAAATACCAATAAACCACATATTTAAACCGTATGCTGCCACAATTTCTCCAAACAACATCTACAGTAGCAGAGTTGTGTATAGGTCACTGCTGTTGTATTTAAGCCATTTCTACTCTCTCCTGGGACACCTGCTGGAAGAGACAGGAAGGAGAGAAGCAGCAAAGAGCAGCTTACCTGAGTCTGGATGCGGTTGAGTCCTCTGAACCACAGGATCTGTCCCCTGCGCAGCTCCATCTCAGCATGGTCAATTTCATCCGCACCTTCGGTTAGCACCTGATCGGCGATGTCCTCTTTGGGGATGCCGTGGCCAGCCTCTTTCAGGAACTTGAGGCGGTGTGTGGGGACTGCAGAGATGAACTGGAGAATGAGAAGAGAGGGGGAAAAATGGGGTCAAGTGATGGCAACTGCAACTCATCAAATAGTCATTAGCACAGCGGTTGAGATTATGAATGGCTTTCCGAGAACAGGATGCTGGGAATGTGGTGAATAAATGCAAAGGTTTATGAATAATTATGGCATTTGTCCACAAGTTCTTTGTATGTTAAAAAGCAAAAAGTTCTTTTAGTGAATGAAACTTTTGAGTACAAACTACACAGAACATGAAGCTTGTTTGATTAACCATCAAAATGTTCCCCAATTTTGTGATTAAACTATTCACCAATACATTAATACTAATATACTACTGTTCGAAGGTTTGGTGGCATGTGTGGTTAGTAAACTTTTATTCAGCAAGGATTCATGAAACTGATCAATTGACAGTAAAGACTTACATTGGTACAAAAGATTTGTATTTCAAATGCTGTTATTTTGAACTTTCTATTCATCAAATTATCCTGGAACTAAAACGTATCACTGTTTCCACAAAAATATTAAGCAGCAAAATTGTTTTCAACATTGATAATAATAAATGTTTCTTAAGCACCAAATCAGCACAGTAGAATGATTTCTGAAGGAGCATGTGACACTGAAGACTGGAATAATGGCTGCTGAAAATTCAGCTTTGCCATCATAGGAATAAATTATATTTTAAAATATATTAACATAGAAAATGGTTATTTTAAATTGTAATAATATTTCACAATTTTACTGTTTTTATTGTATTTTTGATCAGGCATATCTTTAAGATAATTCACTTGGTTGTAAAATGGTTGTAAAAATTCACAGATTTTGATCCCTGCATGTCATTTTATGTTTGTTTGTTTGTTATTGAAATGTTTAGTTAAATGCTGCTCTTACTTAATTGTTTTTAATTCATTTATAAACAAGAGTGTTTTACTAGTCGTATTTAAATTTATCATTTACCTCTTCAAGTTGTCATTTTGATTGGGATCCTTATCGTTTTTGTGCCACATGAGTACTGCTCTGATTGGAAATAAATTATAGTTATATATTTCAAAAGACATCTATTTAATTTCATACATTTAAGCCACCCATGGCTTACATGTAGATACTGTTTATTAGTAACTTTTCTGGCAGCTAAATACTTTGTTTTAAAGAGTTGTAATTTAACCTCTTTAAATTTTAAAGCAACAGTTTCAAAAGGGAATTCCCAATACAGATACACACACATGCCAGTCTCTACCACCTATAGTAGCTCTAAAATAGTTCTTTAGTTATTTCTGCACAATCCCCTCTCTAGGTGCCTCTGCTGACGCTGTTTGATATGAGACATCACAGAGACAACTTAATACGTAGTGGATAGAATGCACGCTGCTTCAACTCCATGTTTAAGTTCCCAGCATCTGGTTTGTGAGGCTGCACTTGTGTACATGCACAAACAAATGCTTGCATGCACAAACACCAGCTGAGAAACCCAGTAGGAAATGGATTATGTGTGATACAACTGCCAGAAGCAGCAGACGGCTTGCAGCTCTAAAGGCTTTATCCGTACTTGATAACTTCCCCAGCCTTTTGATGACCTAACACGATGCATCAGTCCTGCATACAGAGTTTTAAATGTACCGTAAGCATGGAGGTATGGAGGCAGAGGACCGACCTTGTGCTGCTGGGCTGATGATAAAGCTCACACCACTCCACCCTTTTTCTGAGCTGAACTTTGAGATGGCAGCAACTGCACTCTGGAATTGTGTCTGCCAGCCTCCCTCGTTCCCTCCCACAGGTTTGAAATCGTACACAGCTTCACCTCCCCCTCCCCTGCCCTCCCAGTGGGATTGAAGAGAGAACTAAAGATGTTCCACATCACCCACGCATGTGCATTCTGCCATGATGTTTTCATTATTTCACCACTTCGAAGCTTGTGGATCTCTCACTTTGTCATTTGTAAATGCGCGCATCTAACTAACTCGCTGTTTTGCTCTGTTTTTTTTTTTTACTGATTAGTGATGAACAACGACATACTGCAAGGATTTGCCTTACCTGGCCCCAGAGCAGCTCACCAACTCCTATGAAGACACACCAGAGCCACTGATCGATGGTGAGGGCCGTGCAAGAGAACGGCTTCCCTCCAAACTGCACTATGATTATCTGTAACAAGGTGTATTCCATTAGTCCAGCTATACTGCAGTAAAGCAATACAGTAAGCTACGAGAGACTGAGTTACAGCAATTTCAACATGGTTAAGGGGTGTTGTTTGGATTACTTTATAAACTGTGTAGTTGTAGTGAAAATAGCTGCAACATATGGCCTCGGGTGGATTATTACTTTTATAATAAAATGGCAACAGCAACAATTAAATTTAATTCTTTTTTTTTTTTTTTTTTTTACACATTCAAAGGTCATTAGATACGATCACTATTATCTAACATAAAATTAACATTGCTTGAAAAGTATCTAGCTTTAAACACGTCAGTGGTCAGTTGCATAAACTGCTCAGACCAGTCTAATCACACAAGTTAGTAGTCTAATTGTTTCTGTAAGACCGGTCAGTTACGTAAAAACGGATTGGTCTAACTTGAACCCAAAAAGAAAGACTGATTACCAGACTATTTCAGTGTTTATGCAACTGAACACTGTAATGCATCAAATGTCTGTATCTTGAGGGTGACAATCATCTGGTTAAGCAGTTTACCTGACCATTTGTTGGGGATTTTTTTCTTTTCTTTAAAAAATAAATAAATAAAAGTTTCAAAAGTTTCACCCCATTTTGTACCCTATTTGTGGAAAGAGTCTAACTGTAGCTAAGCAGCAACTTAGCACATTAATAAACAATTCAGTTGACATGCAGTGACAGAATTGCACATATGAAGGTTTTTTTTTTTTTTTTACAATAGCTTTTGAACAAGCTAAAACTATCCCATTTTATGAAGATTATACAGGTGCATCTCAACAAATTAGAATATTGTGAAAGTTCTTTTTTTGTAAAATTTCAAAAAGTGAAACTTTCATATATTCTAGATTTATTACATGTAAAAGTTTTTTTGTTTTAATTTTGATGATTAGAGTTTACAGCTCATGAAAGTCAAAAATCCAGTATCTCAAAATATTAGAATATTAAGATCAATCAAAAAAAGGAATTTCAAAACAGAAAAGTTCAAGTTCTTTAAAGTATATTCATTTATGGACTCAATACTTGGTCGGGGCTCCTTTAGCACAAATTCCAGCATCAGTGAGGTGTGTCATGGAAGCGATTGGCGATTCGCACAGCTGAGGCACTACTGAGCCTTCAACTCATCTGTATTGTTGGATCGACTGTTTTTCATCTTTCTCTTGAAAATATCCCATAGATTCTATATGGGGTTCAGGTCAGGCATGTTGGCTGGCCAATCAAGCACAGTAATATCATGGTCAGCAAACCACTTGGAAGTGGTTTTGGCACAGTAGGCAGGTGCTAAAGTCCTGCTGGAAAAGGAAATCAGCATCTCCATAAAGCTTGTCAGCAGATGGAAGCATAAAGTGCTTCAAAATCTCCTGGTAGACGGCTGCATTGACTTTGGACTTGACAAAACACAATGGACCAACACTAGCAGACGTCACGGCACCCCAAATCATCACTGACTTCGGAAACTTCACACTGGACTTCAAGCAGCTTGGATTCTGTGCCTCTCCAGTCTTCAGACCTTGATTTCCAAATGAAATGCAAAATTTATTTTTACCTGAAAAAAGGACTTTGGACCACTGAGCAACAGTCTACTTCTTTTTCTCCTTAGCCCAGGTAAGATGCTTCTGACGTTGTTTCTGTTTCAGAAGTGGCTTGGTAGCCCTTTTCCTGAAGACGTCTGAGTGTGGTGACTCTTGATGCACTGACTCCAGCTTCAGTCCACTCCTTATGAAGCTCTCCCAAGTGTTTGAATCGGCTTTGCTTGACAGTATTCTCAAGCTTGCGGTCTTCCCTGTTACTTGTGCACCTTTTCCTAGCCAATTTCTTCCTTGCAGTCAATTTTGCATTTAATATGCTTTGATACAGCACTCTGTGAACAGCCACCCCTTTCAATAATGACCTTCTGTGGCTTACCCTCTTTGTGGAGGGTGTCAATGATTGTCTTCTGGACCATTGCCAAGTTAGCAGTCTTCCCCATTATTGTGGTTTCAAAGAACAAGAGATACCCGGAATTTATACTGTAGAGATGATCTCTTAATGAATTTCAAACGTAAATATTCTAATATTTTGAGATACTGGATTTTTGACTTACATGAACTGTAAGCTCTAATCATCAAAATTAAAACAAAAACTTTTGAAATGTTTTACTTTACATGTAATGAATCTAGAATTTATGAAAGTTTCACTTTATGAAATGTTACAAAAAAAGGTTTTTTTTTCACGATATTCTAATTTTTTTAGATGCACCTTTATAGTCATATATTTCATAAAGACATTGTTTGAGATGACACTTTGATCATTTTATCTAATGTATATTTCTACATTTAATTTTATACCTGCAGAACAAAGGTTCCCAGAACAACGCTGCAGAAAATGGGGTTCCTGTAAATTCCCTCAAACACGTTCCTCTCTCCGTGGATCTTGCGGGCATTAATCTCATTGAAAAGCTGCATCATTACGAAGACATTGAAGATTATGGTGTAGTGTTCAGATGGCGGGGAATGCAGAGGAGTGTTGCGGCCACTATCAATGTTGAAGATCTTCTCACCTTTGGGCACAGAAAAAAGGTTTCCGTAAATATGTGATGTGAAATTTTAATATCTATTTCAAAAAGTCACAGTATTGTATGTCAGGAGGAATACTGATCTCAATAAATACATGCTATTGTTAATTTAAAAAAAATTACAGTCAAGTGTAATGTCCACTGAGACATTCAGAGTATTCAAACTCTGCTGAATGGGGTCTTCTGTGCAGCTGTTCCTTAACCCAGGGGCACTGTAAACTTGTGATAAACTTGTCTAATCAGTTGGCAGCAGTACAACATGGGAACATTTACAGCAAACTCTCCTGAAGCAGTGTGACATGCTTTAGGGTTTTAGGTAGTCTGTGATGTGATCTATTGCACTGTAGGGAGCAAAGACCGGTTTATTACTGGCATGTTTTCACTGTGAAATTTTGAGTTGGGACTCTTAAAATGGGAAAAAAATCCAGAAAACAAGACAGTGAGATTTTAGCTTTCATAATAGCAAGGGCAACATTTAACATTAGAGTCCACCAAAGTTGCAATAATGGTCTTAAATTTTAACTTCTAGATTCACAAAAACTCAAATGTAAATTGTATTAAAATAATACGTACAAACGTCATGTCAAGAGATGACATGCAGAGAGACAAACACTCAGATCCATTGAGATTTGAGACGAGCGTTTCACAAGAAGTTTTTGAAGGTTTTCCCTAAAATATCCAATACTGACATTTCATGGTAAAACTTACAGATGCTTGAGGCAAATTATAATGCTTTGAATACTGCAAATATAAATACTTCTTGTTAAGCAACCATACATTCCAAACACAAGATGCAATTGACCGTTCGCAAAGAGCCTGATTAACAGCCGATCTGACCAATCAGAACGCGTATATTATGTGCCACCGCTGCTATCCGCCATCTTGCCCGACAGCTACGGCCAGTTTCCATAGAAATCCATGTTAAAACGGGGTAAAAAAGATCGACTGAATTGAAACTTTTTCAATATAACTAAATATAAATATGTGCGGAGGGTTAAGCTGTGCTGTTGTTGGCTGCCACAGGAACGGTAATAAGCTAAGGTATTCCTTTAAAGTACTAGTTTTGCGTACCAAAAACCTGTCATGTCTGGCGCTGTATGCATTGCTTGCAGTGCTTAAGTTAAAATACTGAGTGTGAAATAATAAAATAATGTTAAAACGTGTGCTCTTATTCTGTGGACAAAATCCTGTGAACTTCGCCCCGACCGGGAGACATATATGCACATGTGCACTCATCTGTTTTCAATGCAGCTAACCTCGCATCGCTTCATGTCATCTTACCACTCATTAAACTATGACAGGTCCTTTACTGCAAAAAGACAGTCACTGTGACACTCTAAAATGATGAAACTATGGTGCCATGTGCTTTTTAAAACCAATTTCATAGGTTTCACGTTATATTGTCGACTCGGAAAATATGTAAATGCACATGCCCAGTAGCCACAAATGTATCCCTTGTAACAAATCAGACAGGAGGGTAGATTAACTTCGGTGGACTTAAACTTGAAAAATGGTGTGGTGTTGCGCAGTTGAAATAAAATACTTTCTGATGTTTATGTTCATATCGTGCTTTAAGTAAATACGAAAAGATGATCGGTTCACGTGTTTGAACTGAGGCAATACAGTGATCTGTCACGACACACTGAAGAGCCACAAAACGGTTTGAATTTCTTTAAAAATGACCATTTAAAAGCTGAGGGTCCTGAGATCTTGTTTCATACCAGAAGTATCCTCTGTCGGGTGTGTTGTCAGTTTCCTCTTTGCTCTGCGATGTATTTTTCACTGCGTGAGAACGTGTGTAGTGTGAGAGCGGCACCGTTTGTCGGTCATAGTAACAGTAACTAAGGGTGGGCGGGTTTTGCGAACGGTCAATTAGCCACAGTCCCTTCCCGCATGCAAAGTTTGATGAGTTTTCACTATAGTTCAAAGTGCTATAAAAAGTAAATAATAATATTATTACTATTGAACCAAATTCATTTGGACTTCATCATGAATACCTCTTACCAGCAAAAAAAAAGAAAAAAGAAAGCCTCTTACCAGCAAAGAGAAGAGTAAATGTGATGACAAGTTGGTAAACAGCATGACCCAAGATGTTCTTCATCATAGTTCTGGAAATGAGTGGCTTATCTCGTCCGTAAGGTTTTCTCAGCAGGAGCGATTCTGTTGGGGGTTCCGTTGCCAGAGCCAAAGAAGCCAGTGTGTCCATAATCAGATTTACCCACAACATCTGAACAGCTTTAAGTGGAGAGTCCTGTAGACAAAACAAACTGAAGTGAGACTCCACAGAAAGGATATTACTACAATATTGTCATATGTAATGTAGTTAGGCAGGGACACAACAAGACTAAATGGTATATATACACACACACACATTAAAAAAAATAATTAAATAAAAATGAGAAATGCATGACAAAATTTCTAAACTTAATATTTAAATGAAAACAAAATAAAGCTACAAACAATTCAAAATATTAAGAGAACAAAAGGTATAAGACTGTAATAACGATTCTAACATAAAACTAAGCCAAACGCCAAAAACAACTACATGTACACACACACACAGACATATATGCACACGCACACACACACACATCCATAAATTCAATATTATTTCATTTCCATGTAGTTTGTTGAAGTACTAAAATAACTCAAATTAAATAAAACTAAAACTTAACAAATAACTTATACAGACATAATAGAAAAAACTAATAAAATGACAAACATAACTACAACTGTAACTAAAATTAAAATAGATAACATATACAAATCAAACTACATTAGTTTAACAGTAATCCTAAAAAAAAATAACTGTGCCAAACATACAAGTATATTATTAATATCTGCAGCACCTTTTTTTTTTTTTTTAAATGATGTAAATTTACCTGTGTGATGCAGGCTCCAGTGAAAGCAACAATCACAGCCACCACATTGACAGTCAATTGAAACTGCAGAAACTTGGAGATACTGTCGTAGACATTACGCCCCCACATCACAGCTTTGACAATGCTGGTGAAGTTGTCATCGGTAAGAATGATGTCAGAGGCCTCCTTTGCAACATCTGTGCCTGCAATACCCTGTAAGACAAAGAAAGCAACTGTTTTTTAGAATGCCTTCATAAATATTAGAGCAGTCTACTTCATGAATAACTGCAGATGCAGGTTCATTCTTGGGAAAGGAATGGTTCTCGTTAAAATGAAAGTTGAAAAAGAGAAAAACTAACTACAAATCAAAAGAATTTTAATTAGCCTTTTCTTGGCTTAGGATGTGTTTTATATAAAGACATTAAAGCTGAATTAATTTTCGGAGAAACGACCAAAGTGGTAGTTATGTGGGCGCAAACAGCACAGTAAATTGATGACCCAAATTAAACCGTATCTTTGACAGCTTCAGGGTGTCTATTTCTGAAACAATTTACTATGCCTGCCCTCATCCTAACCTAATGTCCTTCAATCGGCAGTTAGCACAACTGCACCAACTACTGGCTTTTGAACCAGACACTCTTAGATTTAGAAGATATATAGTGTGTTTGAGTGAGAAATATGAATTGCCTGTCTTTAATTCACTGCATATAAAATGAATTTCTGAAAGCACATTAATTATATCATTGCTTAAGTTGTGGAGTCATCTGAGCAACAAGCAGGGGTCAACCACTTATCAGCTAGTACAGCATGTTGCGATGATGCCCTGAGGCATTCTGGCTTAGTGCAGAGCAAGAGATACTGGGCAGGGATTAGGACTCAACCTCTACGGTTATTAAAGCTATTTATGCTACAGTATATCATTGGCTGCCAAAACATCACTGAACGAGCCAGACACTCATCCGGCAACTGTATCTCACAATAAAAAGACAAAACAGCCACTTTAATAGCAAAACCAAGTGGTCTAAAACAGACAATCAAAATTTGAGAGTATCTGCACAATATGCTTAGATAAAACCAGTATTTGTAAGAAAAACATCAGTGGTACGATTATAGGAGGGGTGGGAGTGGGGGCATGATTTACCATAGCAAAGCCAACATCTGCTTTTTTAAGGGCAGGACCGTCGTTAGTGCCGTCTCCAGTCACAGCCACCACCTGTCTTGTTTCTCCAACTGTGCTATCAATGATGCCTAAAAGACAACAACACAGGAGCTGCCTCAGGGTAAACCAAAAGATGAGTGACATAGGGCTCACAATAATGAGAGAAGACACCAGCTCCCCTCCAGTGGGGTTTCAAACAATTTGTTTAATAATTTTATCTTAAATAGTGATGTTATCAGTGAAAGAGCGGACTAGAAGCTCATCTAACCATTGGTAAAGATCTTACCTTTAACCAGAGTGTGTTTGTCTGTTGGGGAGGAACGAGCCAGAACACGCAATTTGGGCCAGACCTTGTCAAGACGCTCTTGTTCAACCTAAAGATAAAGACAACACTGAAATAAGCACTTTCCATGTTGACTTAGACATCTGCAGATAAAGCTCTGTAGCTCTTTACCTCTCCTTTGTCATTGCGAATCTGCTGGTTGAAGTCTTTGCCCTCCAGGCAGAGAAAGTCCTCTCCAGGCTGCAGGATTCCACATTTGGTGGCAATGGCACGGGCTGTGTTGATGTTGTCTCCGGTGACCATACGGACAGTGATGCCTGCTCGCTGACATTTAGCGATAGCCTCAGGAACCTGCACACAATAAGAATAGAAAGACCATTATTTGGCTTGATACAAAGCATGTTGAGCAGCCTAACAACCACTACCATATCTGTATCGACTCCGGTGTTAAATCTGGGGATAAACATATTTGATAAATGGAAAAAACAAACAAATAAATAAATAAATAAATAAATAAAATACAGATCAATGCAAAAGAGTCTGGATAGAATTAGATCAAGCTATGTTAGAAAATCCATACCAGAGGATTTAGCAATTACTTAACGGCAAAATCTCTGATGAGTAAACAGCTAATAATATAATTCTCCCCGTTTTTAGTCAGGTAATGAAACAAACTCACACAAAAACAACTCAAATAATGTTTTTTTTTTTTTGTTTGTTTTTTTGGTATAAAAGTCATTAAAATTATTACATCAAAGGTTTACTCCACCCCAAAATGAAAATTGTCATTAATCACTTACCCGCATGTCGTTCCAAACCCGTAAAAGCTTTGTTCGTCTTCGGAACACAATTTAAGATATTTTGGATGAAAATCGGGAGGCTTGTGACTGTCCCACTGACTGCCAAGTAAATAACACTGTCAAGGCCCAGAAAAGTATGAAAGGCATCATCAAAATAGTCCATCTGCCATCAGTGGTTCAATCTGACTGTTATGAAGTGACGAGAATACTTTTTGTATGCAAAGAAAATAAAAATAACGACTTTATTCAACAATTCGTCTCCTCTGTGTCAGCGTAGTGCTATTTTGGAGAATATCCACTGGAGGCAAACTGTGTACGCTGTTCTGTATATACGGTTACGTCTTCTACGTTCTTTACGCTTTGATTTGAACGAAAACAGCATATCCGAGTGGTGCGGCTGACACAGAACAGCATACGCTATTTGCGTCCAGCGAATATTCTCCAAAATGGGCCTACGCTGACGCAGAGGAGACGAATTGTTGAATAAAGTCGTTATTTTTATTTTCTTTGCATACAAATAGTATTCTAGTCGCTTCATAAAGTTCAGAGTGAACCACTGATGGCAGATGGACTATTTTGACGATGCCTTTCATACTTTTCTGGGCCTTGACAGTGTCATTTATTGGCAGTCAATGGGACAGTCACAAGCCTCCTGGTTTTCATCCAAAATATCTTAAATTGTGTTCCAAAGACGAACGGGTTTGGAACGACATGGGAGTAAGTGATTAATGATAAAATTTTCATTTTGGGGTGGAGTAACCCTTTACTGTTTTCTGGACTATGTACAGTAGGGCTGGGCGATATGGCCTAAAAAAAAAAAAAAAAATCCCTGATTTTTTCACAAAAAATCCGATTTATGGTTTAAATCGATTTTTTTCCCCCCTACTTAAAATCAATCTGCAGATGACAAAGAAATTGTTCAAAACAAGTTTTAACTTTATTTTGTTTTGATTTTCCCTTCTGGGATTTGATCTGGATTTCCCCCTTGAGGTTAAAGTGCAATCAGAAACAACAAGCCAAAGAGACAAGATGGCAGGCCCTGCCATTGTAAACAGTGAAAATGTAACATAACATAACATATAACATAAAATGTAACATAAAACATAAAATTATGTGACCCTTTTTGATAAGTTTTCTTTAAACAAGTTTAACATCTTGCTATTCAGTAGATAGGAGGTAGTTCTGATAAACGATGGACAATGACATCATGGGGGTTAGGGGGTGTGCCAGAAGCGTGAATCCATATTCAGAAAACAAATAACGATTGCTAACGGTTGCCTGTTACAGTTACATTACAGTACATAAAATTTCACTTACCACATAAACAGAGTAAGGAGAGATGACTCAGGACGATGACAAATGATTTGCAGATCATGAGCAAAACTGACAAACATCTAATCTTGTAAAATGTGTGGTAAGTACTGCCCCTCCATAGCATAAACACGGACGTGCGATCCCAATCTCGAAAGTGAAAGTGAAACTAAAAAGCGATCGTGCATTCAAAAGCAGTTGCAATGCATAATAGCGGCTCCCTGATTCCCGTAATTTTTTATACAGTATGATGATCACCCAATGATAAAACTGAGAGGGAAAGAAATATACATTTTCCTCCCATCTCGTATTTATTCTCCGCAGTGAGTAAATGTCATGGACGTAAGGGCAGAGCAAGTTTAAATATCTTTCTAATCTATATTTCCATTTTGTAATCCCGCTGTTTTGGGTATTTAAAAAAAAAAATTATTTGTAATAGAGCACTGACTGTTGTTCATGTATTTATGGCCTCATTTGGCGAGACAGCAGACGCTGAAAACACTGCGCGCTTCAGTATGTGTGTAGCAAACGAAACTGTGCATCTGTGCATTCATTCATAACGAGACATGTAGGATTCATATTTAAATGGTATTTTTGCAGCTTAATATTTACAGATACTAGTTCATATCGCGATTTGATTTAAGTGTAATGCCCTACTTTTGATTTATTCATCCAAACTTTGACAAATTCAATGACATTCCGCGTTATACAGTAAATTCTGTTTTTATAACTAGATTCTGTGATTCCGTCCGCGTTTTCCGCATCGCAGAAATCATAAAGCCCTGATCGCACCACGACACTCGCGTCCGGTGTAGACACGGTGTGAGTTTTTTTAATGGGTTATGTTATAGCCCTGCTTGTTTTTTTTAATGTTTTTATGAAATCTCTGTATTGCTCATATCATCGTATTATTTACTGCCATGTGAGCCACAAATTAAAGCTTGGCGAGCCACGCAATGAGTAACATCCAGAGTACGCAGTTCGTAATTTTCTTTCCGAACACGTTGGGATGCGGCGGATTGCGGGGGGATCACGAAACCCTACCTAAACTCTAATATGGCAAACGCGCGGGGGTCGGGCTGAGTAGCCCCATTCAGGACTACGGGAGCCCAGAGGGGAGCGTCGGCGGATGTTAAAGAGAAAAACGATTTTCATTCAAACAAATCTACGTAAACTACACATTCGAGTTAATCGATAAAATCGATTTATCGCCCACCCCTAATGTACAGTAAAATAATGTGTTGACTATACAATCTTTATATTAACTTTTTTTACTTCATCTTAACTGGGTGCATTAAAAAAAAAAAAAAAACTCATGACTAGCATAGTCTGATTCATTAACAACCAATTTTGAGCGGATTCTTGTAGTGAATCGTTTAAAGTTGTTTATTAAATGAATATCTCACTCATTAACACAACATCTGACGTTACAAAAAAAAAAAAAATGAATGAATCATATTTAATGAGTGTTTTTATAACAAGCAAGACAAATTTCTCCCTCAGTGTCATTGCTGGCCTCAGATCAGTGAGAGATGAGGACATTGCAATCACTATGTGTGTGGTATCCTATCAGCTCGTGGTGTGTGTTATGCGGTAAGGGGTACCGAGACGAATTAACACATGAAGGGGCTGGATCCAGAGGTTTTGTGTATGTCTGTATGCTGGAGTCCTATGTAATTATCCACACTCAGTCTTGCGATGAATCACCACCACACCCGTAATTAGAACCAATAAGCTCATTTATTTATAGATAATTAAAATCCTCCCAGTGTTTCCATGGACAGAGATGCTGCACAAGTGATGCATGTAAAGAAAATGTTGTATGATTCAGAGAAACTAGTGTCCATTAAAAAACTCTAGACTTCAATCTTGTCTTGCCTGCGACAGAAATAAACTAAATAATTTACAGATGGCTCTGATCAAGGGATATGCCGGTATCAAATTTTCATGTTGCGATTAATTGCTAATGCTTTTATGATGGTATACGGTATTATCACAATATTGAAATTTAGTTGCAAAAAAGTGTTGTCCTAATACAGTATAACAGGTTTAATAACTTTTTTCTTATAGCAAAAATAACTGAACATTTAACTACAATAAAGCAATACACAAAAAATGTATAAAGTCAAAATTGTACACATATTAAAGTGCAAAAGAATTATAAAGACCAATAGGTATCACTTTACAATAAGATCTCATTAGTTAACCTTAGTTAATGCATTAACATTAACAATGAGCAATAGCTACATTTGCTACAGAAGTTATTAATCTCTGTTAAAAAAAAAATACAACTCTTAGTTCATGTTAGCTCAGGTTCATTAAATAACACAGTTGCAACTTTTGATTTTAACAATGTGTTATTAACTATTGGAATTACTTAAGATTAAAGCATGTTTAGAAGATTTTTTTCATTGAGAGTTTGTTAACTAAAGAATTAACTAATGTTAACTAATGAAGCCCTAATGTAAAGTGTGACGAAACAATAAAAAAATCAAAACACTTTCAAACAATATCTAGGGCATGTTGTAGTCCAGATTAAAATGTAAAAAAGTTTTAAAATAAATAGCCTATTAAGTCTAAATATTTAAGTATTTGGCTTTGTGATGAACACCATAGCAAATACACAAATCTGAATGGCTGTTTAAACATAAAAATACGTTTCAGAAACAGAAAGTAGCATAGCTGCTTTGTTTACAGGGTTTCCGGGGTAACTGCAGTATTTCTGCTGTTCAGCGCCCTCTGCTGTCAGAGAGTGAATGTGCGCTTTCATCCAGAGCTTCTCTCATGCTTTCCGCCATGCGCTTCTCATCCGTGCTTGTTTACATCAGAGTGCACATGCATCTTTCACGCTGCTTACAGCGGTGTTGTGCGTTTAACCAGTTGATGCATTTAAAGAATCTAAATAATTTGTAATAAATAATTATTCACGGTATTTTGAAGTGCCCACGATAACAATATCGTGCATATTCATTATCGTAATTTATTGCATTACCGAATACCGGCACAAGTCTACTCTGATCATTACTGCAAGAGAGTCATTTTCACTAGGACAAAAACATTCAAGCCCATCTTATTATCGCTACATGGCTTCATGATTTCATTTCAAATCTGTAAATGGGCTAGTGCCACTATCATGCCTTAACATAATATTGCCCTCGTCATCAACTCAAACCATAAGACACAAACTTTTTTTATCAGCTCAAAGCGAGCTTACTAATAGAGAAGCAACTATGAAAGTCAGATAGACTCTAGTATTTAAGACTGGGTTAAAAACAGCATCTGACTGTATTGTGAATGGAAAGAGGATGATAACTGATTCAAGCAAGCAGCAATGGTTCTACACACCAATTAATTTCCATGATTTAAAATTTCCAAGACTTTTCAGTTGGTTTATGATTACTCAATAAGGACTTTTAAATATAATCTTATATGAAATCACAAAAAACGGTTTCTACACAATTAAATATTTACGATCACAGCAACTGGAAAAAACACATATTCACTAAGGAAATTTCCTTGACCTTTTAAATTTTTGTTAACTTTCATGACTCTATGACTCGTGACTTTTTCATGGTAAATTCCCTAAAAATCCCAGGCTAAAATTTACCGGCTATTCTTTTTGTTGCCCTTGATCCGTTCATAATGTTGCGCTGACATGCTTAACAGATAAAAATTGCCATATAGTTGTGGACATATAGAAAGAATGACTTTTAATCATACCGTAGAAGGGAACAGAGATAAAATGGATCACTCAAAAAAGCCTGCAGGAATCATTTTAACCTAAATATCAGTCATGCGTTCCATTATAGAATTATATATGCCACCTAATTTGAGGGAAGCTGGCGTCAATTCTGCACTGATCCAATAACAATCAAAAACAGCACAATCGCCTGTCGTACTTATTTTACCACCTTTAGTGGATTTAGGTCAGTTTGTCCCTCCACCAATGAGGCTATTCCTGTCCACACTTTCACATAGTGCTTGACACTCTGCAAATAATCCATCATCATCACATGATAATCACGGTCAATACAATTTCATTACATGAAATGTGGTGGGTTGCCCCAGTCTTAACAAGCCGCCCCCTAATGCTTGTCATGTCTCATTATGAACGGAGGCCTGAAGTATACAAATCTCCAGCCCATGTGAAGCATGTAATTTCTGCACTATGGACAAGCGCAACACTATGAGCCAAGAGAAAACTGGACAATTTCGCTCACCTCATGACGAACAGGGTCTTCAATGCCAACAACACAGATGCAGGTCAGGTCATTCAAAATGTCAGCTTCATTGTCCCAGTCTGGCTCTGTTGTGAAGTCCCTCATGGCTATGCAAATGGTCCTTAACCCGTCACAGGCCATTGGCTCGATCACTTTCCGCACCATCTCATCCCGATCTTTGACCTTGAAGACACGTGGCTTGCCTGAAGCATCAAGGATATGGGAACACCTGACAGAAAAGAGAAAAGTTTAATGATCACTCCAAACTACAGTTACTACATTTTGCTTTACAGGAGGAAGATGCAACAAAGGAAAAAACAGAGGAGAATTTTTTGGACAAAGTTATAGCATGTTTCTCACTATATCAAACTCCTTTATCTCTAAACAAAGATTAAGTAAAATTTTATTCCTTATGATATGACCCATTTAAGAGCTTAAGAATTAATTTAGCATACTTGCGCAGGACAATCTCAGAGGCGCCCTTGCTGTACATTTGGAAGCCAGGACCACTGGTGTTCTTTAGTACGGTACTCATGCTTTTCCGGGAGGAGTTGAACGTGTAAACCTTATAAAGTCTTTCCTCAGGAACTTCATCTCTAATAGGCTGATAGTCTCTCTTCAGGTCCAACACCAGACCAAGAAGGGCACACTCTGTCTTATTACCCACATGCCTTGGCAGACCTCCCTCCTTCTCTGAAGGCTATGGGAAAGAAAGTTAGATCGTAAATAACAGGTAAGAAAATTTCAAAATTTATACATTAGATATTGTCCATCAAAAAATGTGTGGTAAACGGAATTGATTACATGACATATGGCAATTATTTAATCAAATTAATTGCATTTAATCATACATATTGATATTTTCTGAGACAAAACCCCCAAATTTAAATAACTGAAACATTGTAGCAGAAGAGTAAAGCACTGAATAAACACAACAAAAATGGCTGCAGAAGTTTTTCTCTGCCTTACGATAAACAATTTTGCTAACGGTTTGAGCTGTCAATCTGTTTGATGAAGCCTAAGTAGTAGTTCAGACTACTGTCATTTTAGGTTTATTTATATACTACTATACTTTTTTTTTATTTAATTTAATTTTTTTATTATCAGTTTTCATTTTAACTTTAATTTTTAGTAATGTCATATGCTCTTGTCATTTTTTTATTTTTATTTTACTGTCTACAGTTAATTTATTATTTCAGTTTTAGGCCAGTTTTGTTAATTTCAAGTAAATTTAGTGCTTCATAAGTTAGTTGTCAAGGCAACATTTCTAATTTTTGTGAAGTGTTTCATCTAATATGTTAACATTTTATTTTATTTCAGCTTAAGTTAACAAAAATGTTTTTAATATAGTAGTCAACATTTAGCATGGATCAAAATCTTTCATCAAAGTTGTCCTAAAACCAAAACAATACGTTCTTGTCTTAGGACAACTTTGATTAACTTTTTTTGATCCACTTCAAATGCTGACTACTGTAGTTTTAGTTAACGGTAATAACCCTGTTTCAGAATTGTTGCTCTACCACGTTTAAGACAACACACTAAGTAGTACAACTTCCTTCACAGTACATCAAGTCCCCTGGCATTTGGTTCCATTCTGATATGCTCTGTCTAGCGGTCTTAACTCAAGAAAATGCCTTATACGAATGACTCAGTCATTTTGTGCTGTCTGCTCTTGGTAAATCTGTTTTGGCTGGGGCTGACTGTGGACTTCTAATTTGACAACCCTATAATTAATAAATAAACAGAAAACAAAACCGATCATTTATTCATCTGTATCTCATTTGCATACAGCTAATTCTTACCAGGATCTTGGTAGTGTAGGCTGAGTTTATGGAGATGCTGTTCACCAGTAGCTCCAGAGTCTCTGAATTAATGACCTCTGGTTCAGGAATGCTTTTATAGTGTGTGTCACCTATGTAAGCCTGCACCACCGTCATGCGATTCATAGTCAGCGTTCCAGTTTTGTCAGAGCAGATGGCTGTGGCATTACCCATGGTCTCACAGGCATCCAGGTGCCTCACCAGGTTGTTGTCTTTCATCATTTTCTGTTGAGGAAAACAGGAATTAATGCGGTTATACTTGGGGAAAGGAGTGTGCTTTAGCCCTTAAACATAGATTAGCACAAATGTAAATAATCAAGCTACATTTACTGACTTATATTCACCTGAACACTTTGAGTTAGCAAACTAAACCAGAGGCTCTCACCTTGACGGAATAAGCCAGAGAGATAGTGACAGCTAGAGGCAGCCCCTCAGGCACGGCTACCACCAGCACGGTCACACCAATAATGAAAAACTTCACAAAGTATTGAATGTAGATTGGAGTGCACTCTGCCGTCCACTCACGGCCCTGGATGCCAAACGTATCAATGACAAAGTACAAGATGAGGATGATGACGGTCACCGCAGACATGATGAGACCTGCCGGAGGAGAAGGGGGTTTCAAAATCAATATGGCACAAAGGGAAACAAAGCCTCCTTGACTTGAGTTCATAACAGCAACAGCTGTGGTCCGATGTGCTCCATCTGAATGTTATTTGATTGGGTAACTGTAGGAAGTAGGATAATTATGTGGAACACAGCCCAAAGGGACAAACCTGTTTCCATACTGGGTGACACTGTTTCTTTAAGCAGTAAGTAAAACAAACCTTGGGAACCAAATGAACTAATTTACGGAAATGACGTCTGAAGAAATTAATGTGCTTTTGAATACGTGGCTAATTAGTGTAAATATTTTGCTTTAAAGCTGCACTTTGTTTGCTATGGCAAATATGGTAGTCACCTTAGGAGTCATCTGATGTAGCTATAGATCATTTGAAACGATTTCCAAAGTTCTCTTGATTTCTCTGTTTAGAAAATACCTTTAAACTAAATACATAAAAATAGAGATGATATATACACATTTTTAAATTTCAATATCTTAGAGACTTTTAAATCATTACATTTCACAACATATATTAGGAGGAATAATTTCAGCCTAACAGCTATCTAGCAGATTCAAAATGGGAATCAATCAATGTCAATGAAAACACACCTACCAACTCTAACATTGTTTTTGATACTGAAGTTTAAAGCAACAAAACATCAATGACAAAATCAAAGCATGATAAAAAAAAAAAAAAAAAAAAAAAAAAAAAGTGTTGGGAAAGTGATATTTAACCATTGCAGAGATGGTGTATGATATACGAGTTTATCGGGCACCCTTGACGCTCAGTTGTGCGGTTTTCTAACCTGCTTTTCCAATCTGAACAGCTAGCCTGGTCAGCTTGCCCTGCAGGACCGACTTTTCTTTCTTGGTGACGTTGACCTTCTTTTTCTCCTTTTCTTCTTTCTCCTCCTTCTCCTCCGACTCCGCACCTTCCTCGCTCTTCAGCGGTTGGATCTCCAGAGCAATGCCATCCTGGGTCTTAGCTGTGGAGGTTGATTTTTAAGGAGTGGTTATGGGAACAAGGGAGAAACATGCCAAAAAAGGATGGAGGGAGATGAGAGGCAGGGGGAATGGGGAAAAAGGGAAGAGGGGAGAGAATGGGCAGTTCAGTAACAGCTAGAGGGCAAGTATACAGTGGGTTCCTAGAGAATTATACAGAAGAATCATATCAGAAGCACTTGTTTAATGTTAGTTGACTTTGCTTGAGTGAATCTGGGCTGGTAAAGAGAAAACTCTAAATTCACAGAGCCATTCCCCGCCAGGTTAAGGTGGGCACAGTGAATTGAGCAGGACCCAAGCAGCACACGACATTTCCATAAAACGGGACCCTATGTTGGAACTGGACAACAAGCTACTCATTTATAATACCATTATAAATAAAAAATAAACTATTAGGTGTGTAAACCTCAAAAAACATTCACGGTAAATAATTTTTTAAATAAATTCTCTTAAAATTGCACTGAAAATCTCTTCTCTATTTTATTTGCTGATTAGTTGAAATTAAATTTGCCTTTTATTTCTCTTATGGTTACTTTACTATGCCATCATGGCTCCTCTGAAGGCTGCATCTGTTGATGTTCAACTCACTTACTTACACAACTTACTGGACTTGTGCAATATTGTACTACAATTAACTGCACCAAACTAGAATAGACATAAGGGAACTATACATTTATCAAAAAAAGACATTAACAAGGCAAACCAGCTGCTAGTTTAAAAAAAAAAAAAAAAATGTTGGGAACTTTGATAGTTTTAATTCAATTATGCTACTTACAGGGATAAAATGACATATTACCCAATTTCCCACTGAAATAGAAACTTAATGGAGTCGAAGATCCAATTCAGCCACTTTGCTGTGGATAGACATTGATCCCTCACCCCCAATTCCCATTAAGTCTCCATTTTAAAAGATACAAAGAGGCCAAGTCGTTTTCATTTTGCAGTTAGCCTATGCATCATCTCAAACATGCTGTGCAACAGGCTGAAACTCTGTAGTAGTGGAGTTTGAGAAACACTCCATGAGCCTACCTGACCACCAGTCACAACAAACAACTGACCAGAACTGACAGAGCTGACCAGAACGACCACACATGAATCAGGGATTGATGAACGGACTGATTGTCTGACTGACAACACGAACAGAGGCACGCACGACGAACAAGAGATTTACAATCAACTTAAAAACAGAAAAACGGTCCAAACAGCCAGAAATACAACCACCACGAGAAAAACAAAGACCAAGAGGAAGACGAAAAAGATCAGAGAGATTCTGGTTTATTTTTCCGCTCCCAAAAGAGAGAGTGCGGTACCAGAGAAAGAGGGTAAAGGAGAAAGAAAAGGTCAAATTTTGACCAAGAGAAGAGTGTACAAGACAGCATGAAGTCCTGAGCCACACCCTAGAAAGAAGCAACAGTGAGAAAAACAAAGAGCTAAAGTAAAGAAACGGACAAAAACAACAATTCACAGCCGGTCCATTTTGCAAGGGTGCAACTCCCACATAAGCCACGCGCCTAAGCATTACATTCACATCATAAACCATCTTTGAAGCTGGGAACACATTGTACTGGGCAATGTGCATCTGTACGAAAGCTCATGGATGCATATAAACAATAAATAAGTCAATGTGAGACCCTGTTCGTAACACACTGTTCTTGCTATGCATTTCAGAGTGCAAAAAGGACAATAAATCTTTTTTTTTTTTTTTAAACGGTTGGACTTAATTTTATCCATCCAGAATTGATTAGAGTGTGAAAAGCAGGTGCTTCATACAAGACAATACCATAGAGCAAGACCTGAACATGATTAAATCTTCTAAAATAGCTTTTTGGCTAACACTTAAAGACCTGAGGAAGACATTGCGTTCACATACTCTGTGTTAAACCAATACCAGCTTGTGTGCTTGAGACCAAGGGCAAAAGGAAGGGGATCTGTGCAGACAAAATGAGCAGTTCTGTCTGGAGCAGATGCTCAGTCCCCGAGCGCTACAGGGGGTTGGGCTGGGGAGGGGTTGTTGGGGTCAGCCAGGGCAGAGTGGGCACACTCTGAAACACAGTACAAATGTTCATGATGACCCACCCAAGCACACAGAGATAGTTGCCTTCTGAAAAGGAGAGGCATCTAAATGTCACATTAGTGAAAATTTAGATCTAAAAAAGAAAAATTGATACATGCAGTCATTAGGGTTGCTAATGTAAGCATTCCCGGTAAGAAATTAAACAAATGTTTTATGCCGAGTTGATCAAATTCTGTCCTTTAAACAAAAGACATTTTGAAGTTTTTATGGTGGAAATTAAATACTAAAGTATGTCCAAAATACTATGTATGAGCAGAAAACATTGCAGATAATAGGGATGGGTGGGATGGTCAACTAGCTGTCCAACCATCAGCTACTCTAGTCACCGACTTTGACTAGTTTGTCTAGATTTAAAAAACTTTCTCTTTCATTGTTGCAATGCATCTCTCACTATGGCATATGAGAAAAATAAATGAGAAGGAAGTGAAAGCTGCGTCAGTAATTTTTTAAAATATATATTTTTTTTAGAAAGAATTCAAGAATGACTTAAAAAAAAACAACTGGAAACTAATTTTAGATTCATTAAGGTTATTTAAATCAACTGACAAACTCTGTATAAAAAGTCTTCTGGCTGCTTAGTGCCGTTTCCAGCAGGTGAGAGTTGCACCCTTTGATAGGTAAAGCGAGGCGAGAAGCTCCCCCGGGCTCAGCAGGAAGGGGTAAGCAACAGCGTGAAAGACAGAGAGAGAAAGTGAGCAAGTGAGTGAGTGGGACTGACACGAGACTCCGAAACTTGCTGCTGAATGGGGAGGGGGGGAGGGGGGAGAAGGGAGAGGGAGTGGGAAAGGTTACCTTTGTTGCGATTTTCAGGGGGTCCTTGTTTTTTACCTGTTTAAAACGAGAGAGAGAGGGCGGAGGGCTGATATAACATGGCTCAAAGTAAATAAACCAAAGACAGAAGAAGAAAAGAAAGAAACACAACAACAAAAGAATAAAAACTAGATAAGTAACACTACATTACATGAGTATATGTGGGATTGGATGCGTCATCTATAGAAAAAGACAAGGACTGGAGGGGCTTTATGCAGGGTACACTGACGGCTCGGTCATTGTTTTTGACTGTGGCATAAAACTGACAAAACCTCATTACGATTTAGCAGTTTCATAAATTTCCTTTTTTTGTTCGCTTGCATCACGAACTATGATAATGCCAACAGGGTTTGGCTAAAACCAAAAATCTCTCAATTTTCATTGGCAAACATTCGACAAAGATATTTTTGGAACACGAGTGGAAAGGGAAAATTACGGCAATTATCTAACTAAAAGATGATGACACAATTGTCATTCTAAGAAAAATAAAGAAATCGAAATATTCAGTTTCAGAGCTGCTCTTTCAGCTTTTAAGGCAGTGAGAGAGGAAACCATTTAGACCAGTCTGACTGCTGAATTATGTGGCGACCCAACAAAGAGAAACATGAAAAAGACACTGTTAGCTGACAGTAGATGTTTGTTTGTTTGTTTGTTTGTTTGTTTTTTTTGGACATACCCTGAAGGACCAGGAGAGCCAGTGCATGCAGTACAGACATACTACATGCCAATTTGGAAGCGGAATAACATGACAGGCATGACTGTTTCTTTGACTGTTCAATTATCCTGATCATTTCAGTGTCATGCATGTAACATTTACGACACAATCAATTTTTTCTTTTAAATAATACATTCAGCCAATTAAAAATAATCAGCTCAAATTTAGCCTGAGCTAACAGAAAAATGGAGAAAAATAATATCAAACAAAAACTTTATGATAAAAGAGTTAGTACAATGGAAAGTGAGTCAAGGGACACTGTATGTCTCCACTGACATACTGTGATTATTCCCCAAATAAAGTCGAATTTAAACCTTGGCAGAGGGTTTTAGAGCAGCGGGAGCTTTGGGGGAGGAAGACAATTCAGCAAATCATGTGAACAGCTCTTACCTCTGGCAGGCTGATGGTAGGTAACCTCCCAGCTAGAGAGGTAGACTGTTTACTCACTCAAAGAAAAAGGGAGTTATCCAAATGAGAATGAAAGTATGTTCATTTCTCACCTTTCTTCACCTTCTTCTCCTCCTCATCGCCGGCGCCCAAGAGGGTGAAAATGATTCCAGTCTGAGAATTCAGACCCACGGCAGAGACCACCATTCGGCCAGATCCCTCCATCACATGAGTTCCTGAGAGAAAGCAGAAGGAAAGGTCGTGATAGCAATCCAAAGTCCCATCACCATATCAGTGGAATTTCATTTTTCTTAATAGCAATTTCAATATCAAAGTAATAACTACCATAATAAAAGCTGACAGTAACTGAATTAATCACAATTAACAGCTTCAATTAAGTAAATAATTCATTTTTCAACATAAGTCAGTGATAAAGCTAATTATCATTTATTAATATGAATAAACTGTGATTTTTGTACTTTTTTAAAAAAAGTAACAAAAAAAAAAAAAAAAAAAACGTGGTACCGTGAAATGGACTAGGGGCTAAAGCTCAAGGTAGGTAAGTTAGGTATTACATCTGACATCATGAGTCAACGTTTCCTGGTCTAAATGCTCTTCTGAATCCCAAAAGCAAACAAAAAAACGGTGCTAATATATAGTCACATTGTGCTGTAATACTACCGGAAAAAAAACATGATCCTAACCTTTATCTCCATAACAAAAATCTCAGCTGGCAGAGAGTGATTCATCGTTTCTGATTCATTACAATATTGGTATTTGGGATACCATGAGCCCAGAGACTGTACTGTAAACCATGAGTTTTTAAAAGCTCAGCTTAAAGGTGTGCTTTGAATGAATAGTGCTCATCAACACCTGTTGAGAGAGTATTGCAAATTAAGATGGAGTAGAGTCTTGGACCCGGAAATAGTATTGTCAGAGGATTGATACGTCACTCCTTAAGAAGTGGTTTGTGTGCTTGAGCAAGGCACTTAACACCAAGGCTGCTCCAAGGAGATTGTTTCTGTAGCAAACTGTAAGTCGCTTTGGATAAAAGCATGTGCTAAATGACTGCTTACATTCTAAATGACAATACTTCAAACAAAGGCAAAGCGGCTGAGTGGTTTGTAAAAAGAGTAGGGCCTTCATGTCTATTCCACTGAAGTGGGGTCCAAAAGTCATTTAATATAATTTCAAAATTACAAATTATGTTACCAGAATAATAATTTGATAGGAGAACAAAAACGATGATTAATAATAAATATTAAAAATATATATTTTTAATTTTTTGCTTTTAATGACATCCTAATACTTTTTTTCATGTTTAATCCAACGTTGTGGTCTCTTTTGCGCCCTACAACTGAAGTTAACATGGGGATGTAACCAAGGAAAAACGACAATCTATCTCACCAGAAAGGAGCATGGGGTCCTTCTCCAGAGATTTGCGGACCTGATCAGACTCCCCAGTCAGAGAGCTTTCATCAATCTTCAGGTCGTTACCCTGGATCAAGATACCATCAGCTGGAAGAAGGTCACCTGATGGAAAAAAAACATGGGGTGGTGAATGAATGTGCGATGACTTGGAGACAGAGGAAGAGAAACACACATTCAGCAAGAGGAGAGCAGCAGAGGCTGATTTGGCGACCATGACGACAGATCTCTCCTGTGGCTCTTGGACACCCCACGCGTCGCCCACGTTGCAGGCACCATGAGCAGCAGCGCAGTGACTCACGCAAGCCGGTAAGCATGAGTCATGAGCCATGCTTTGTGTCTCAGTGAAGACTGGCAGTCACATATGATTTGTCAAAACCGCTGGTGAATTCAATGAGGAACTCGCCTCTTAGGTTTAATAAAAAGGCAAAGGGTTTTGGAGGAAAACTAAATGACACAGCACTCATAAAACACAAATATGGCAGAGATCGCTGGATACAGTGACGTGTCACATCTAGTTCCGTCCCACTGTGGAGATAAATCAACAGGTTTACACTGTATTTCCTCTGTTCTCCGACGTGAAATCTCACCGTATTTGATTTGTGCAATATCTCCCACAACGATTTCAGACACTGGGATCTGGATGACCTGACCCTTGCGGATGACAGTGAACTTCTGTTCCTGCTCGATGCGGCTCTGCAGCCCACGGAACTGCTTTTCTTTACTCCAATCGTTGAAGGCGGTCACCAGCACCACGATAATGACGGAGAACAAGATGGCAGCACCTTCGATCCAGCCTGCCTGGGCCTCGCCCTCATCCTCAACACCCCCGGATGCTTGGCCACAGCCTGGAATTACATAAAACCACCAAGAGAAAATCAATCACTTACAACGTCCTGTGTAAAAAAAAACGGTATCTCGCCTAAACGAAACATAACCTTCAAACAGGTTCATACAGCCTTTAGAGACCATTAAGGGCCCAAGCAATAACAACAGCAGCTACACGCTCATGTTTTTATCAGAGTCTCCTCTTTGGAAAGTTTCCTCTTGCCAGAAACATGTTTTATCACAAATTTACACTTCATTGACCTAATTTCCTCCTGGAGAACTCGATGACTGTCTAAGGTCATCCTTGTGGTTTGAGCCATATGGGTAATAGGAAAAGCCTGCAGTCGCAGCCAAATTCAAGTTCTCCGGCATTCAGAGCGGTGCTTTTGAACAAAAGTCCCAAATGAGACCGTTATTAAAACATAAGATGCCAAAATGTTGAGTCAATAATAAAGTCGGAATCAAAAAGAAAAATACTAGACTGCTTTCTGGACAGCACAAAAATGGCCGAAGCTTTCCTTAGATCATTAGAGTTTCTAATCCAAAGCTACCTAAACCTAATCAAAAAAAGTCTGAGATCAAACGTTTATTTTTAGTTTTTTTATCAAAAGTTTTTGTTTTTTTTTAAGCTAGAATGCATTAAATATATCAAAAGTGACAGTCAGGATAATTTATAATGTTATTCTGTTGTTGTTCTTGTCCACTTTCTATTCATCAAAGAATCCTGAAAAACAATGCATCACAGTTACCATAAATTATGAAGCAGCACAACTGTTTTCAGCATTGACAATAATACTTCTTAAGCACTAAATCAATATAATATGATTTCTAAAGGCTCATGTGATGCTGAAGACTGAAGGAAATTCAGCTTTGATGTCACAGGAACAAATTACATTTTGAAACATTATAATAATTAAAATTAAATCTAATTCAAACCCATTAGAAAAATCTTACCTACAAACTTTTATACATACTGACTATTTGAGAAAAAAAAAGCATATGTATCTGAACTGTTAGCAACATATTAGCATCTGCTAATTAATGATTTCAGTTTTTAAAATTTTAATAGGTAGTTTGAGAGTAGTTTTAGAATAATTCAAACAATCTTGAAACACACTTCTTAAAAACTCTGTTTAAAGCTACTACTTACTGTCGTTGCCTTCCCCCTGTGGGTGGTAGAAGGATAGGCCGAGAGAAATAATGGCTGCCACCTCCAGAATAATGAGGGTGACATCCTGCAGGGCCTCCCATACCAACTGCAGAAAGGTTTTGGGCTTCTTGGGGGGGATGAAGTTTTTACCGAACACCGCATGACGTTTTTCCAAATCAGCAGGGTTACCAGAGAGTCCTGCAAAATATACAAACAAAGTTATTATTATTATAAAAGACATAAGTTTTGACTGAAAATTTGATGAAATTTTATTTAATCATACCTGTTACTGTAACTCAACAGAATTAATATTAATGCAACAGGTCTACATTTCTATGCAATTGAATTGTTACTGAACACAAGGCTCTCTGCTTTATAAATACATCAGGTCACCAATATGAGGTAAAATTATCTCTCTGATACCTTCAAAGGAGGTATTTGAATCGGTGATTGAACTGTACAGTTGAAAAGTAGTCCTTTCAACCTGCATTCAATGTGCCACCTTTTTTGTAGCCTGTTTGCCTTTTAGACCACAGTGGTCACAGACAAATGATGTATTGATAGTAGCCAGTGTCATTTGTTTTTCTTTCTTTTTTTTCTTTGCATACATAATTCAAAACAATCCTAAAAAAAAAAAAAAAAAACCTCAGAAGTGCCAAGGACAGCAAGCCAACTAATCGCACACCCTTATTCATTTAATATGGAAACAATTATGCATGCCTGGCTGGCACCTATGAATTCTAAAACGATCTCCATGCCATGTCAACTTTCATCAGTGCTTTCTGTTGTAGATGGTGTTGGAAGAGTCATCACACACGTTCATGGGGTTATTATTTTAACACACAGACACACATAATAAAAGCAGTCAGATATTTCTGCATTTCAGGTGGATTATCATGGATGTGTGTGTCAAGGTTTATAGGAGCAGCGGAACAATTAATCAGTGTTGAGAGCCTGGAGTGCTTGTAGCCGATAAGCCCAGAATATTGAATGAGTTTTAGCCTTTGCTTTAATCAACCAGAAACTAGTACATGGGGTTTGGGAGGGTGTGGGCAAAATAGAAATTTCTTTAAATGGATTTCGTACAAACCATTTTGAAACCAGGTTAGTCATTTTTCCTCTTTTATCTGTCTATACTTGTGATTTCTTCCCCCCACTTAGTTAAAAAAAAAAAAAAAAGTGCCCTGGCAAGATTTCCCTTGCTCACAATCAATCCTCATTCACAAATTGCAGACAGATCAGATATGATGGACTGCTTTCTGCCAGCAGCAGGTCTTTGAAAAAACACTGAATCTTGTCAGTATCGCTAAATAAATGATTATGCAACAGAGGAATATGGGAGACGGCGAGAGCGTGTGCGCATTCTTCCTCAGAGACGCAGCTGTTGACTGACCAGTCTGTTGATGATTGACACTGCAGCAAGGCTTCCAGGGGAATAGAGAACAGAAAGCTAGCAGCTGAGATTTTAAGAACCAGAGGATAGATACAATAAGAGCTTGGCCATATGGAGGATGATCCTTATTGACTTACTTATTAAAGGGAAAGTTCACCCAAAACTGAAAATTCTGTTGTCATTTACTCACCCTCATGTGGTCAAAAGCCTGTGCCTGTGAAGCCTGTGACTTAATTTTTTTTTTTTTTTTTTAATGTGTAAGGTGTTATTTTAAAATAATAGCATTGTTTTGGACCCCACTGACTTGTCGTATGTACAAAATAAAAAATAAAAAAAACATTGTTTGAAAAATCTTCTTTTATGTTCCACAGAAGAAAGGCATGAAAGACTGGAATGGCATGAGGATGAGCAAATTGTAACGCTTGTTTTTACTTAACAGATTTCCACTTGTCCATTTCATATTCATTTATTAAATAGCTGGACATCATAATTTGATTGTGCCTTTAGTGTAGCACTCTCAGCTGCGTTAAGCAGTGGTTTAAAACCATTCTCCATAAAAATCAGCAACAAAAGAAGTAAAAACGGCCTGTAGACTGCATCCGGGCCTGCTTATAAGCATCATTGTGACCTAATATTTCTCTATCAGTGGGGTCCTGTTTGGTAATCAAGCAATCCTTCTGTTTGCCCTCTACTCTAAACAAGCTGAAGGTCAGAACTGATTTTCCAGAGATTGCCCCCTCTCTTTATTTCTCCCCGTCTATTTATCTCTTGGTGCACTAACGGTCCATTCCAGGCCGGTCTGTGAGTGATCTGTATGTGTGTCGACATTTACGGGATTGGGAATTAGGCCGAAAGCATCCTGGCCCTCCGTGCGGAATTTAAAGTCGACGTGGCATTTATTTAAGCATTTCGAGGATCTTCTACATCATCTTGAGTTCTTTATTTAGGCTGGATGTTGTTTTTCATACCCGTCAACATTAACATGCGGAATCAGGACACGAACCAGGTGCATTCCCACAAAACTCCTGACTCACGTCAACAAAGACAACATCCGGCCCTGTCAACAGAATGGTTTCAATTTGGAAGAAAGCATTCTGTCATGCAAATCAGGTAAACAAAAGTCCCATTGTGGCCTAAGGATGGAAAGTCGAGGAGCACTCTGGTCTCAAAAAAACTGTGATGCCTTAAAATCAAAAGCAAGAGAAAAAAAAAAATCAACAGTAATAATGTGATGATGTAAGGACTGACAGATGGAGGTCTCCATTCAAGAGATCATCAACTACAGGCACCCAAACATTATTCATGTGTTTATACGCTAGAAGCTAACAAGAGCTGAATGCCTCCAGACAACTGTAGTCACATCTATGGCTGGGAGGCTGTTGCCGGGGGCTGGTGTCAAGGTGACTGAAGCAAAGGCTTTGAAAGAGGATGCTGAGGGGAGACGGTTGTGATGGTAATGGAGGAGATCATTAACTCTTTCCTTGCCAGCGTTTTTAAAAAAAAAAAAAGTTGCCAGCCACCGCCAGCATTTTTGATGATTTTCACCTAAATTTGACGGCCCTCAGAATATTTTTTGCTATGAATATAAGAACATATTATATATCAAAATAAAGAACCAAGCCTCTGCTTTTAAACAAAAAACTGTTTTATTCTATCTTCATGTGTTCATGTTTTATCACCATTTGAATGCAGATAGGTTTCATCAGAAATACATTTTGGACAAAAAACTGAGAAAAATGCATTTTTATCAAAGTAGTGCATTTTCAAGCAAAATACATTCAGATGTCATATTCTTTCACCTGTAAATAATTATATGAATAATTGAAATTGCATTCAATAAACAGAACAAGCAGAGACACACACACACACACACACACAAACATATACATACATATGATTATACACACACACAGGCTACATACATACATATGCATACATGTACTGTACACGCACACACACATAGAGAGAGACAGAGAGAGATAAATAGATAGATAGATATAGATCTATATATAGATCGCGCACACACACACACACACCTATTCAGATTGACGGGTTATCGGTTACAACTAGAGATGTTTCTGTGTCTGTAAAGGCATCTCTCTCACTGACTACTTCGTCCCGATCAGATTCAAAATGGTCAAAACATGATCTACATATATGATCTATATATGATCTACATCATCTATGATCCTTCCGTTTATGCCGATCGTCTTCTACTCACACCCTAAAGACCCGGAAGTCCCGTAACTCACTCAGGACAAGTGCTAGGGCTTTCCTTACCGTAATACACCTAGAACACGGATTGCCGTAAAAACTCGTCAATGGCGGGGAAGCGTTGGCTCTTAATTGATGAGATATCTCGTCAATGGCAGGGGAAAGAGTTAATAGGGCCAGAGAGCTCAGCGGGGCCAGGCTGACAACCAAGCACAAGAGGCTGCATTCCAACTAGGGCTGGGCGATATGTCAAAAAATCTTATCGATAATCGCCATAAACCGCCTAAATAACGCGATATCCGATAATATCGTCTACCCAAGCCCCCGCCGAGCCAACACTGCCAACATGCACCATAAACACACACCATGTTCAGTTTGGTCTTAATTATTGCCACATTAAAGTTTGGTTTACTTAGTTTTTTCTTAAACTATACAGAAAATATTCTGTGGTGTTGCTAATAATTTCTACTCTGTTCTTATCAAATTTGTGCTTGAAATGAATTTCGTTTTGTGAGAAATGTTGAGGAAAAAATAATAGAAACCAATTTTAAGTTCATCAAGCGGTGAAGTTGGACATTCTGGCGGTGATTGTAAGAATGATAAATGCATTTTGATGTCATAGTAATGTCTTGAATAAAAGATGCCTATTTTCCGATGTTTCTCTTTCTTTTTGGCATTATCGCCTAGACACATTTCATGATGGTAAGTTTAATTTCCTTGATTATAACAATTGTAGCGTTGTTTCTAAACTTGTAGTCAAGCTATAGAGTATTTGATATTCATCATGTATGATTAAAATCATGCAGGGATTAAAAATGAATTCTGAGCAAAAACTTTAAGGTTTTATTTTCCTTTCCAGTAGCCTAGTTCGGAGGTCTCTTTTGGCCCGTTTTTAACTAAATAAAAATAACTGCTTTATTTATTTAGAAGCAGGAGTAATTTAATTTTTTTTTTATTAATCAAAATACAACGCCCACAATATAATATTTAGTGTTGGGCTGCCGAACCTCCAAACGTGTGAATGTTGAGGGGCGAGCTGAGATATAGTAGCTACTATAATGTCTTCATCCGTTTGCAAATTAAGAATTTATAGTGCTATATCTAATTAAACATAATTGTATACACAGTTCAAAAAATCTGTAAAAATAGGAATTTGTGTATTTTAATTATACCTGTCATGTTTGTGGTTTTTCATCAATATACAGTCTGTTTAAATAAATATTCAGAAACACATGCAGTGCCATTTGTCTTTTTTTCTGTTTAACTTTTATTAAACTGCAGCTCAAAATAGAATAGGCCTATACCCTAAATAAGGATAAATTATATTGGAACGCATCTCCAAAATAATCTTATACACAGATGCACGTTGCCATTGCAGTAGTCGGCGCCGAATAACAGGCAAATAAAATATAAACTGAGGTTACAAAAGTGACTAAGTCAAGATCAATGAGGGATTTTCTTTTCTATTGTTCTTTGATTAACAATGACAGGTGGTACTTAAGACACAACCGATTGTATTTATGGGATATTTTGATATAATTCTGTGTGTATTTGTCGATTCGAATGTGTAAGAATTCGAGAAAGAGAGCTCAGTCCGCGTATATTAGAGGCGGCTTTTGTGTGTGCGCTTTTGTGTGTGTGTGTGTGTGTGTGTGTGTGTGTGTTTATGTACAGCTCGGGAGTACAGAAGTGAGTTCTAATTTGTCTTCTTGCAGTTGAATTTTTTGAAATTACAATAAATGCGCATACAGGAATTGAGAAGCAGAATCAAAATTTTATTTTATAACAAGTAAATCAATTCCTGACCTTACTATCTAATTTCCAAAACTGGAATAGCTTTTCAATTCCCAACCCTCCTACTAAATTATTTAATTATTGCAAAATATTTTTTGCAACTTACTAGGGTTTATCATTTTTTTTTTTTTTTTTTCCCGATAATGTCGATAATCGACTGTTACCTGACTGTTGACATCGCGATACTTACGAGACATCGTCGATATATGATAACATCGTCATATCGCCCAGCCCTAATTCCAGCTCGGCACGCAATTGACTTCACGAGGGAAAGACGTACAGATAGGGCAACCGTTCATTTTGTTCATAAAACTACACTACCCGCCTTGGTTTGCAGTCTATGGTGTTTTAATTAGCATGTAATAAATGCAACAGAAATGAAGAAGATTGAAAGAGTTTGGAGTTGTTGTCGTCAGCAAATATTTGCAGTCACAAGACATCTCCACAAATGGCAACAATGTGAGGCGTCAAACACTTTGGGCAGTATTACTCTTGTTCAAACACAGATAGAGGAAGGAAGGGGAGAGGAAGGCCATGAACATTATAAATCACTTTAACAAGTATTGGTCCAGCTAGGGCTGGGCGATATGGGCAAAAATTCATATCTCTGTATTTTTTGGCCGATTTGCGATATACGATGTATATCTCGGTATTTTTGTTTTTGTATTTGGATTAAAAAAAAATCTGTATTTAATATATATATTTCACTTACCGCCCAATGTTGTCCAACAAAACAATGCATATTACAGGCTATGAAAACAAATAAAGTGAATGTAACCATGTAAGCCTTTATATTAGGTGCAAAAAAGGGTTAAAATCACATTTCATTCTAACATTGTAACATTGCGATCTAAAAACAAGAATAAGGCTTTTAAAGCGGAAGTTAAATTCACTAAATTAAAAATGAAAAAAAAATTAAGAACAAAAGCACAGAGTTGTGTTAGACTATTTTGATTACCCCATTACAGTCACTTTATATACAGTTAGTGCTATCATAAAAATAGACTTACTTGTAGAATTTTAAACCTACGTCACATTTGTTGGCCAACTTCAGCGAAATGTATATTTTAGTCAGAATTATTGCGCTAATATTTAATTGAGCTTCTGACAACAAAATGTAAATATTTCCCTGACTTTCTAATATTTACAGATGGAGAATATACATGTGAAACGTAAATTATGCATTAAGGGAAACAGCACATCTCAAACACATTAAACAGCACAAGTGGCGTCTCTGTCAGCGGCACACGCAGCCTTTCTGTCAGAGCATCTGATGGGCCGAGCCACTTAAACTACGCGAAACTATAAACTATACTATGTCTTACCAGTTTTTAAAGGACTAAATATAAAGCTTGTCACGTGTTTAGAATAGTGATCGACCGATATTGATTTTTTTATAATCGATACCGATACCAATTATTTGCATATGTGCCCGATAACCGATAAGAAGAACCGATATTTATTTACTGTTATAAAGTAAATAAATAACTGAGTGAGTGAAGAACATACTTCACTTTGGTTTTTCCGCTTTTCAGTCATTTTTTTTTTAAGTGTTGAAAATTAACAGTCTTTAATGTTAAATTTAATCTTCATATTACAACAATAAAAAAACAAAAACATTTTATTTATTAAAAACACAACAACACTAATATTAACAATAAGCAAAATAAGTGTAGAATGTCTAATGTTTTCAAATGGAGAAAATAAATAAAGGACGGGAGTCATATCAACTTCATTTTAAACTACAGTTTTAGTAGGTTTATAAGCTGTTTAATAGGCCTACAGAGTCAAGAATAATTCACTGGATAATGTTAATTCACTGAATAATATTCTCTGGAATATTGGAATATAACAAACAAAACATCGTATTTTATTGCATTTCTCAACTGGAATGTTATATCAGAATTATTAATAATGTTTTTGTCCTTCTAGATTATGAAATGTCTGCTGACAGCACGGTTTATCTATGCATTTACAAAGAACTATACTCAAACTGCGATCGCTCGCGGAGATAATAAATAATTAATTTCCATAGCGATGTATTTATTTAGATGTTTATTAACGAAACAATGGTTATATAGTAAATGTTAATACAATTTAGCGTGTTTTAAACAAGTGAATCTTGTTAAAAGTTACATGCGGAGGCCGTGCTGGAGCATTTCTTGAGCATCAGCCTGATGAGTGAACAGCAAAATGAAAGCGCCTCCACGAGACTAATGATGAGCATATACAAAAGAGAGAGAAATAAATTCAGCGCTTGTATTTCCAACATGCGCTCATTCATGGCTGTATTGTTTAACTTTAACTCGTGCAAAGTTACGTCCTTATTGGGAGAGGATTTGACGGATTATCTACGACTACGTGACTCCGACTTCACGAGACTATAACGATGATCATAGACAACAGAGAGAGAATTCAATTCAGCGCTTTTATTTCCAACATGTTCTCATTCATGGCTGCGTATTATTTAATTCAGGCAAAGTACGTCTTTATTGGGACAGGACTTGACGGATTATTTTACATGACTCAGTGAGTTGCTCTCTATTTCTTAGAGCCAAGCTGCATAAATTACATAACAGGCATTTATGTAATACATCTAATTTGTGCATTAATGGCTATGTTAAATAAAGTTTACTAACTACAGCAAATCAAGTACCTGCACGCCGTTGTTGTCGTCTTGTTTCCCTCAGACGCGCTGCAATGGCGATCCTGCGCAATTCTCAAAACACCCACAAGATGGCGGCATTTATCGGGGAATTCGATATTACAAAACCGATATCCGTTTATGGTCAAATGCTTAAATATCGGGGAAAATATCGGTAAATCGATATATCGGTCGATCTCTAGTTTAAAACAAATTGGATTAAGCAGTTTCTCCGCAACGGCTGAGTCTATGTCTTCCGCTATATTTTCAGATGCGCTCGTTTCAAACTACTGTATATCGATATAAACGGTATTGCCTCATATCGTATCGCTTATAAAGAAAATATCGATATATCGTACAAACTCTATATACTGCCCAGCCCTAGGTCCAGCCTGTATTATGGGATTCAATTCTTAAATTTTCAGATGCACAGATTGTGCCCAGTTACTGCCAGATTGACCAATTTGTGACTGGACAGATCATGCAAAAAATGAAGATGGTGTCATTTACTCATCCTTAAGTCATTTACAATGTACACTACTGTTCAATCAAAATAATCCTTCCTTGAAGCAAATAAAAATCTAAACAACAGAAACAAACATGATACTAAGCAAACATTTTCAAAATTGGTTTTGGATTTTAGCATTTACTGCAAGAAAATCGTATCAAACCTTAAAACTTGAATTCCACCTTAAAAATCCAGCATTTTATTTTGCTCTCTTGGCCAGGATGAGAGGTGAGAGAGAGATCGTGAACACATGGACAGCATAAGGGCTGTGGCTGTCTGGAGGAGAGCCAGTCACACCCCCTACAGATACACCAACTCTCTTTCTCTCTGAAAAACATGGCCATCATTCTCTCAGAAAACCGCCAACCTGAAACACACAGCCTAGCAGTAAATGCATCAGGACAACACACCATGTCCTCCTTTCTTATGCCGTTTACTTCAAACCCACTAACTGTTTGTTTATAAAATTACACTGTCTATAAATTAAACGATGAATCTTATGTGTTTAAGCTATGTGTAGGAACTTGCTGAAGGAAGGGAAGATTTTCTGTGTTGCTCTGAGAATGACTTATTTTGCTTTCTTCCTCACATAAAGCTATCGAAATGCTTGCAATACATTTGTATCAAGTCATACAGACCACTTTTAGGACACTTTTATTGAAGATACAGGATCTGTTTGGACCTAAATAAACACTGTCTAAAATCTCTTTTTGTTATCAACTAAAGGAAGGTTTGGAAGAGCTTTTTCTGCTTTTAAAATAATGCATCAACACTGGACAGGTAAATCATTTCATATTTAACGCCTGTCAGCTCATCTCTCTGCTGCTCCCCAGGGAATGGGCTTTTTATTTCTTTAAAAAAAACTCTTGAAAAACCAAATAATTAAAAGTACAAAATCACAATAGATGCATTTTAAATTAAAACATGACATGTGCGTTTCATTTTTAATTGCCCACTTATCATCATTTGATAAAGGTAACATTTATAGCATGATTGCATCATTTTAATGTTTAACCTTGAACTACTACATTAATCTCTTTGCTGCAGCACAGTGTGAGACTTATTTCATCGTGTCTTTGAACTGCTTAAGTATATGTACATCAATTTGTTATTCAAACTAGGCAATCCTTTCCCACATGACATCACAGAGCAATAACACCAGTTTTTTTTTTTTTTTTTTTTTTTTTTTTTTTTTTTTAAGTTGATCATATGACCCCACAGGCACTATAGAAGCTTATTTGAAAGGATAATTTCTATTACAAAACAGCATATTATTTTTACATTTCCAAGGTGTGATATCTCAAATGCTTTTCTGGCCTACCTAAGGGCTATTAAATGAAGTTTATTATAAAAGTCATGTCATATCTAACAGTACTGTGACTCTTGCTTTTGGTCCCATGTTGCTTAAGTATACAAAATTTTATATTAATGTGTTTGTCCTTCTCTGTGTGTACAGCCTCAAAAAGATAACTACAAATCTCTGAGTTCATCCTTATAAATATGCAGAATAGCTTTAAACATGATAAAATGTGTTAAACACAGCTGGCAGTACTACACTACCCATGTGTGATATCATAATTACAGCAGGGTTGGGCAAAATTCACAGTTGAAGAACTGGTTCTCTTTCAGTTAATGAGTATGAATTGTATCATATATATATACACAGCAGTGGCCAAAAGTCTGACCTAGGAAACCGAATATCTTCTCTTTTTATTCAAACAATGATGTTATGTTGGTGTGATTTTCAAGGAATGGTGCGTAGTTGTGCTTAGAGAGTGTGAAACTTTTGTATGTTCTCATAGTTTCAATAGTTTCATTTGTGAAAACACGAGGAAATGTGCTTATTGAGGAATGCGTGCAAGAATGGCTGCTAATCAAAGAACTAATGAACCAATGAAATACTATAATATACAAATATACAAATGTCGCCACTACTATATCTATCTGGCAGAGGTCACATTAACTGAAAATATTCCGTCATTTACAGAATTTTTTTTAGCAGTAATGGAAAAATCTGAAGGCCGTCGGTCACTTGACAGATTACACTGAGGGTGACCTATTGTAATTTGTAACTGTAATTTCCAACCCTGCCGCTCTATCGCAGGAAGCTCCAACTTCTGAATAAAAGAGCCTATCGCTAATCGGTAAAGTCAGCGCGTCACTGCAGCTGCCATTAGAAGTCCCGATTGCTATAGAAACAGTCAGTGTTCTGAGAAGTGTGCTTAGGTGTGCACATGCTCACTGGCTGATATTAGCCTGAAAAATAAGCATTTATAACGCTATTTGAGCAAAAGAAACAACATTTATGACACAGTTGTTGTCAGATTTCTTTGGTGATTTCAAATATGAAATTTAATTGTAAGCTGAGGGCTAGGGCTGCATGATAAAATCGCATGCGATGATCATGCGCATCTCGTCAGTAAAGCCGGTTCTGTAATTAGTAGCAAATCTCCATCAAGTGCTTTCAGATGGAGCAGCATTTAATACACAGAGCCATAGTTCGCTGACTAGCTACGCAATATCGTGTTCATAATCGAATGCGATTCATCTGCGATTATGAACGCGATATTGCATAGCTTGTCAGTGAACTACGGCTCTGTGTATTAAATGCCACTCCATCTGAAAGCACGTGATGGAGATTAACTACTAATAACAGAACTGGCTTTACTGACGAGATGCGCATGACAATCACGTGATTTATCATGCAGGCGTATTCACACCTGTCTTGTTTGGTTCGATTGAATCGAACTCAAGTTCTTTTCCCCCCTTGGTGTGGATCTTTTGGGTAGGTGTGAATACAGCAATCGCACTTGGGAGCACACCAAACAACCGTATCGAGACCCAGCTGAAGAGGTGGTCTCGGTCCGCTTCCAAATGAACTCTGGTGCGGTTGAATGGATGAACCAATGAATGAATGACATTAAGCACACGTGTGAAAGCGAACCGCACCAAAAAAAAATAAATAAATAAATAACAAAAATAAAATAAAATCAACATTGTATTTGGTCCAGAACAAAGCAAGTGAACTAGCGGACTTTCCTGGTGTGAATACAACCTTAGTGAGCAGTTTTGGAAAATTTAATGTTTCCCCATTCAAAGAGACAGGAGTTGCACTTGCATACCCGAGAGGAGTTTCAAAGATGGCCACCGTGTGATATGACTCGTCTTAAAGGGACTTTGGTAGTACCCACTAGTAGTAAAGCTAAAGAGATGATCAGTTCACGTGCGCTGCCGCTTTGCTTGATCTGAGATGGCTACAGCGATCTATCACACCACATTAGAGTGCCAAAACGGTATTTATTGCTTGAATTTCCAAATAAAATGGACAGAATTTGAAATCTGAGACTTTGTTTCATATCAAAAGTAACAAAGCAAAAAGCTTAGCCTATTGCGATTTATTGGATGGGAGGTGCACTACATATACGGTTCATTCATCAACTGAAAACAGAATCGCTTGGGATTTAAGAATCGATATTGGTTCATAAAAACTTCCATATTTGAGCTCAGATTATAAAAATAAATAATAATGTATTATCATACTTGATGTCTTAACCAATTGATATGTTTGTTAATATATACCTCCTGTAATTTCAAGTCAATCAGATCATTGCACACTGAGATATGGGTCTCCATGTGTTCACACTGTCTGGCGGCCATTTTGAAAGCTGTCTGAAAACTTTCACCAAAAGGAGCCCCTTAAATGTGCTTTTTTTTTTTTTTTTTTAGATGTTTAAGTCTTTATTTTGGGCAAGTTTCACTACTTACTATAAAATTAAGAGATTAATGTTTAGACTTTTGCATATTATAACCTGGAACTTGGAAGTGGGAAATAATTACAGTTAGATCCAAAAGATAATTTTAGCAACATAGCACAGATGCTACAGAACACAGTTAGCTGACTAGCAGTATAAGATTGTGTGCTACGCTAATATATTACTTCACAGGCACTACTGGCTTGTACTTTTAAATCCATAATATTATAAAATTTACAGTTTATTGCTGGTCTGTGGTTTTACAGTGCTGTAATTTTTAAAGATTTCATATTATTATAAGTTGAGCTTAAAGGGTACACTACTATGAAAATCACACAGCTTCAGTGTGACATCAATAAGAAAAAATATAATTTCATAGATATTGTTAATAATAGTTGTTCATAATAAAATATGTATGAATTTAACATGACCTAGATTATTTATTTTGCAAAATCTTGTCATTTTAATAAATATTACGTGAAATTTCTTAAAAATCGTTGCTGCTCCAATTAAGCTCAGTGTGCTCTCTTTAAGCTCTTCCACACTGAATGTCTATGTAAATACTTCATAAACAGACTTTAAATATAAACCGATGGTTGTCACTAAGTTAAGTTAATCGATTTTGTATGGATTCTGTAAACTCAAATCTGCAGACAGGCTCTGATCTTTGGCAACTAGCATCAACTTCTCCAGACTGTAAATCCAGGGCTCTACGCTAACTTTTTCTTTTAGGAGCCCTTGTGCTCCTAATTTAAAAAATTTAGGAGCACGGTCAAAAATTTCGGAGCACCTTCTAATCAATAATCAAAAATTCTGATCAAAAAATTAACCTTCCTATTTCGAGGTGATATTTGACTCAAAGTGATTTACATGGAATTTTGTTTTTACCTTTGTAATGGAATTTTTCTAACTTTATTAAAAGTATGTAATCTTTTGTCAAATTCAAAAAATATATATATTTATAAGCTTTTTATCATTTTTAATTAAAACAACAGAATAAGTAGTAGAATAAGAATGTTACCAATAAAATTAAATCAGTATTTAAGAAATAAATTTGTATAGGTGGCACAGAAGAACAAAAGTGGCTTGTAGGTGTATTTTCAGACATTTAATGAGGCTCAAAGGTTGCATGAGTGCAATTCATAAATTCATGTTGAGGTTAATGTTTTACATATACAATTTTGAATATAGAAATATTAAATGATTTAAATAACAGAAAAGATACTTTAAAAAATTAAATTAAAACTGCCAGCATGTGGCGTCAAGTCACTGATTTTATCACTGAATCATTCATTTAATTGATTCGTTCGAACGGCTGATTCATTCAGGAACGAAGCATCTGACTGTCTTTATGAATGAGTAATTGAATCATTGACTCACTAGATTCATTTAAAAACGCAGTTCATTCATAAACGAAACACCGCTGTGTTTGAATGGAGATGTGCAGCGGCTCAGATGTGACTGTTTGAAACTATTTTCATTGACAAAATAGAGCAAAATAAGGCAATAGTGTTGTAGTCAGACAATATAAGTCACTTAATATTAACTTCTTGTTTAATGAACTGTTGTATTAAACCAATATCACATTTGCAAGCTGTCACTCTCCTTAGTTCATCGTGATCTCACAAAACTCCATTATAAATCAACGCAGCTCTATACACTGCACAGTTAATCTCTTATTTACACTCTGTCTACACTTTGTTTGTTTGTTATAATGAGAGGATACGTCTCATTACTCAACGCTGCAAAAACACGTAGCTATGTTAGAAACCTTTAAAGCTCCCTCAGCGCAAACACAAATATGCTGATCGGGTCAGTCGCACAGGTGCTCCTAAATATTTTTTCATAGTCGCACGCAGTAGTTTTCAGTCGCAAATGCGACTGAAATGGTCGCACTGTAGAGCCCTGAAATCGGTGGAAAATCGGGGCAAAAATCGTGTAGTGTATTCCAGCCTTAAAAGACTATAGATAAGTTGACATCCATTTAATAAGAGGCTTCATAATGAGGCTAGTTTCTGTGTTCATCACCATGAATGTGGACTAGTCTAGATGTTGCTTAGATGACACTTCACTATGAATATATAACTGATCAAATTTAATGCCTCGTTGCTTGATTTTAGTGTTCTGTTTTCTTGCAATTGACTTTGTACCTTCAAAAAAATATTTTTCAATTATTCTTTAAAAAAGGTTGTTTGAAGTAAACAAGATTTTTTAATAAAACATGATGTGAGCTTAATGAGAACAGGGGTGTGCTTAAAGGGTACATAAAAGTACCCATTAAGCACAGCCAGACTTTTTGCATTTAATGATGTATATCTTAATTGAAATGCTTTTGTCATTTAAAATAAAATTAAACATTTTTGTGTGAGAGATTAATATTTTATTTTAACATAACTTTTTGTACTGAAACCAATATCTTGTGCACTAAAAATGACTGTAGATTAATGTAGATTTTGGTGAGCTTAATAGGTACGTTTACCCTATTGTTTTAGTCTCGTCGCGCCGGGACACGGCATCACAACATGGTAAGGGGCGTAACATTTCCGTCACACACGAGGTATTCGGCCAATCACAACGCACTGGAGAGCTGGCCAATCAGAGCACACCTCGCTTCTCAGAACAATGAGCTTTGTAAAACTCGACGCATTTCAGAAAGGCGGAGCATAGAGGAACAACAATAATGTACAGTATGTAGAAAATAATGTTTTTTGAACCTCAAACCGTGTATACGCATTGCATTACACCAAATACACAAAATAATGTTCTTTTTAGCAACATCATATGACCCCTTTAAAATAGAGAACTTTTTTTTTACCCAGCCCTAGCATATTTAATTGTTTTAAGTGGCCTCCACTGTCACTGCAGGGTGTGATGTTGAATATGAAAAGTGACGCAGTCTCTGTTCATCTGTTCTCTTCATAAATAAATAAATAAATGCATAAGCCTATATGCTTGGTCCTGTAGGTTCATTAATAAAAATGAAAATGTGAACAAAAATAAAAGCAATTAAATGTGTTATGAAAATTAAAATGACGGTTAACAATAGATTATGATGGAATTTTTATGACCCTGTCTGTCAAAATGACGGACAATGTTAAAGTCTTATGCAACCTATGCTATCTGGCCTTATTTAAATTTCAAATCATTTTAATTTGAATTCTTTACATTCAAATTGGAATTCTACATCTGGTTTGCTACCTCAGTTCAAACTTATAAACTTAATTTAAGTTCAGGAACTCAACAGGATTTTAAAAGGCATTTACACTCTGAATAGTGCACAACCCCTGGATTTTAGTGACCGCTGCCTTATTTTGTCACACAACTCATGCTAAGGCATGTTAAACAAAGCTGTCCTAAATAAATATTTGTTGATTAATGCCTCATTCAGCAATCTACAAAGAAAATATGCTACAAAGTTACTATGGATGGATCCTCAAGTCGCTGGAGAGAAGGAGGGAGATGGCAAAGATCTGGGGTCCTGCAGTGTGCATGGGGGACTTAAGGTACTTCACCGTCCCCTGCTTCCACTGCCCTTTCAAAACACCACCTCCAACTCTCCTCTTGGCACGCAAGAACCTCAGGAGGTTTCTGCACAGAATCAGTAGGTTAATTTCATATTGAACATATTACAACTAAGAAAAAGGCTGCTTGAGTTTCACTCTCTCAACAGGTCTCATTAAATCTGCAGAAACCGAAATAATGTCATATCATAGTGCTGCACACTGCATAGATATAACCAGATAACATTACGGTGGATGTGAGACATGCTGTAATCACAAATCTCAGATGCCGTTTCACAGCAATGGGAGGAATCGCAGAGAAAATTCTATCTGCCATAAGCATTTATGCTCTCCCTCAATTTCTGATCTGTGATTGTTTAGACCTGTTGAACAGATGGATGGTGTTTTAGCTTTTCCATCAGGCTATTCAGAGAGGAGCAGGAAACAGCCACATTAATTGACCATCCAAGTAAATCTATGCAGATATAAACCTGCAATTGGACTTAACAGTGGACTGCGATATGCTTCTACTGCCATGGCAACTTGCTATAGTGGGTATTCAAATGGCATGTTAACCAGCTAGGTTCTTGTCCACAGTACCACGTTCAATTAGCAAGTTCTTTACATTTTAACAGTACTTTTGAGTTACATCATAGCCTTGATACACTGATGATATGCTCAAAAGTTTGAGGTCAGTAAGTTTTTTTTTTTTTTTAAGTAAATAAATACTTTTATTCAGCAAGGACGCAAATTGTTGCAAACAACGTTTCAAAAGATTCGTATTTCAGATAAATGCTGTTCTTTCGAACTTTCTATTAATCTGAGAGTCTTGGGGGAAAAAAAAAAAAAAAAAAAAAAAAGTATTATGGTTTCTACAAAAATATTTAGCAGCACAAATGTTTACAACATTAATAATAAGAAAAGTTGAAATGCAAGAAAACAGCATCTTAGAATGTGCCACTGAAGACTGGAGTAATTGCTGAAAAATTAGCTTTGCCATCACAGGAATAAACATTTTAAAATATCTTATAAAAACAGAAATAATAATTCATGATGTGACTGTTTTTACTGTATTTTTGATCAAATAAATGCAGCAATGGTGAGCATAATAGACCAACTGTGATCCAACTGTAAATTTTAATTTCTGTAAAAAAACTACCTAGTATAAACAACATTTTCCTACTTAAAATATTATACCTCAATACCTCAAAGATCAATCTTTTATCATAACTTGTTTTGCAAGATCCAAAATAAGTAGGTCGTCCATGTTCAGGCCTTGGCGTGATTGGAATAGCTGCCAAAAGATTGTATATATTAACAGGAAACAAATGAAAGGAAGTGATAAAAGCCTATGTTAACCATTCAGCCAAATAAACAAAGGATACCCTCCAAAACAAGACGACCGGTCAACATTTCTCAAAAACGTCGAACAAAGTCCACTGAGAGCCATGGTGTGAAAACGTTTATTGATTTAGTGTGGAATTTGAGGAGCAGTCGAATAGGACCTGCAAAGTCTAAAGGCCGAGATAAGACGTTAAAAACGCCTTTTGTTTTTATCTATGATTTAGGGTTTTCTTAGGAGGCCACAACATATATCGACCATAAAGAGGACACATAAATGGCTGTAGAACCTATAACTCTTGAGTGGACTGTAATGGTATTGTGTTTAGAGGTCTGTGTTATGCTGTAATGCAAAAAGGAGAGGCTTGGATTTCGAAAAATATATTACAGCAGACCAGTGATGATTCATTTTCCCTCATAAGCCAAGCATGCAACAAGAGCTAACATCGAGTCCAGTGCCAAGCTAATACGCCTCTACTGTCAATTTCAATGTTTTTGCCTCTTTTCTTTTAACAAATGCATGAAAGCAGTCAGACTCGCACGCCCCAGACAAAACACGTTTATGCTACGTGACAAGAAACATGTCAAAAGGGCTCCACAGCAACTTTAAAAGAAATGCTACTTTGCTTTTTCCACCTACTCTTCCATTTAAAGGCAAAAGAGAAAACATAATTATGCCCCCTTCAATAAAATGAGTCATTTCTTGTGTGGGGAAGTCTGTACAGCTGTCCCTTCATTACTAAATGGAACAGAGCGATGATCTAAAATGTAATTAAGGACACGGTGTGGAGTAAATTTCAATGGTAGAATGATCCAACAGAGCCCATATGCTGAAGTGGAGATGAGAAGCCTGCTGGTGTTTGCTTAGCGGGACGACAGCGAAGCCTAATCTCACCTTGCGCTGACGGAGGTGAAATAAGACAGGCTTGATGGTGTCACAGACTGGTTTATGATAAAATATTACAATATTAAGGTCACTGGGTAGGAGGAATGTAGAACCATTCTGTAAACTGGACTGCTTATTCAGTGAGCATATGTGAATATCTTTCAAAGGTCAGCATGATGGTTCGGCTTTTCCTGAGATAAGCTATGTCACCTTCAGTGCCACGCAAGTATCTTAAATCAACAGAATTGTTCAAGGTTTGATGATAAACAACCTTACAGAGCCATGGAGCAAAAGAAGACTGCATCCCAAGAGTAGAATTATCTTGTTATCAAGTGTCACTTCAAGTTATATAATTACTCAAATCATACTGTACAAATGTAACACTTAATGTGGCTTTTCAACTTCAAATACTTTAGATGCGTAACTGAATCTACCATTCCCCTGAATTAAAACGGGGATAAAAGAGATCAGAAAATGGCACAGCTAGATTTGCAGCCATGGTCTAGTGCCGGGGTAGGCAACGTCAGTCCTGGAGTGCCGCTGTCCTGTAGAGTTTAACTCCAACCCTAATCAAACACACCTGAACAAGCTACGGAACCCCGGAAGTCACCTGTAGGAAAAAAAAAAAAATAAAATAAAAAAAAAAAAAAAAAAAAAAAATCAATCCGTGGCGACGGTTTTGCAATCCGTCCCCTCAGTTTATAAACCATACTCACGAATTCTTAAACTGTTCCCTCGATTTAACAAATCGTGCCCACGGATTAATAAACCATACCCACGAATTTCCAATCCGTGCGCACAGATACTTTAAACCGTACCTTCGGTTTTTAAATCCATACCCAGGAATTCATAATCCGTGTGCACATTTCGCAATCCATTCCCACGGGTTTGTAAACTGTACTCACAGATTTGTGGCCCCGCCCCCAGTCTGTACCGGCAGATTCAACCAGGCCACATGTTTAGGTGCGGGATGCATTGTATTGTGTTTAAACTTAATTTTTTAATAAAAACCGTCTCCTGTGTTTTATCCTATTTGTGATTAATGTAAAATAGGTAAATAGGTAAACGCTAAAAAGAAGACTATTTTGTGAGTGTGGATCATGGTAATTTAATAGATTAATGCACCAAAATAAAATATTAGGCTAAGTGACGGAAGAGCGGTGCAAACGGCTTTGTAAACGTTATTTTTCAGGATAGAGAATTTCCTGAATTTTCTAAAAAAAAAAAAATAAAAAAAAAAAAAAGGAGAGGAGAGGAGAAGGTAAAAAGCAATACAAAACAATGTACAGGTTATGTTGTCATTCCTTTACTCTCTGATTGAACGCAATGTTATAATAGGCTAGGGCTAGTTATTTGATAACATCAACCAGTGAAGCCTTACATGCATCTAACTCTGGGGGAAAAACTTATTTATAATAAAATCACCAAAACAAGTCTTCATGTTAAGAATGAATATAAACATATTCCAAAACTGTAAAAGGCTATGCATTTAGAAAAAGCTTTTATGCAAAACGACTTACAAAAGAGGAATAAAGCAATTAGTCAAAAGTCAGCCATACACAATGCCAGGTTTATTAGACAATAGTTTATCATAAATAAACAAGATTTTGACGCACGTCATTCTTATTAGATCGTATTCCACTTTGTACCAAGTCTTTTTGGATAAAAGCTTCATGTTAAGATTTCCAAAACTGTAAAAGGTTATTTAAAAATAAAGCAATCATGAATTATTTTATGATAAAAAAATATATGTGCCCTCATTTATTATAATAATAATAATAATAATAATAATAATAATAATAATAACAACAATAATCATTATTATTATTATTATTATTATTAGGCTATCATTGTTATTATTACATTTACATATGCATTTATAAAAAGCTTCTAAAACGATTTACAGTAAAAACTCAGTCATAATACAAAATGCCAGGTTTATTAAACAATAATAATAAAGTGCTACAAATAAACAAGATTTCTGACACACATTCTTATTAAATTGTTGTATTCCACCTCGTACCCGCTACAATTGAAAGAGAATCACTGTAAGCATGCAGTTAAGACAATTTGATATATTCCACTTAATAATACACAAACAATATACAATAAGATTTGTTCTTCTAAAATGAGTCCGCGAGTACAGTTTACAAACCCATGGGAATGGATTGCGAAAGCGTGCACATGGATTATGAATTCGTGGGGACGGATTTAAAAACCGAAGGTACGGTTTACAGAATCTAAGCGCAAGGATTGGAAATTTGTGGGTACCGTTTATTAATCCGTGGGCACGATTTGTTAAACCATGGGAACAGTTTAAGAATTTGTGAGTACAGTTTATAAACTAAGGGGACGAACTGCAAAACCGTCGCCACGGATTGATTTTTTTTTTTCCCTACAGGTTACGTAACGGGCTCCGTAACAAGCTAATCAAGGTCTTCAGAACTACTAGGGCTATAGGCAGGTGAGGTTTTTTTCAGGGTTGGAGCAAAACTCTGCAGGACATCGGCACTCCAGGACTGACATTGCCTACCCCTGGTCTAGTGGTTAGCATACATTAAGCTGTAGGCTTATACAGGTGGAACAAGTTTGAATCCAGCTTGCAACATTTTCCAGTCCCATTCCCTCTTTCTTGACTATCTGTATGAATTAATGTGTCAGAAAGGCCTAAAAAGTACCATGTTGTAGTTCCTAAAAAAAAACAAACAAAAAAAAAAACATCTTTGTTAAAGAATATTCTGGGTTTTGTTTGTTTGTTGGTTGACTTTTAGCTCCATGTTGGCAAAAAGGCTATTCTCATAGTAAACACAGGCTACAGAATAAAATATATACAATTTACAGAACTATATAAAACAACTGAGATTAATACAAGACAAAACTTCTAAAATGAGTTTAGTTGATATCCAAGCATTGCCGTCAAGACATATTTCTAAGTAAAACCGTTGTCTGATTGCATTTAACGCAATGTATATTCTGGGTTAAACGCAAGATAAACTTAAGATACTGACAGCATCTGTGTTATGCTGTTGATTATCACAGAAAATAATTCTCATTAACCATACAGTCAACAAGCAAGTAAATAAGTAAATGAGTGTAAAAAAAAACAAACAAAAACAAATAAATTATAAATGTGTAAAGTAAATCATTAAGAAATTAAAGACAAATCTATAAACAAACAAGTAATAAATAAATATAAACTTTGTAAGTGGCATAAATAGAGCTTAACTTGTATTCAACCCAAAATATTCCCATAAGAAATGAATTTTTATGTAGTGAATTTGAAGGTCAGCTGTAAAACCCAAGACGTGAAGAACATTCCAAAAATGTCTGAGACAAAGCAACAAAAATGCTTAAATTAGGAAAAAGGGGACACTGTTGGCTGAATTATCCAGCAGTAAAAACGTCAAATTACCAAAACACTGCCTAGAAAAACCTGTCCCACAAGACTTTCCTCTTGAAAAGCATACTGGATATGCAACCACAAAGCAGCGAACAATCACAGAGCTTAGTAGAAGAGAACAAAATAAATCGACCCATCTCAAAAGCTCTGCATAGCGCTGGCATGTATTTGAGGGTGGCACAAAAGCAGCCATTACTCTAAAAGAACTGTGCAAAGCATGTCTGGAGTTTGCCGCACATGCCCACAAATGCTTAATGCTTGTGGTAAAATGACAAGATGATAGAGCTTTTCCAAAGCACGTGTAAAGCACAACACTTCCCACAATCATAACACCATGCCTACAGTGAAGTATGGTGGTATGGAATCATGCTGTTGGGATCCTTTCAGCTAAATATTTAAAGCCTCCTTTGCTGAAAATGATTCAACCTGAAATATGCAACAGTTTCTAATATACAGTGGGTACGGAAAGTATTCAGACCCCCTTCACTTTTTTCAATTTTGTTATGTTGCAGTCTGATACTACAATTGTTTAAATTCTTTTTTTTTTCTCATTACTCTACACTCTGTCCTTTATAATGACAAAGTGAAAACAGGATTTTAGAAATGTTTGTAAATTTATTAAAAAGAAAAAACTGAAATATCACATTTACATAAGTATTCAGACCCTTTACTCAGTACTTAGTTGAAGCACCTTTGGCAGCAATTACAGCCTCGAGTCTTTTTGGGTATGACGCAACAAGCTTTGCACAACTGGATTGGGGGAATTTCTTCCATTCTTCTTTGCAAATCCTCTCAAGCTCGGTCAGGTTGGATGGGGACCGTCTGTTGACAGCCTTTTTCAGGTCTCTCCAGAGATGTTTGATAGGGTTCAAGTCAGGGCTCTGGCTGGGTCACTCTAGGACATTCACAGAGTTGTCCCTAAGCCATTCCTGTGTTGCCTTGGCTGTGTGCTTAGGGTCATTGTCATGTTAGAAGGTGAACCTTCGGCCCAGTCTGAGGTTCTGAATGCTCTAGACTGGGTTTTCATTAAGGCTATCTCAAAATGTTGGTGCATTGAGCTTTTCTTCTACTCTGATGAGTTCCTCAGTCCCTGCCGCTGAAAAACAGCCCAACAGCATGAGGCTGCTACCACCACACTTTACTTTTGGGATGGTACTCTGCAGGTGATGAGAAGAGCCGGTTTCCTTCAAACATGATGCTTAGAATTGAGGTTCATCAGACCAGGTAATCTTGTTTCTCAGAGTCTGAGGGTCCTTTAGGTGCTTTATTGCAAATTCCAAGTGTGTTTTCATGTGTCTTCACTGAGGAGAGGATTGAGTTTGGCCACACTGCCATAAAGCCCAGATCGGTGGAGTGTTGCAGTGATGTTTGTCCTTCTGTAGGTTTCTCCCATCTGCATATATGATCATGGAGCTCAACTAGACTGACCACCAGGTTCTTGGTCACCAGTCTAGACAAGCCCCTTCTCCATCAATTGCTCAGTTTGGCTGGGGACCAGCTCTTGGAAGAGTCCTGGTTGTGCCAAACTTCTTCCATTTGAGAATTATGGAAGCCACTGTGCTTTTGGGAACCTTCAGTGCAGCAGAAATATTTTTGTAGACTTCCCCAGATCTCTGCCTCGATACAATCCTGTGTCCGAGCTCTGCAGGCAGTTCCTTTGACCTCGTGGCTTGGTTTTCGCTCTGATATGCATTATCAGCTGTGAGGCCTTTTACAGAGAGGTGTGTGCCTTTCCAAATCATGTCCAATCAATTTAATTTACCACAGGCAGACTCCAATCAAGGTGTAGAAACATCTCTGCAATGATCAAGAGACATGGGAGGCACCTGAGCGAAATTTCAAGTGTTGTTGCAAAGGGTCTGAATACTTATGTAAATGTGATATTTCAGGTTTTTCTTTTTAATAAATTTACAGACATTTCTAAAATTCTGTTTTCACTTCATCATTATGAGGTACAGAGTGTAGATTAATGAGAAAAAAAATGAATTTAAACAATTGTAGTATCAGGCTGCAACATGACAAAATTGAAAAAAGTGAAGGGGGTCTGAATACTTTCCGTACCCACTGTACATAAAATCTATACAGTAAACTATACAGTAAAACTACCAAAACAACTGTAATGTAATTCAGTTCAAATAAAGAATTGACTATGTGTCTGAGTGATTTTGCAACATGTACCAGTGCTTTCTGCATACGGCACAACTGCATCAAGTGGTCGTGCATGTGTAGGTGTAGATCTTGACTGATCTTACCCTCGATAGGTGAGGTCTTGAGCCTGCGGCAGATCCCTTGTACGTCTCCGTAGCATTCTGCAATCTTGTTGACGGCCTCGCCACTGCGGAGCTCCATCAGCTCGCGGAGCTGCATCATCGTGCAGCCAAAGTCCCCTTCGTGGTCGACCTCGGCGACCGAGTTCCCCGGCGGGTGTTCTACAGTGTTGTTAGCCATTTTGACTCCTCGAGTTTCAATCACGCCTCAGGATGTGAGACTTCCGATGATCCGCTTGTAAACGTAAGACTGGGTGATACAGGAATGCTTCAGGTAGGTGTTACAGTGTTCCCAAGTTCAACAGGTCTTTCTGTGTGTTTGCCAGGACGGTGAGCAGAACTGTCTTGAGAGCGAACGAGCATCAGAGGAAGCGTTTCTGAAGGGAATGATCCAGGTCGGACATGTTACCGCAGGAGTAAGGCATTAAAGGGATGCACTGTAGACTCAAGACGCACCACAGAAAAACTGAAAGAGAGGGAAACGGACAAGCTTTAAATTATTTTATAAAACAATGAAAAAATTGCCTAATTTCTAAGCTTGAACATTGTGTGACAGAACAGACAGGAAATGTTGACACCATCTAAATGACTAGAAACTCTTGTGCTTGTGAATGAAGTGATAAAACAGTGGGAAAAAGACAAAATGTTATGAAACACAGATCTACTTCTTTCTTTCTTTTCCCCACACAGCAGTTCTACAAACTTCCTCATGCACTTGAACAATCACAATATACAGATGCAACCCATAAAAGGTGCCTAGTTTGCACATCTAGTGGGAATCTCTAACTCAGACCCAGATTCTGTCCATCACAGTCATACATAAATAATTAACCCCGGAGGAATCCATAGTTTTGGAGCAAATTAAAGTGTTTACTGTTTTGCTGCCAGTCTCCAAGCCCACAGAAGGGGGTAGGAGGAAAACAGAGAGGTAGAAAGAGAAAAAGAGAGGGCACTGGGTTCAAAATAAGCTGGGGAAGAAAAAAACTCAGAGATAAGGGGGTCTGTGTTAAAGTGAGATAGGGGAGCTTCCAACTCCGTCGGGTTTTCTTATGCACATGGAATATGAAAAATAGAGGTCACTCTTTGATGTGTGCTTGCAGTGATCCGAGATGAAATTTTGGACTGGGATTCATCTACCAGCGCTACGGCCAATTTCCCACTATCACACTCGTACAGTCAGTGATGGTAGCCATAAAAAGTGAAGCACTGGATACTGGAAAGCCCTGAGGTGGATTTTAACCCAGATTGGATTACAGTCCACTCTTCCTTCAGCGTTGGTCAAGCTTCAGCCTCATTGTACACTGCACTGACCTCTTAACCTCTAACAGAGGAGACAACAGCCCATGGTAGTTTTATTCTGATCAAAGTGACCCAATTCTGATGAACGGTTTAAACTGTCGAGGTCAATTATTCTCACCTCTCTTTAGTATTATTTTAGCCCTGGCACCCAGTCTCATCATAGTTTAAAGTACCTAAATTGAGCTCTGATTTTAAAAATGTATTCATTGTTCTATGTATAAGTGTGTGTATGAGCAAACCACATTAGTCAGGTCAGAATACAGCTTATTGAGTTTAGTTCTAACATTAGTACTAATGTAACGGATGTCTGTAAATGTCGAAATGTGTAAATGCCACATGAACAAGTGCTACAGTGTTTCCAAACAAATGTCATCCATTGCCCAAGGCATTGAGAGAGGCCATTACCGAGCCTTCAGATTAGCAGAGCACATAAAATGTTTGAGTGCTTCTGTGGAGAAGAAAAAAAAAAAAAAAAGCTAAATCTATAAAGCAATGTCACATGCCATGCTGAAGAGGACCCACCCAAGTTCATTCCTGATAACAGGAATGGAAGAGTGTTTAATAAATAAATAAATAAATAAATAAATAAAATACTTATGTAGTTGCTTGGGTTTTCTTCCTCCCCAGATATAAATCACCAATATCCCATGCATTTTCCATGCATTTGATCAAAAATACTGTAAAAACAGTAATGCTGTGAAATATTTGTACTACTAAAAATAACTTTTCTATTTTATTATTTGAAAAGGTAATTTATTCCTGTGATATCAAAGCTGAATTTTAAGCATCATTACTCCATTTTGCAGTGTCACATGATTCTTTAGAAATCATTCTAATATGCTGTTCTGATGCTCAAGAAATATTTCTTATTATCAATGTTGTAAATTATAAAGCTGTCAAATTGCAATTTTCAGCAGCTGTAGTCAAGCAATCAGTGTAGTCCAGTGACACAATGGCAAAACCACACAGCAATGCAAATCACTCCACCCTTTATCGCCCATGTAACATTGTTGAGATTTTCATAGCACCTTTTTAAGCTGAGACATCACCTGTGAAAATCAGAATGAAAAATAGGGCTGTTTGCAACAATATCCTACTACACAAGTGGGTGGTACAACATTCCATGAAAAAATACAAGAAGATATCTACTACCCGTTTGCCAAGGTCATACTGCGAAACCAATCTGACAACAGACCTTTTATGTGGAGTCCAGTTGCACTGACATTCGCCTAAGAACGGTGCAATTTATCACGCAGTCCCAGAGGTGCATTTAACAAATAATTTTAAATGCTCTCCTACAATGCAGTTAGAGAATGAGCTCAGGCCAAAGAGCCATTTGCATGCTTCAAAATGAAACAGCAGCAGGCTGGAGCAACAAGGCCTGGCTTACAAAACCAGCATTTTCGTTCTGGGTGTAGATTTGGTGAATGTGCAACCAAACAGGTCCAAAGGTTGTCACAACACAGTTGACAGTTTTTAATATATGTAAAAAGAAAAGGGCTACTATGGGCCAGTCCACGTGAGCACAACTTAAATATTTATTCTCTTTATTTGAATGATCACAATACTGTTTTTGTTGTTGTTGTTGTTTTTTGTTAATCAAAAACACACAGCATAATCAGTGTAGACTGATTTACAAAATGAATGACTCTTATGGGCTAGTTCTTTTAATGAATATTTTCAAAATAAATCTGAAACACTGCCCTGCACAATTTGCAGCATTAACAGAGAATTGCCTACAAATAAAAGCAATAGAGACCATATAACAATAATACACCCAAACAAATCTGAAAAATGAAGTAAACTAGAATTTAATCAAATCTGGAAATGTACATCAACACTCAGTCCTTATCGATTTATCCATTTCTACCCATTAGGGCTGAACAATTAATTGCATTTGCGATAATATTGCGATATGAAAAAACTATTTTTCAACTGCAGCCTCTGCGATTACACTGTCACGTGACACGTAAGAGTAAAGAGGTGTGTTCGACTTGAAGATCGATCGGTGAATGACATCAAAGTACGGCGAGAGAAAGCATAATATATTAATATTAAGACCCTTTCACACAGGACGCGGCAGTCGCAAGTGTCTAGTTCATTTTCAATGGGAGACATGCGGAAAGCGGCAAACCACTGGCGGTGTGGAGGCGGAGCGCAAGCGGTGCTCGTGCACCCAAAATCATGCCACTTCCACATGCACGGCGCTTCGCTGCCGCTTATTTTTTTGTAAGTGGCAGCGGCAGCCACATCGGCTTTAACCAATTACTGAACAGAATATTAACACCCAATCATAGAACATTTCACTGAGCTCATGTGTTGAAAACATGATGGGATTATATATATATATATATATATATATATATATATATATATATATATATATATATACTTATTTATTTGAAGTCTATCTAAAGTTAACAGACAGTGTTTAAAAAGTGCAATCCACGTTTACATAATGTTTATTACAGTGACTTTGAATTACCTAAATATTGAGTGTGGTAAAGCAACAGATTTGTTTTTATATTTCTGCAATCTACTTTAGTTTGTGTGATTTGTTACTGACTTTCATAATGATGTTTACACCAGGCTTATTTGTCAGTGCTTTATGTTGTCATAATTATTACATGCTTACAAGGCTGGAAGTTCAACAAATCAGTCAATATACTACTGTGATTGTAGTTGTTAAATAATGTCATTCATATCAATTCATGCATCACCTAAACTTCATCGTAACATACACGCCTGGCCTACAGAAAAGAACATTTATGTTTAATCTATCTAATATTGTGTTGGTCATACTATACAAAGATTTAAAGAGCTTTAAAAAAATAATTGCATATTAAATCGCAATCACAATACTGGTAAAAAAATAAAAATAAATAAATTAAAATAAATAAATAAAAAAAAAAAAATCGCAATTAGATTTTTTTCCAAAATCGTTCAGCCCTACTGCCCATGTGTGTATTTTTTAAAAACTCAAAAAATATATTAGCATTCTTGATTCATTGAAGCACTCAATGCAATTATACTGACATGGCCTTTTTGTTTTCATCAATATGCCTTGGCACAACTTGCACATTAAAAAAATATGCTGGAAATCCAACATAGAAAGTCTGACTTAAAAAACATCAGCAACAACATGTCAAGGGAGGAGTTGAGTGACCTCACTTCCTACAAATAAGTATTTATATTCGCCTTCACTATGACAGCAGTCTCCATGACGAATGAAGCTACAAACATCTGACTGCAAAGCAGAATAATGTTCTGGCAGGATGACACAATGGCCTGGAGGACCTCTTGCTATGATCCACATTTACCACAAAAAGTACTCCCTATAGAAAGTTCATTAGTAAACTGTAGTGAGTCAAAATAGATTTCGAAGCTCATTTGAGTTGTGATGCTCTACATTAATGAATTTTCACCCCGCAGCAGTCACTAGACACACGGTTAAATAAAAAGAGAGGTCGCCGTCTGCTTAAAATCTCAGCGTGGCAGAAGTGTGCGGCTGTGTAAATGGAGAAGAGGGTGCACTAAGTAGTTCACACTCTGCTTCCCAGTGTGAGTGTGAGGAGGATGGTAAGACACTGAGAGGATTAAAGCATCTGAGCTCAGGCTGAATGTGTGGATCGAGCTGGAGAGGATGATGAAGGGTGGGGAGCGGTTGCGGTGGTGATGGAGGGTGGCTTCCGAGACACGGGGGAGTGCAGAAGTAGGTGGGGACATCCGGGTGAGCGGAAGATGACAAAGAAAGGGAGAGAGGAAAGAAATAAGAACGAGGCATTGCTGTGAGATTAAAGCGTATGAGCAGTCGCTGATAGGCAGCAGATGTAAATCATGGCCACATCTGTTTCCTCCACTGTCCTGCAGCAGTGGTGCCAGTGCAGGCCTTTAGGCCGCATATCCGCCTCCACTCCGCTGGGGCTCTGCAACACCACAAACACTGCACTGCCTCGCCACCTCTTCAGTCTTTCTTTCTTTCCTCTCTCTCCACTCTCTCACTCTGTCCGATGGGTTTTTATGAGAGTGAGTCATCAGTCTACATTGTATCTCAAAAGTTTGAGTAAAACATGCAAGTTAGTGCGCATCTAAAAGAAGAGAAAACATCTCAGTTCCCTGCAGATGAAGCTGTTTTATACTGTCAGTGTCTAAAAATTACAATAATGCTCTTCTTCAGTACTGAAATGTCTGCCGAGCGCAGTCTGCCAGCCATTACCAAAAACCCAATAATGCTTGCTTTATCGTTTTAGACTGAGTGTGGTTGTTTTTATCTGCCATTAATCAGGAAGTGAATCTGCCATTAATCAGGAAGTGAATTAAATTAGGCAGCTATGTAATTCACATATAAAAAGTGTGTGGTAGAGAGCGAGACGGAAGTCTCAACTTTTTTTTTTGTATTTTAACTAAATATAGCTACAAGGAGATGCAACGAAGCAAAGTAGGCCAGTCCAAGCCATCAATGCCGGAGGGGCGAATCAAACAGTCTGATGCACTCCCAATAATTAAAGGCGGAGCACCGGACGCAGACAGCTATTAAATTACCCCTGAAAGGATGAAGTTCAATTCAGGTAAGGCGGAGGGGAAGCCGTTTACAGGAAGTAAAAGGAGTACGATTCATTTTTGAGCATCGGCTTCGTTTGTAATACACAAAAACATCTATTTGGATCAGGGAAATGGCTTGGAGGGCTCACAGACATCCAGCAGCTCCCTGGGGAGAGTGAGACAAATGGTGCGCAAATAAACAAACTACGCCAGCAACTAGTGAACTCTCATTTTGTAATGTTGGAAAAGCAACAGATGCCCAGAAATGACTACACAGTCAATTTTAACCCTATAAAGAGAGTGTTGACCATCAATAGCACCTCGATGGTGGATGTCATCCCTATTCCACTTTCTAACCGGGGATGTACATTGCTGGACAGACAGGTCATCCGTCTTTGCGTCCCTCAGCTTCTAAATTTCAGCTTTTCATTCATCAGACGCCTCTGGGTCCCTGACAGGGAGAGAAGCAAATAAGCTGTGGCTGAAATAGATGACAAGGAAGTTTGATCGGAAAAAAGGATGATAGTGGATGTGCATCAAAGCAGACAAGGATTGTCTTTTTTTTTTTTAGAAGGCATGGCTGCAAAGCGACTGCAAGAGACGGATACTGAGACATTTTGACAGAGGTGAAGACAGCAGGATGTGAGACAGAAAGGAAGGCATGCTGAACAGACAGATGGGGTGTATAGAAAGGGAAAGAAAAAAAGGACAGAAAATGATTGTGCTGGGTTGTGAGTGTGTGTGTGTGTGTGTGTGTGTGTGTGTGTGTGTGTGTGTGTGTGTGTGTGTGTGTGTGTGAGAGTGTGAGATAGGGGGTGTGTAATTGGATGCGGCCGGGAGCGAAACACTCTGTCTGTGTGTCGAGGCGTCAGCCTGTGCCCAGCCTCCCTCTGACTGCAGCCACACCTGCCTTGCATACTAAAGCGGCAGAATGCGGAGCCCTGGACCCAGCTGCTCGCTCTGCACCAATCCAGCCGACTCACGCTCACTTGCTGCACACAAAAAAAACCATTAACTGAAAGGAAGTAACCCACCACCACCAAGTTGCGACATGCCATTAAGACAGTAGGGCATTGTACAGTCTTTACTGAGTTATGTAGCCCATAATTCAAGGGAGTAGTATCCACCTTATTTTTCAGGGTGGAAGTAAACCATTTTCTGTGAATGTGCGAGACTTCCGGTTCATTAACCTCTGTAGGGAAATAACAAGAAGAATAAAGTGCGGTAAACTGTAAAACTATTTGCACTACAGTGAACCAGTGTGTTCTAGTGCTGTCAAATGATTAATCGCAACTAATTGCATCCAAAATAAAAGTTTTTGTTTACATAATTACGGGAAAAATAAGGTGGATACTAAAGTCGTATACTGCAACTACATGGCAAGGAACAATAGTGTAGTATGCAAGTACTGCTCCAAGTTGCTGTAAAACAACAAACAGTGGCTGACTTCAACACGGAAAAAATGTTTGCCAAAGCACTATTTGTAAATGAGTACAACCACATTCCCTGTGAAACTGGAATGTATTTTTTGCTAAATTAAGTTGCATGTTCAACAAACAGCCCTCACGTTAAGCTTCAATTCAACCTTGTTCAAAACTCGCTCTCTCTCTTTATATTTCACATTTATACAAAATAGCATAGAACTTTTTACACACACCCCCCTTTCAAAATTTGGTGTCAGTAACATTTTTTTATAAAAATACTTAAAATACTGAATAAAAATGATCAAAAGTGACAGTACAGAATATTGTACAATTTAAATATAAATCTATTTCAAATAAATTGAACTTTCTTGAACTTACATTATAGAATCTTAAAATAAGTATCTTGAAATAATATAAATTAGAAGAAGTGAAAGGAAAAGGAGAAGATAAATCATCTTATTAGAATGATTTCTGAAGGATCATGTGACTGGTTGCTGAAAATTAAGCCATCTCAAGAATAAATTGCATTTTAAAATTTATTTTACATTGTAATAAGATTTCACAAGATTACTCTTTATTTCTATCAATAAATACAGCCTTAGTGAGCATTAAAGAGACATTTAAAAAAAAAATAATCTTACTGACCCAAAATTTTGAACTGTAAATTATAAATATGAAACATTATGTGAGGATTAGAGATTGCAACCACCCACCAAATACCAAGAATTCCCTAGCAACAAGCTAGCAATGCACTAGCAAGCACTCAGAGCACCTCAGCAAGTACATAGTAACACACTAAAAAAACCACACCCATCTCTCTCTGTATGCATACTGTGAGTGTGCCTATGCTGGGGTGGTGGCGTTGGCATGAACACTGATTCATTGCCATAAACAGCTTGGCTGCCTGGAAAAGGCCACACCCTGTCTGCAGTCACATGACCCAAGGGAAGTAGGAAATCCCTTACACAATCTCAGAATCTCTCATAGCTCACCTAAAAGACGGAAGCAAAGAAACATGGGAGAGAAAGAGAGAGAGTGAATGTGTGTGTGTGTGTGTGGGGGGGGTTAAAAAAAAAACGAGCACGGATACATCAAAAGATTCAGAACGCAGAGAGTGTCTAGGAAGAGTGTGAGCTGTTTGTGCGTTCTTGTCATTTCATGAGCAACATGCTGAATTCACTGAGGCATCGAGCACAGATAGCGAGTGCTGTACCAAATCTTTGTGTAAACAAGGAGGTCGGTTGAAAGCAATTAAACCCACCATTAGCAGAGCGTGGGTAGCAGGAGATATCATGCCACAGGAGCGCAAGTAAGAATAAAGACACAAATCAAACATGGAAGAGAAAAAATAAATAAATAAAACCAGCCAAAAGGCCTGGGGGTGGAGGTGCAATTGGAGGGGAGAGATGGATTGCATACAGGTGCAAACAAGGCAAAGGCGCCAACTGTTTCTCCAATCCTGAACTCCGCTCTGCCTGTAAAACTGAAAAAAGAATTTGTTTCTCAGTCTAACACCACGTCTTAACCATACACGTTAAAATTTCAGCAACAAGCAATTCATCTGTCCAAAATGCTATGTAACGAGACCCAATTGATGTTTTCCATGATGCTTATCCAAGTGTAATGCCTTGAATTGTTTTCCTAGTGGAACTTCAGGGATTTATCATATAATATCCAACATTTCTCAGCTTCCACCATCAGGATCTCCTCATCCATGTTATGCATGAGGAGTGGTATGGAGATTAGGGATGCACCAATATTAAAATTGTGTTAACAAGGCTGCATTTATTAGGTTAAAAAAAATAAACAACAGTACTCTGAAACATTGTTACAATTTAAAATAACTGTTTTAATATATTTTAAATTTATTCCTGCGGTGGCAAAGCTGAATTTTCTGAAGGATAGTCAGGAACTCAATGTGCCTTCAAACCAGTCCAAATGAGGTGCGTAGACAAAAAAAAAAAAAAAAAAAAAAACCCAAAAAACAATTTTCCACAAGGCAAAATACTTGAAGACAGACTGAGCATGCAAAAATTTTTTCGCGTGCTGCTACGGTCGTGATATGACGTCATGCTCTGCAGCGTCTTTTTAAAAACTTAAATTCAACATGTAATAAATTACAATGCATCTAAACTGTAAAAACACACAATCTACTCTACTTTCCTACAGCGCTGCAGTTTTAAATTTATGTTCTTTTAATTCAGATAGGAGGTTATGCTGTGACATATCGATCTGCCATTGGTCACATGGTATCACATGATGCGAATTCGCAGGCCAGAGTTCACCAAATTTGAACTTTGCTACGCAGCGAAATGCGAAATATCTTTCCACGGGCTTGCGTTTCCGGTCTGACGCATTCGCATGCGTATGAATGGAAGTCAATGGAACGAAAAGTCTAGTGTGACCACGGCTTAAGACAGAAGCGTGTCACTTTGTCACATCACATCTGATGAGTCACACTGAGTTTAACCTCATGCACCAGCTATGGACCTTCCAGACAAGTTAGCCTGTCAATTACAAGAGAAGAGGGGCACATGCTGTGAAAAGAGAAACAAAGTAATGTACAGTCATTAGAAGCATTAGTGGTAATGAACCTTATTAAAACTGCCATTAGAGTCTGCAATATGTTTCTGTTTCTAGAGCTACAAAAGCCCCTTCACCAGCCCTTGAGAAGAAGTCTACCCAGAATTCAAGGGTCTCTCAAAAGAAAATGTATTAATTTTCACAACAATAGCACAAGAGCTCGTCTAATAAGCTCTCACTAGATGGAAACCACTGTAGTCCTTTCTTGTTTTTCTCCTATACCCACAGACATAATACAACCTGAGCCACGGGTCCCTCTGGATTCTCTGGCTGATGGAAGAACAAACAAGGTTGAATGACAGAAGAACAGGCCTCGAGAAAATGAACACCATTCTGCTGAGAGCAGGAGAGATGATAGTTTGTGCCACTGACATGCGCCGATGTTTTGGGCATCTTTTGATATCACAGATGATGAGGACCTAGGCACACCATTGCTGGTTGTTGGTGGGATACTCTCCTTTGTAAATTAACCACATAGGAAGTACAAAAAAGGAAAAAGGGAAGCAGAGGAGATCAGTCATGTTCATCGACTCCTGCCGGCACACAGCGCTGGAGCATCTTGCCAAATTCATGAGGCTTGTGACCTGCATCAGGCCTGAACGTGGGAGTGTGGTTTGTTTCAGAGGAAGCCAGTTATGAGGACAGAACAGGGTATTCCTGAGGGCAAGTACACTCTGGAGCCGAGCATCAACATCTGACTATAATCCTGTTGAATGAAATCAACTCTGTGATAACTTGAGTTCTTTCCACTCTGCTGAAGAGATAAGTTCTGAGGGTAAGAAATACTACATCTAAATCAAGTAGTAAGTCAGTAGTGGTCGCTTCTGCCAGCTATGAGTTTTCTTTGGAGGATAACATAAATCCAATATTACTAAGAGATGTTTTTAACCTTGAGCTCTGGATTGCACCAGCTCATATCGATCATTAGGAGAATTCCTTGAATGCTTCTGCCGACAGAGGAAAATTAAATAACTTAAAAATGCATAGTACAGTGCCTCATATTTTTGGAAAGCTAATGGGGATAGCCATGTATTAGAGTGAAAACGCCCATGTAAATGTTCATGCAAAATGTGGGACAGCATCGCTTTACAATCGGGAAATAAAAAAAAAAACCCTTGGTGGTCCAAACTACTCCCCTGATTAGTCACTAGCCCACCGGCGTGTATTTCCCACCTGCAAGCCCCCTGAAAATCAACAACAAACAAACTGAGAATAGTTGCACAGTGTGAACACTGCAGGGCAGCCGTCCCAAACCACTGCCACTGCCCTGATCATATGTCTATTTGATAAATATGTCGGTCACTGAAGCTGAGAGAAGCAAATGAGCAAAGAGTACATGCGAGAAAGCTAAGCTCTATACTGCAGAGAGGGGATGACCGCTTCTAACACCCTGTGACTGATTAACAAGTCATTGTGAAACACACCAACAACAGTACAGTTGTACCTTAGTCTATCATGCATACTCTTTACTGGAAAAATCAGCAAATGCTGGTCAAGTTTACCCAGAAAACAGGCTCTGGTCTCAACCTGGCCTCACCAGACCATCTGAAAATCCAAAATACACACAGAAGTCAAAAGATGGACAGCCCATACAAAGCAAGTGGTGCAGGAGGTCTATCCCAACGTCATCAGACTGATCAGATGTCAGTTAGAGAGTCAGGGGGCAACGGGAAGGAAGGGCAAAGGCAGACATATCACCTGTTCTGGAGTCATGGGAAGTGGGGCATTTCCATGGGGTGGAGGTGAGCTATTAATAAAATGATGAGTGTACAGGGAGGGGATCCCTGAATTATCAACTGCACTGGGTTAGTTACAGCATGACTCATGGCAAATACCAGTTTCCCATCAGCCTCTGGACGACTAGCGCTACATGAGCGTGCCAACATTTCAGTTTTTTTTTTTTCAACAAGTATGTGCATGCAACTCAGAAAATGTTCAGTATTAAATGGGTGTATGAACATGCAGTAAGGTTTGGCCTTCTAGATTTCCACTGCACATGCTTTGTGGTCTGCTACATATTATTTCTAGGAAACCTGGAAAAACAAAGGGATTCCACCCCGGAACGCACATTTCAGAGTAGAATTACTGGCTATAGCATTATTTTTCGGAGAAACAGCTATTTAAACATAACATGATTCCTTGACAGCAATACGCTGTGTTTTCCAACAACTGGAAGTGGGGAGGATCATACAGATTAAAGGTGCAGTATGTGATATTGCCAGCTAGCGGTTGAAATGGGTACTGCAATTCCGGCCCAGAATCTGCCCGAAACGCACATTTCAGAGTAGAATTACTAGCTATAGCATTATTTTTATTTTTTTAGAGAAAAAAGCTATGTAATCATAACATGTTTCCTAAAAATCTACAAACATATGTTATTTTTTGGCTTTATAAAAGTCAAAAACTTACATACAGCACCTTTAAATGAGGCATGTTCGGAACATTCTCTTGCCGTTTACTGTTGCTGTCAGGAACTATTTTTTAGCGGAAGGACAGCATTTAACAAACTTGCTTCAAAAAAGTAACATTTAAATACATACATTTTGGTTTTAATATTTTTTATTGTGTAGTAACTGTTTTTCTAAAAGCAATAAAGGTACTCGAGGCCGTGCTGTATCGTGAATAAATCACGCTTCGTGTCGTGCTTAACAACACCCTTCAGCCGTGATTTATTCACGATACAGCACGGCCGAGTAACTTATTGCTTACTTAAATAATGGAGAAGACTAGATTTATGACGTTCATTGTGGAAATGCGACAGCAGTCAGATATATTCACGTCATTCATTCATATAGTTAGATATATCTTATATTCAGTATAACAGCTCTTTTGCTTGCAATGTTGCTTGGATATCTGCCATTAGCCACCCTGCACTAAATATCAGTATTGGTTACTGAAAAACCAATTATCAGACTAGTGCTGGGCAGTATGACCAAAAATTTATATCTCAGTATTTTTCAAAATTAGACCGGTTTCATGGTATACGACGGTATTTATTTTTATGCATGATCGGGCGTTAACCACATTTTCTACTGATTGAGAGAGGAAAAACTGCAGTAGATTGACTTAGAATGCCATATTTTACTGCCATGATGAGCGAATATTGTAGAAAAATTCCACACTAAATAGTGACTAAACATGACCCATTAATACATGTTAACCAGGAGTCATTCTCATTTATATTCGTGACATCGTCTGATAAAATCAACATGCATCTAATGTTACACTAAAGAGCGGCTATGCGGTGGTTTTGGCTATATTACTTTGTCTCATGCAGCACACTGCCTGCGTCTGAGTAACAAACTAAAAAAAAAATAAAAAAATAAAAAACAACAAACAAAAAAAGTACATAATATTAATAGACAAACTATGCTCATATTTATAATTCCAAACAGTCAGTTAGCGGCAGGTGCTTGGAAATGCTGTTTTGTACTCATTTACTGACGAGTCTGCTGCAGTACAGCCAGCTGAATGCGGTGCTTCTCTGCCGCTCACTGCACAGAACAGACCCAGAGAGAGGCGACACTGCGGCGGAAGAGTCAGATCTCACACTCACGGGGCAGCACTGGCGACATCTTCCAACTGAACCACAGCTAAGGTTTATCCAAACAAGTCGCTAGGTTTGTCAGTTTGTATATTCTATGGAAAAAAGCTGCTAAAAGGGTCTGAAAGTCGCTAAATATAGTGCTAAAGTCACGCTCGTGTGTGTGAGACACGGGAGCTGATGGCAGCGGGCGGTGGATATTGTGGAGGTGTTCTTCTGTCATCACATTCTACTAGTTCTACAGCTTCAGAACTTTCACGCTTAGTAACACATACAGCTGTGTCCTCGCCACAATGCAATAGTGAAAAGAGACCCCTCTCAAACAGTGTCGCGTTCTGAACATTATTTAAATGACACCGGTATTGCGGTATTTTAAAAATTAATTTCATAAGAAAAATAAACACCAGTATTCGGTATGAACCGGTATACCGCCCAGCACTAAGAAGAGTACTTCATAAATACAGAAGCATCAATGGCCTTTAATCACCACAACTGTGTCCAACAAATTAGTAGCAGTAAAGATTCTGCAATACTTGGGAAAGAGGATTAGTACATTGTACAAATATAGCACATTCCTCAAGATCTGAATCGTTCCCAACTTCGGTCACAGCAGATGTTAAGATTGAAATAAAACCACTGGGACTGTAGAGACTTGAGAATACTGGTGCTGTCTTTTTGAGCCTTGCATTTTTTCATTGGAGAATATTATAATTAGTATAAGCAAATTGGCGGTGACATTCATGCACTTCTTAAACAAGACAGGCATGTTTTGGCATCTGCGTCACGGGATTCTCTCATAGTCACCTGGAATGCAACTCAACAAGTCTGGAATTGTATAGGAATTTATACAAGTACAAGTGTGTGAGTATTTATTGTAAGAGTTCAGCTCTGCAGACCCGAACCAAAGACTGAAATGAACCTTAATTCCAGGCATTCCAGTCCTGTCTTCCAGTTCACTAGGGATGGGTATCGTTTACATTTTATCGATACAGATACAGATACTGCTTATCGATACCGGTACTTATCGATATGGTTATAGATACTATTTGGTGCAAAAAGATATGATGTGAAAAGTTGTTGAAAATTTCAAGTTATTTTATTACTGCTGAACTTTAGCAACTGTATTAAAGTTCTTCAGTCAGGAGCAGGGAGTTATTTTTCTCTTTGTGCTTTATTTTATTAACATTAAAGGAATAGTTCACCCATAAATGAAAATTGTCATCATTTACTCACACTCAAGTTGTTTAAAACCTGAATGAGTTTCTTTCTTCTGTTAAACATAAAAATTATTTTGAAGAATGTATTAATTTTCATTCTTGTGCTGAACACAAAAGAAGATATTTTGAAGAATGTGGGTAACCAAACAGTTGCTGGTCCCTAGTGACTTCCATATTTTTTTTTTCCTACTATCAAAGTCAGTGGGAACCAGCAACTGTTTGGTTACCCACATTCTTCAAAATATCTTCTTTTGTGTTCAGTACAAGAATAAAAATTAATACAGGTTTGGTACAACATGACAGTGAGTAAATAATGACAATTTAAATTTTTGGGTGAACTATCCCTTTAATGAAAATCGGCAGCATGTTTAGTTCTGTCCCTTTAAGACCTGCACGCATCTGTTTATCTCTCTCAACGGTTTACTTTCACTTTAGACATAACTAACTGTGTTTATATGTAAACCTTGTGTGTTTTTGACAGTATTAGCGCAATCAGAGGATAACTAAGATAACTAAGTAATCGTGCTGTTTGACCAGCCTTTTAGCGTACGCACGCTTCAGGTTTAAGCGCTCTGAATAAGTGGATGTCAGAACAGCACGCAAATGAAATGTTTAACTGGCAAGGCTTTAAACTAAAGCACACGCAAATAATGTACTTTTGTGATTGCGAATAAGTGCAGTGTCTCGTGAGTGTAACTCTACCGCTGAATCAACATTTGATGTGAATGTGTCGCGCGAGTTGGAGCTGGAGCCAAATGTTTCATTATATTACTGGTGTTGCCTCCTTTGTTCACTATTACACTACTGCATATTGCATCTGACACTGGTGTCGCTTAGTTTTGTAACGTGAGCCCACAATTTCGAACGTTTCACTCTTGTCGCGATGACTGCTTGCACGCAAACACACACCGCACATGCGCATGGATATCAAACGCGCAGAGCAAATGATGGCCACATCATTCAGTGAAGGAAAATGTCAAGCAGCTGCTTCTAATTTGTCATTAACATTGAAGTATATGGAGATAAAACAACGTAAGTATCGATAACAGTATCGTTTGTCCTGCAGCTTACCAGTAGTCCGGTATTGACCGAATTACGTACCGGTCCAAAAAAAATACTGATTCTCGGTACCCATCCCTACAGTTCACACCAACGAGCACAAAGACAAGCAGACATATGCCATTCCAAACTATCCGTTAAAACAGTTCAAAGCACACAATGCACATTCCTGCAGTTCTGCTGTGAGAATTTTTTTTAAATTGACAGCTAACAATCTGATGAGGAAAACTTTCCGCACACCAGCACGTTCTCTCTTCCTCTATCCTTCCCTCTTCCCTCCTTTCCATTTCTCCTCTCTGCAGTCTGGCTTTTGTATCATAACCACTCCTATAAGACTGTGTGGGCCCAGCCTCCTTTTAAAAATTATTCCATGCAGTCAGCCGGCAAGAGAGAAGGCGTGTTCAGGATAGAAGGAAGAAGGTGGGAAAATACTACCTACAGACCAAGGGGAAAAAAAGTGATACGGGAAAAGGAAAAATTCCAAATGACTTTAGGGAAACTTAAATACATTAGAAAAGAAACACCACCCTGCTCTCATGTAGGCGGTGAATTGGTTGTGTGATATTTCTTGTCCAAAGCCATATTTGTCAACCACCTCCATGCTAATTGGGACGTTTAAACCCAATCCAAGGCTCGGCACTAGAAAAAAATAAAAATAAAAAAAAATAAAAAAAACTATTAACCCCCTGACGTGCAGATCGGCCATCCCGGTCGGTTTTATTGAATTAACATCTTGTCACTCTTGTGACCTTTGCATCAAGAGTGTGCCTTCTTGATGTGTACTTGTTACAGAAAATTGACTGCCAGACGGAGTGGATGAACTTCAGATTCATTAAACAAAAAACAATCAACACACATGCTGACATTCACATTGAGCAAGGGCTGAGCGGCAGTTGAGCTTTAAAATAAAATGCCACAACGAATGTTGCATAACTTTCTCTGCACCCCTGCTATCCCTTAACTGAACACACACACGCACACAAGCAACAAGCCTCAGCAAGAAGCAGAGATAAAAGGCGTCTAGTACAAATGTTTAGTATATGATGAAATGGGAACTGAAACTGTTTACTGAGCATAGTGAAGCCTTCAAGAGCTATAGGATCTCAAACACCAGCTGAAGGATGCATTACTGAACTTCAGGATGTGTTTGGATATGAGTTAAAGGCCAATCTCTTTGAAACTCCCAGGTAATAGTACTAACAGATGACTTGTATGTTTCGCCAAAAAGGATAAACTAACATGACCTAGTTCGCAGTGTGGCACTTTTCCTAACAGCTTGACATTGCGCCATCTCACTTGAGTGATGACTATGAGAGCTTTGAAGTGAAGTGCTTTGAAATGCAACATCAGATGTGATGTTTCAGGTTTTTTTAATTGGCAAGTTGTGTTAATGAGCAGCATTGTTCGCTGTGTGGTCTGTGCCCTTTTTATCAGGTCATGGGTTGGGTCTTCAACACAAAGTCAGGTAATCAGAGTACAGTCAATGCACTGGAATGACTTCCGGATGCCTAAGCGTGAGTTTGCATGTGCTGATTTATGGGGTTGTGAAAGGCGTGAGGCAAAGAAGCCACCAAAAAAAAAAAAAAAAAAATCAATTGAATTGAGGAACTGGGAGGTGAATAGCAAACTGACTAGAGATGTTCCGATACCCTTTTTCCCTTCCTGATAACGATTCCGATACCTAGGCTCAGGGTATCGGCCGATACCAAGTACTGATCCAATACCTGGGTGTGTATCTGGTTATACAGCTGTAAGTACTACTAGCCCTGTGTGAATTGATACAATTATTTTATGGTGTGCTTCACCAGATAGATAGATAGATAGATAGATAGATAGATAGATAGTCTGGCGAGTAAACAAAATATAATATATGTTTTGAAAATGGCACATATTTTTAAATATCTAAAAGTACACTCAACATCAGTCAGTCAAGCATTATAAATATATTATGATAATCAAGTATTATTTAATGATAGAACTTTAGCAATTAGAATTAAAACTTGGTAACAATGTATGAATGCTTATTAGTCTTATTAACTGAACTTAGGACTGGTGGTGGTGCTTTTTTGGTCATTCAGTGTTTCTGTAAAAATGGGGAAAAAAATAACAATAATACTGATAAGATAATCATATTATGAATTCTACTAAGAACAATATAAAACGCACTAAGGATTAACAAGCTGCTGGATTCATGAATATTAATCACGTTGTCTGCATTGGCTCGAACTGATTTGCTAAAATCAAAACAGGGGCGATAATAGGTGAGCGCTAGCCAATGAGATTGTCGTTTGCACATTAGCTCCGCCTACTACCAGAGAACCCGGCAGTTAAGCTGAAGAATTCCAAAGGAACTCCGTTATTTTGACAGGAAAATACAACAAAGACTATCCTTTACATACTACCATGCAAAATTGACGCGCTACAAGACTCTCTCGCTCCCTCTCCCTCTCTCTCTCTCTCTCTCTCTGCGTGTGAGGAAAAAAGCAAAGCGACGGAGAGTTGTGCGCTTCACACTAGAGCTGGTACGTCAAATACAGGTGCGCTGCGCATCCATTCTGATGATCTGTAAAATAGATCGCTTGACGGAGAGTGAAACTCTTAAGCGCTTAGTCAGAGTGTTCGGTGAGTGACAATATATCTGTGCTAAACTTAAACATACCCTCCTGGTAAAATCTGATCATTTATTAGCCAGTGGCTAATATTAGACATCATTTAGTCGCCCAGGGTGAAGATTTAGTCGCATATGCGAGTGATTTACTGGCAATGTGCTAGCACGTTTGTATTTCTTCTTCGTTGCTCTAAATAGTGGTTGCTTGTGGCAACGCAGCACAACTTCCTGTGTTTGCATTCTGAGCAGCGAAGAAGAATTGATTTCCGATTTGCAGCGTTAAGCAAAGCTAGCGCGCATAACTATAGGTCTTGTTTAATAAAATGGTATCGGATCGGTACATGGGTTCAAGTACTCGCCGATACCGGGGCCACAATCCTCTAGGGGAGATGGGTTCTCAGCAAAATGACTTGCAATTTTTTAAAAACATGATAAAATCATTAAGACAAGATAACTAAAATTCCCACAATTTTATGATTTTTCATACCTGGAAAAATCACTTACATTAATACAATCTTAAAACTACACCATGGGCATTACACGCTAGGGGTGTGAATCGGCACCGGTTTCACGATTCAATTCGATTACGATTATCATGTCAACAATTCGATTCAATTCGATATCACGATGCATCACGATTATATCAAATTTATTTTGTGCATTTTTATTAAATTATATAAGCAGGCTACTTTTTAAAATAATTATGTTAATTAATTAATATATTAATTAATATATAATTAAGAATTAAAAGTAAATATAGCTTCAAAACATACAAGCAAATATAAAGTAATAAAGGGGGGAAAAGACAATTACAAGTGATAAACAAAAAGCACTTTCAGTATCTGGGACTGCTTTAATTATCGAAAGTTTACAGATAATCATAGTTATGGGTTTTTCTTTTTTCCTCAGCATTATTTCCATTTGATTATTACTGATGAGATCATAGACACTGGCAGGTTTAACAGACTGCATTCACACTAATGCACAGATCTATTTCCACATATCAGGTGTTTTGTCCTGGTCTGAAAACATAACTGACTGTGTTTACATCAATTTCGTATCATAAAAGTAGATGCAAGTGCATTTAACCACAGCCGCGAGCTTCAGGACAAACAAATACAAAGCGCACGCGAAAGTCTGTCAGTACGTGAGTTTCGTACATCTAATACGTACAGTGTTCCAAACGGCATAAATGAAAGCATATCTAAAGTAAAAGAATAAAATAACAGCGAGTGGAAGCACTGTCAAGCGCGCACGCATCTCACAGCGCATATTCTGTGCAATGAAGTCAGTGTTGCCAGATTGGGCGGTTTTGAATTTGATTGTGCGGGTAAATATTGGCTTGGGCGGGTGGACAAAATTTCGGCTGGTTTTGGTCAGTTTGGCAGTTTTCAAAACATATAAATTGTGTAGGCTAATTGGTTAACAAACAAGCCCAAGTGTGCATATAGCTACATGCATCCAATCAGTCATCGTTACTAAACACACGCACGCTGCAAAGACGACTGGTGCAGATGTTGATGATTCATGAGTGACGGGTTTTTAGCGCGATAACGGATCTGATTTTGAATGTATGACTGTAAGTGATTATAATGCCTATATATAAGTTCGATGGTAAAGAGTGGAGAGTGTTTTAACTCTCAAAACGTGAATTACACCTGTTGAGGGAGATGACACAAAGGCTATATCACTGCAACTCTGAAATCAGAGCACAGTTAAATTATTTAAATCAAAATCTATTTATATCTATACGATCCTGTCTTTCATCTTTTAAACGGTCCAGATTGGTATATCCTTTTAAAGCTGCTGGACTTGTTAGTTTTGACTCTGCAAAGTTCTATATTATGTTCAATATGAACTTCACGAAAGACTTAGTTCTGTGTGAAATTATAGAGCAACAAGAAGGTAAGAGCATTATTGTTGTTGTTAAATTTTTTTATTGTCAGATTTTCATACAGAATGACAGTTTTGACTGTCATGGTGTGTTCATGAACGAGTGTGAAATACCTATAATTACGTTGCTTATTATGATCACTTATATTGGGCACTTTTTGCATTTAAATTCTGACAGCTAACATTGAAAACGATGCATGTGTTTTTTGAGAGTATCGAATTTCTTGATTGCAGTTTTGACAGTGTCTGCTTGCATATTTTAATCATATTTGGTAGTTCTCTTTAATGTATTTGCCCCGATTTGATTCATGTTAAATCTATCTAGCATTATATTTATATTATTTTGTTGTCATTATTTCGTTATAAGGAGTTAGAAATGCCTCTTATCAACCTTGATTTACATTCTATCACATTATTTTGACAGTTAAAGTTTTGGGCGGGTTTTTGTGAGCTTTTGGGCTGGAAATCCTCCATCCAATCTGGCAACACTGAATGAAGCCGCCGCGTTTGTCTCTAGCGCACACACGTGCCATATGCGGGAAAAAGCCAAGCTCAGATTTTAAAATACAGAGTGCATTTTTAATACTCGCGTGACAAGCGCGTATGCGAATGACGTCATAGTCTATAATCGATTATGGTCTATTACTGCATCAATGCCGAATCGTCCACGTCCGCATCGCGATGCAACGATTAATTTCGACACCCCTATTACACACTTTTATCGGGTACAAGTTGTGAGTAAACTTATTATTTTTTTTTTTAATCCTTATTCCTAATCCTTATGCAGTAACAAACAACTGGAAAATCATGTAAATTGATTGGTTAAAAAGAGCAGGAACCCTGGAACTACTGGAATTAATTATAATTATTTTAGTTATGTTTTAATTTACAAAACCTGAGAGTGCCCACAGATTATAATAAATTTTGGATACAAAACTACTGGTAGGTCTAAGGGGCAGTCGAATTCTCAAAAAAGTTGAGTACCAAAGGCACCCAGAATGTGTGCAGAATATTACAACAAGACTAAACTGGATCCCTTCCATTATAATCAATAAAGAGATCTACACAAGAAATGCATCATCTAGGCTATGTGCTGCAGTAGACAGCACACCCTGGTTTTCATTTGACATGAGCAGCATTCCAACCACTTCATTTAGCCTGTCCATCTGGAGGGGAAAAAAAAAAAAAAAAGAGAGACTTAAAAATGTCATGTGAACTGACCATTTAACATCTAACCATAACATTAAAGCCAGCTTGTGACACTTCTTGTCTCTTAACAGGACTGCTACCCATCTGATCTAACAGGGCTCGCAAAATCGCTAGCCCAGACGTCCCGGGGCTATTGTGTTTTCCAGTTGGGCTACCAAAATTTATCAGTGCCCTGCCCGACGGGCTACCTTAAATACAGGGCTCCCACGGGTCCTTAAAAACTTAAGGCCATAAAAAGTTTTAAATATGTTAAATGGTATAAGAAATGTCTTAACTATAATTTCAAAAGGTCTTACAGTTGGGGACGGAAAGACAAGAATGGCGTTATGGCTGAATTAAACTTCAAAAGGCAATGATGCAATTGAATAAATGAGCGCTGCACGTTTCAAGTCAAACCGCGGCGCAGATGTCTTTATGTGAATGTATTGAAGTGAACCGACTGTCCTCAGAAATGTGTCGTCAGTATTTTTATTTCATCTTACCTATAATGCCTGATAAAGCAGCGTTTGAGCGCGGACGGTGCTGCTTTGTGTACAGCCGCTAACAGGGAATTTCCCTGAGGGAAACCACTATATTAAGCCGCTCCTAAAGCGCCACCTCGTGGCAGAGAATGAATTTGCATTTCCAATAAGCCTTTCTTGCTGTTTATGGTCAGATCAATGCAAATATCGACCCCCATGTTTTTACACAGCAAACACAGAGTTGTAAATGAGAAAGAAGTTAATGTGCAGGGCTTGACATTAAGCATTCTCATGTGGTTGTCCTTCGGACAAGTAAATTTGTCATTTTCCGAGTATAAAAGTTACTTGCCCGGAGAGATTTATTTTTTTTTTTTTTTCAATTGAGTTATAAATATAATTATTTATTGTAGTTATACAAAACACATTTAGTTTATTTAGTTAGATTTTTCTTTTTAAATAAAGTGTGATAACACTGTTATATTTTAAAATAAAAAGGGAGTGTTAATTACAAATATAATTATTTTACATTAAACTTTAAAAATAAAATGCTAATATTTACTTTTTTTATATATGAATTTTCAAGCTAAAATTTTAATTTTTTTAATTAGTTCAATTTAATCAGACAATTAATATAAGACGACATTTGGGCTGTTACCAAACAAATGAAATCAGTATCAACAAAATTCATCTTTGCAATGTAGAGGAAACACAGAAGCTGCATCTGAAGTGGAATAGATATATTTACCCACTATTTAATGCAGCTCTGAGGGACATGGAATGCTTTAAACTGCAGTTACAAATGAATAAATAATGTTTTGATTCATAAAACGTTGAATACTGATATTTGAAATTATTTAAAAAATGAAAAGATACTGTAAATGTGAAATTAAAACCACCAGTAGGTAGCATCAAGTCACTGTTTATAAGTGAGTCATTGCGACTGAACCGAATCATTTAAACGGTAGATTCATTCAGGCACAAAACGCCGTCATGTTGCTCAGAGACGCAAAACAGCGCTGTGGCTGTGTTTGGAATTATTTTTGTTGGTGAAACAGAGCAGAAACAGAAAATATGGTGTCTAAAATGTAAGTCTCTTAATGTTAACTTCTTGTTTATTGAACTGTTGCATAAAATCACATTTGTAATCATGATGGTTTTTGGAGCAAAAAAAAAAAAAAAAAAAAGAAGCCGCTCGAACTTTGTGTGAAACTATATGAAATATCTTGAATTTTCTGATCATTCTTCATGCATTGTAATACTGAATCATGCAGTGAAAGAACGCACTCGCACGTGCGCTAGTCTAATCTAGACGACTTTACGTAATGTATGCTTGCACTCTGTAGGTGTGTTTTGTTTGATTCTTGCAATACACTCGTTAAAACAACAATTACGAAATTATCGCAAACGATATATATTGCACACCCCTATAACAAAGGCTATTTCATAAATAAAGGCAGTCATTACTGTTTTTGGTGTTGACTTTTTCAAGTTACTTGTCCGATTGGGCAAGTAAATTGCTCTTTCACTTGTCCGTCTAAAACATTCACTTGTCCCGGACAAGCGGACAAGCGTTAATGTCGAGCCCTGATGTGCCTTCTAAAAATCTAAACAATTAAGACAGTAATATTTATTCGTTTTAAATTAATATAATAATTTATATACTTGATTTATCCCTTTTCATAAAAATGGTCTAAAGGCTGAAATGCTGTTGAATAAGATTTTTGTTTTTGTGAAAACCTGTATCTGAACTGTAAATCATGTAATTTTATGGCTTAATACTGTATGTTACCATAGACATTGTCCAACCCCGCTCATACTGTGTTCATTTTACTTGTGCAGCTCTTAAAATGGGTCATAAATTGCCTTAAATTTATTTTTAAAAATTCTGCAAATACCCTGTAAATACTGAAATAAAATTCCTTCCTTCATATTTGTTAATATTTGTGTATTGAAAATATTTTTGATTGACATTTAGACTTCTATATTAAAAAAAAAAAAAATTTTTTTTTTTTTTATTTGGGCTAGTTAAATGAATTTTCGGGCTACAAAAATCTGAAGAGTACCTGCCCGAAGGGCACCAGGGATTTTGAAATTTTGCGAGCCCCGTCTAAAAAAAAAATAAATAAACATTTCAGGAATACAATCTCAGGCATTGTTACTCTGCTAAACATGCAGAACAGTCTACTAATTATTAGGAAAACAACTATGAAAAGCACCCATAATAGCGTGAATGTATTTAATTCAAAACTCATGGTCGTAAGAACAACTGCATTTGCTGTAACCGTTCAACCGGCCCCTGCCAGAGAACACAATCTGGCTCCTAACCACAGGTAATCTGGGACCCCTGATATAAATGGTTTTCCAAATTTATCTGCCCAACATAAGTGATTATTTAGCAAAATGGGTTATTCATTATAAAAAGCAAACACAAATCACTACCATTTAGCACTGAAGACAAACATTGAGTACACAAAAATCAGACCAGGAAATACAGACATTTTCTGCAAATTGCAGCCCAGTGTAATGTGCTGGTTATCACTGAAACACCGCTGAAGAAATCCCAGAGTCATTATAATCACTTAATGTAGTCCAATAATGTTTTTTAATGAAGGCACTGATGCAACGTTCATAAACGAGTTCCACTAATGGGCAAAACTGCTTCATAAGGGAGTTGGTGCTATCAGTGATTCTCTACAAATACAGCGGCATTTTAGCAGTTGATGGCTCATACTGAATGACCAAAACTGTCTTAAGGCAACAATAATGAAGATACTGCAGAAAACATTCATAATCATGAAAAAAATGCTATGAATCATGGAAAAAAGATTGTGCATGACGCTCTGTTGGATTTTTCAAGAACTAAAATATTCCATTTGTGACATCTCAGCAGTTTCATCTCTCTTTAATGGCGATGAACAAGCATCGCCTGCTTGGCTCTAACATGTGACATGCAAGCCCGAAAGCTATGTTTTTCATTCTCTTACACCATCTATGTGCCTTTCCCTTACTCTTCCGCTAGCTTAACATGCCCTCTCTCAATACAGATCAAGTTCGAGACTACTGCAGCTTGTGAAAATTATACCACCAGCAAAATCATGTCTAAACACATTGCAACACTGCTTAGGATTTGTCTGTGCAATCAATGTGGCTCAGTTCACGTCAACAGTTCTGCCAATAACTGGAATGTCATGTGTTCTTGTCTAAAACTATCTCCCCACCCCCCATCTCTGCTCTCGCTCAACCCTCCCTGCCTTCCAGTTTTTCTCTGCTGAGCTTCTCTGAATTCAGCGTGTCTGTTTGGGCCCGAGATAGATGGATGGAGTCTTGACAATGTCTAAAGATGTCACATTCTATGCTTGTAAGGCTCATTTTGCTCTGGAGGGAAAAACTGTCCGAACATACAGCGATCTTTGTAGGGTTATCTTCACTGACTAGGCAGCTCCTGCTGAGGCTCCCTTTTATGCTACAAATTATTACACAGAGGCAGAGGCTTTTTAAACCAAATGTTAGCGGCTGAGAGACTCGCAGACAGACACACACACACCCTTGTGACTTCTGTCTTTTGTTCCATTCAGCAGGCCTGTCTACACAGAAATGCTTGAGTCTTGCTCTCAATGGACAACACCCAAAATGCAAACCCAACGCCACACACTCAACGCGAAAGCAGCAGCATACATGGCTACAGTAACTTATTAGATTCTTAAATTTTCTGAAGAAAATGTGAGTGGTACTAGGCTTGATGCGATAGACGGTGTTGGCGGTGATACCGGTGTTAAGCCGCAACACCGGTATGTCACTTGCCCACCGCGGCACCGTCCCCCACCATCGTTTTGATTTTTTATAGTGATAAAAATCATTTAGTTCAGTTAGAGAACAGACACTACAATTAAAAACTGAACTCGGCAGCTCAATACTGCGTGCCGAACGACAGTGGCATCATAGATAACTTGTGTATTCCTGTGGCTCAGTGGTAGAGCATTGCATTTGCAACGCAAAAGGTCGTGGGTTCAATTCCCAGGGAACACACATACTGATAAATGCCCTGCTAAATTCATAAATGTAAATAGATAAGATTTCATTCACGTGAGGAGAGTGAGTCGAGCTGGCTGACAAGAAGAGTGGGGTGAGACAGACAAGATGATAGCGGAAGATTTAGTTTCAAAGCGAAATGCAATAGCACACGTTTGGCAATATTTTGCATTTTGAAAAGCCTGTTGACTTTTGCCATTTATCTAAGGTGATTTTGGAAGTTTTTTTAAACATTCGTTTCTTATTTAATTGGTTCCACAGTGTTTGCTGATTTTCAGTTTTGTATAGGCCTACCTAGGCTATTTAAACTTTGTGTAAGTTATTTGTTATTTTATATTAAGCATAGCCTATAGAATGGTGTATTTTGATTCGTTTTGTTAATAAAAGTTCTATGATATTTATATATACTAAGTTGAGTTTGAAGTTGTATTTTGTTGAATTGACGCCGAATTGCCGCTAGTTTGAAAGTGAAAGTAAAATGCGCACATCACTTTTAAGCTGTTTAGAAGCGAAGGAAAGTGAGGAAAAGAGGGAAGACTCAAACGATCTAACAACGAACAAGTGCTTTACGCCGAATTGCCGCTAATTTGAAAGTAAAACGCACACCCCACTTTTACAAGCTATTTAAAAGCGAAGGAAAGCTGAAAAAGAGGGGAACCCCATCCCCCCAACCACCCCCACGGTGATACCGGTACTACCGGTGTTCTTACACGTCGATTAAACGGTGGGGAAATTTCCTCACCTTCACAACCCTAAGTGGTACTTGATCCGTTTTATCCAAACGCTTAGAAAAGTAGCACATATCACTAAGCACATATCTCCTCAACAAACCAGAAGCAAGTCTCTGTAAATCCACTCTCTGACAGCAGGTGGTGCTTATGGAACAGCAGAATTACAGCTGTTTCCCTCCGTGAACAAAGCAGCATTGCGATTAAAACACTACTTTTATTGGATATTACATGGAGCGAAGATAAAAAACAAAATGCCATCGAATCCTTTTTGATGACAGTCAGAACCTTCAGAAGTACATTCATATAATTCATTCATTTAATCATTTTTATAACTCCCTTATAACTCTTTTAAAACCTCCCAGCTTTCTGCCACGTTTTCACACAAAACAAAACTACTCTGTGTGCTGTGCACGTGTGAGACTGTTACTTAAAACTGTGCTTTATGCTGGATAGCATTTATTTATCCTGACTGAGTTGTTAAAATCACGGTAATCAAATACGGTTTAATGATAATTAACATGAAATGGTAATACTAACCGTGGGGAATTTTATAGTGATTTATTGTCAAACCGGTAATCGTTCCACCCCTATATGAATGTCTTTTTTTTTTTATGTTTATAATAGCATACGCATTTTAAATAGCACTGCCTGACTTTATTTGAATGGATGGCTTGATGTGATGGCTTAGCAACTGAAAAGTTTCACAATAGCTGTCAAAGAAAGTCTGGTCTGTTTTGATATAGTAAAGGCCCTCCGCTTTGTCATGAGGAGATGCACTCTAGTGGCGCCTGAGAGGGAGGAGGTCAACAGTTGACACATCTGATCTCTGTAGTCTCTCTCGCTCCGTCATGACTAGGGATTGAGCCGCCGGGAGCTTCCAAAAGACCTTAAGCTTGTTCAGTTGAAGGCCAGCTGCAGCCCGTGAGCTCCCATCCATCTCAGGGTTTGTCTTTGACATCTGCAGGGAAATTGGCTGATAGGAGGCTTGACCACAGAGACGCACCCAATGTCAGCCAATGACACTGTAGGAAATTCAATTCAAAGCAGTCCATCTTCTGGCAGACATTTTGTTCCACTGCATAAGATCAAACTCAGAGCTACATGAAACATGTATCATTTGCACTACAATGAATAGGAAAGAGTTTCACAAATTTGGTGGAGAGGTTATAGGCTAAATGCTCAGATTTCTGAAATAAACCATCTGGTTGAGAACAAGGCGCCTTTTTCCCTCAGAGATGCTCCCCTTACACAAATGCATGTCACAAGATGCTAGCATATGCACGTCTGACCACTTAGCAACTTCTGCGCAAACACAGCACATTTGGGAACCATAATGGGGTTTTTTTTTTTAAATGGTGTAATGGAATTTCTTGTAAAGCCCTTTTTTTTCAGTGGAAATGAGGAATGAAAAAACAGAAATTCTTGTCCAACGCTAGGCGTATCTTACCACATTCTCCTATGCTGCTTGTCACACACAAAACCACTTTAACAGTAGGCCTTACGCAGCAGTGGAAAAAGTTAGGAAGGAGCACACAATCTACAAAGTCTCCTTCTTCCACTCCTCTCTGAGTCTTGAGACTCACATGGTCCTTACTACAGCCTGTCTTGAATAATGAGAGTTCTTGTGTGGAGAGCCAGTGTGTGGGTTTCAGAAAATTGTGCATATTTGACCCATTTTACCCTCCCTGTGCTGTCCACAACCTCCACATTCACTACCAAACCATGAATATATTGGGTGTGTCACACTGAGTGGAACAACATCACGACAGTTTCCACCCATGACAGAGCCAAGATAGATGCAAAACTTCCCGAATACCACAAGAGGAAAGTGGCTAATCATATAATGAAAGAAAAAAATGTGGAAAATAAAAAACATTCCATTCATCACTCCGCTGAATTTTGGAAAGAAAAAACTGTTACTGTGGAGATTACCTGTCATCAATCTGTCAAACAATGAGGTTTCAAAGGAAAATGTCTTCTGTAAACACTGAAAAGAACAATGTGTGTACGCCACACCCTCATCCACTAACCAAACAAGCTATTCCATCTCTGTGAGAAACATGATGTGGCAATGTACGTCACGGCCAGGCTGTGAGAAGCCATGACACAGTATTTTGCATCCATCATAAGGAACAACATGAGATCAACAAAACAAAAGTGTCTCACACAATTCTGGTTTTGATGACAGAGACAGATATCAAAGTTTCACACACCTGAGGATAGTCAAACTTTATAGTTATATTGTGTATTTTCAAAGTCCTTTTTTAATAAAGGAAAGAATTTCCATAATATGAAAACACTGAAGAATACAAAAACTTATTTCCCAATAAATAAATAAATACCAAACCTAACCAGAAAAAACGGGCTCACTTTTACATTAAATACTTTGTGTGTAGCACCTGCCCCTCTATAAATCCTTCAGAAGAATCCCACATTTTTTAAAACAATTTTAAGCCCCTGATCATTTTTGTTCATATTTCAAGCTCAGATTGTTTTATAATTCTGTCACGATGTATCGCAGGCATTGCAAAGGCACTGTTACAGAAGTCTTAAAGGCACAGCAACAAAAAAATAAAATAAAATAAAAAAAGAATGGCCCATGCAAATTTGTAGTGTAAAGTGTAAAAAGGTTATGAAAAAAATAAAATGAGACTATTTTGGCACAAAAAAGCTGTACTAACTGTAAGTGGACATCAGCGAAAACAATTAATTAATAAAAAAAAAAATCATGATATGACATCTTTGCCATGTTTTGCAGCATAACTGCTTTGTTAACGAGAGGTAAGGTGAGTACAGGCTTCTACTGCCATCAACAAGCTGCACTGGTCAGCAGGCGGCCTTTAGTTCACACAGATCCCAACACTGTAACCCCGCAAAAGAGATCAGGGAGGGCCTCGATAGGAGGCATCATGCCCAAGAGTTTTCCACTTGGCACAACGCCCAGCAACTAAATTAGAACTGTGCCTCTGCCAGGCACCTCTAAGGCACAAACAACTACAAACAACTAAAGCATGGCAATGAACACCACCACCACCAACAACAAAAATAATAATAAGAGTAAAACTCTGTAAACAATATTTTGTTGTCTTGTCACAGAGAAAAAACAGAACAGCGAAGATTTATAAAAAGCATATATGAAGCAAGAAAGCATAATAAGCAAGTTTTTCTTAAATCCAGGACCACACAGTCAGTTGGGGTCTTAATTTCTCTTCCACATCTTTAACCTGAATTCTGTTAGGTTACAATTAGGGCTATGCAAATAATCGAATGCAATGATCATGTGCATCTCGTCAGTAAAGCCGGTTCTGTGATTAGTAGTAAATCTCCATCACCTGCTTTCAGATGGAGATGGGGGAGGGGGAGACGCGGCCTAATGGTTAGAGAGTCGGACTCGTAACCCAAAGGTTGCGAGTTCGAGTCTCAGGTCCGGCAGGAATTGTAGGTGGGGGGAGTGAATGTACAGCGCTCTCTTCCACGACTGAGGTGCCATTAAGCAAGGCACCGAACCCCCAACTGGGCGCCGCAGCATAAATGGCCCACTGCTCCGGGTGTGTGTTCGTGGTGTGTTCGTGGACTTTCGATGGGCTAAATGTATCTTATAATTCACTGAGAGAAACGGCCTTAGCTCAATGAGACGGCAGCCTTCCTGGCTTTATCAGAATGATAGCGCTGCTCCTGCAGATATAAAGAATTATCGTATCGGCCAAAATTTTCATATCGTTGCATCACTAATGAATACCCCCATAGCATAACTCTTCAACAAGCTTTCATATTTCCCTTATGTAAACGTACAAGTCAAAGGCTATCTGTGAAGCATCGGTAGTCGTGTGCTGTTGTCAACCTGCAGGACTGTTTATTCCAAAGACCCTCAATCGGTTTGGTAATTGAGCGTTCCCTTACCCCTGTCTTTTAAAACATTTAATCAGGAATCTGGCAGTATCTGTTTAATGGGTCTGTCACACTGAGACATTAATCCCTTTCACCCCACTTCTCTCTCTTCATCCACATCTCGTTCTCACTGCCTCACAAGGGTATCTGACAGCTTTCCATCATCGGGGGGGGGGGGGAGTGTTGGTCAGAAAAGGCCAGAGACAGATTCCTCACCGAGATTAAATGGCTGATGAGGTAGTTAAATCTTGAGGAATGGTGTTTGTGACAGTGGATAAGCCCATGCTTATCATTTTACTGTTTTCTGTTTGTTAGCAGCTTTGACTACAACACAACCAGCACAATAAAGTGAATCTCTCTCAGTACAAGTGGAATTAAATATGGGGCAATAAAAATGAAGAACAAGTCATGACAGTTCTCACATCAGTTTTGGGCCTGCAATTACAGACAGTATAAGTACACAAAGTGCCTTTGGCTGTTTCAGTTGCCACTGAAGAGTGTTACCTCTGAGGCTCTTGCACATCTGTGGCTGTTAGTACAGATGGCCATATCACTATCTAGCCTACCCCAGACTAATACTCCATTCAATTAGGACATTCTCTTCCTTAAATATACCACAAGTGGGAACATGATGCATTAAGTGACACGCTGAATGCAATCTCTGTAAGCTGCCTGGTTGGGAATTTTCTCTACAAGCCTTTGTCACTGTTGTCATGTTTTTTATTTTTATTTCATTTTTTCCCATTCGATCTTCCACCCATGCTCAAGTTATTGACTATGCCGCCCACCATGGCCCACAGTACAAGGCCAGCAGTGGAGGTTGAACGTGGGACCTGTCGATTGACTCTAACAGTTGCGCGGGGAGACATCAGTGATCGTTATGTAACTGCCATTGCTGCGTGGGCTGCAGGAGCAGCGCTATCATTCTGATAAAGCCAGGAAGGCTGCCGTCTCATTGAGCTAAGGCCAGTTTCTCTCAGTGAATTATAAGATACAGCACCAGTATAACAGAATATTATAAAAAGGTGCATTTGATCTAACAATGTTAAAGTATATACTGCCTTCGAAGGCACTACTTCGCTTGGAGTGTAAACTAGGCCCTTAAAACTTGCTTGGCTGCTTTGTGCGTATCCATTTTTGTTTTTACACTAAAAGCCTGACAACCCCACACAGTACAGAGTACAACAGCAAGCATTTTACACTACAGGTTTAACAAAATTGTGAGAAGACAATATTTATATGACAATATTTATACGACCAATCAAATTCAAGGACCGGAAATAACTGCTGCATAAGTGATTAATGAATTTATGTATGATAAACATTTTTTAAAACATACTTTAAATGCATGTCAATCAGCTTTATGATAAATGTATTCATAATATACAATATTTTATTTATACAACATACAAAGTTGTACATGTATATTAATTAAAGCTGTCAAAATTAACATTAACGCAAGCATGTACAAATATGTATGCATGTAAACATTTTTTTTTTCTAAATATACCGTATTGACCCGAATATAAGACGATGTTTTTTTCTTGGAAATAGATCTGAAAAAACGCGGTCGTCTTATATTCAGGGTCTAACCTTTGACGTCAATAATACACCCACAACAATAGGTGGCGCCAAATACGCGAAAAACGAGTGTGCCATGAAATACGTAATGTAATGTGTGTTGTAAAGATTGCGAGTGAAAACAAAAGAAAAAGAAAAGCTTACAGCGGCATGAGTCGTGACTGTCATGTTAGCCTGATGGGACCAAACTTCCTCTGTAAGTGATTTTAAAACGTAAGACAGTGCCCAGATTTGAAGACCACAATAAGATTTCACTTCTACTGTTAATAAAATGTTGGTAGGCTAGCCTACTATGAGATGGATAGCCTAAATGTTATATAATTCAGATGGGCTACCTGTTATTTTTATGTTATATCAAAAAGTGTATATTTTTATGTGATTGTTGGTACATTTTACCAGTATTTACCATACATTCAAAACAAAAATTAAAATAGTAAAAATATGCAATATGAAAATAATTTAAGGGGAAAAAAAAAAAAAAGTGTTTTACTGAGAAAAAAAAAAACAAAATTTGGTTTTCAAAAAGACTTTTTCCAAAAGGTACATCTGGAAAAAGGGGGGTCGTCATTTAATCAGGGTCGTCTTATATTCGGGTCAATACGGTACTGCAAGAGTGTTTTTTTTGTTTTTTTTTTAAACAATGCAGCAAACATTTTTAAATATCTTTAAAAATACTTTAATGTCTTTAAAGCATTAATAGATTTTTTTCTTTTGTTTAGTGGCCTACATTTAGGCAAATCTAGAAAAAATGATGCTGTATTGGCTGTGACTAAGCACAGCGGGTTAAGATACCATCTCTTCCTGTTTTTTTTTTCTTTATTTTTCTTTTTGTGTAAAGAAAACACTGTACTTTATTATTATTATTATTATTATTATTATTATCATCATCATTACAGGCAAATACGATTTTAAAAAAATAACGTTATTAACCGTTATTATTTCTACTCGAACCGGTTTCGGAACGGTAATAATACAGAGGAACGCAGGAACAGAAACGCTAAAATATCGATTCTGCTCAGAGTGAACCGATTTACTTTTTTTTTTTCGTTTTCAAGCCCTGCACCAAGGCTGCATTTGTTTGATCAAAACGCAGTAAAAATAGTACCACAGTGAAACACTGTTGCAATTTAAAATATTTATAATATTTTTAGAATATAATATTTTAAAATTCAATTTTAATGAGGACAAACTGTGAATTTTCTGACATGTTGATTTGGTGCTCAAGAATCATATCTTATTATCAATAGGGCTGGGCGATAAAATGATAATAATTATCACAATAATATTATATAAATAATATTTTTCCCTCAATAGAACAATAACAAATGTTCTATAAATCTTCGATATAATGTTAATGTGCCAAAAACAGAATGAAACGTTAGTGGCACCACATGGACCAATTATCAGTTCGGCTCAAATGGCAACGCAGTACGAGCAGATGCATTTACTCGCTGATCAGTCTCTCACTGTGCCATGAACAATCAAGTTTACTCATGCATATTTTGATGTAGAAAAAATCTTCAACTTTCACTCAGGAGAAAATCTGCCTTTAAACTTGAAAGAAACAAGGATTTGACATTTATCGCGATAATGAAATGATATGAACTGATATGAAAAATTTTACTGTGATAACTTTGGGGGAATATCGCCCAGCCCTAATTATCAATGATGAAAACAGTTGCGCTGCTTAATTTTTTTGGTGGAAACAGAGATACATTTTCTTTCAGGATTGTTTGATGAATAATTCAAAAGAACAGCATTTATTTGAGATATTATTTTTTGTAAAAATACATTCAATTGATCAAAGTGACAGTAAAGATATTTTTGTTACAGCCATGTCTGATAAAATTTAATATATCCTTGCTGAATAAAATTATTAATTTGATTTAAAAAAAAAAAATAAAAAAAAAAAAAAGAAGAAAGAAGACCAACCCCAAACTTTAACATGCAATGTGTCTGTCTTCTCTTTCTTTTTGAGAAGATTCAAGAGATTTTGCACAGCTTTTAAGGTGAGGCTGCATGGTCTGATTTGATCAGGCATACATCGGACAAGTACAACAATCACTTTGCTATGTAATGCAGTACCTACGCAAGCAGCCAATATGTTGCACTGTGATTACATGCAGAGCAGAAGCGGAGCCTGGAAACACATCCTCTATGGAAACCCACATAGGTACCCGGTAATGGTATCTGTCATGTACACAAACACACACTTAAGGACACACACTCTCTTCGCTTACTAGCTAATGTTGATGCAACTGCAAACACAGTTAAAGACTGTTGAATCACCAGCAATCACACACACTCAAACATCATCGTACACACAAACACACCCCTAGTATTGCATTAAACATCACACAGAAGTGGGAGGGTGAAAGATAAATAGAAACAGAAAAGAAGACAGACAGACAGAGAGTAATGCAGTGAGTGAATGAAGGCAAGAGAAAAAAAAAACGAGATGAAAAAGCAAGAGAGCACATCTTTAGACTACAACTAATTTGAGAGTGGGTGATTTGGGAGGGGGGCTGAAACCATCCTTCACTAGCTCCCAGTGATAACAACACAAATGTTGAAGCTCACTGTGATTGGAACGTACAAATAAAAAAGCATGTTTGTTTTTCCAGACAAACGAGTATGAGCATCTGTTACAGGGAGGCCCCTCTCTTTATCTCAGTCAGCAGAGATCTTTCTCCTGCCACTGCATGCCGGGCAACCTCACATCCACGCTCCACTAAACCCCACTGCTAATGCAAAATTACTTATTTATGCATTTATTTGCACATTCACTATTTCACCCAAGCTGAGCTAATACGAATTGCGGCATCCCTGCAAGGCTCGTTGGTGGTGCTGTTCTGCCATCAAACCTGAGCATGCACGCCATGCTGTCTGACAAGGGAGAAGAAAACAACACGCATGCTAAGAATCACCTGACCTCTGTAATCATTACACTGCCACACTTAACCCTGGTACAAATATTCTCCTATTTAGCAGTGCTAATGTCCTAAATACAAGCAAACTACAGAGAAAATGATGCAAAAGAAATCTTTGTAACATACTGCTGGCAGGGAATGAAAAGCAGCATGCATGAAACCACTTTTTTCGACCCAAGATGATGTTAATGTGTAGTAGAAGGGCAACAGAGTGTCTGCCCTAATTGTACAGAAATGGCTAAGGAAAAAACACTGGTTCTTTATTCCCCTGCCCAAGATATATTACTGCATATATTTTCATTTAAAGTCTCACTGGCGGCCTGTTTTACATAAAAGTTAATGTGTCAGTCTCACAAAATCTTATAAGAAAATGTCTGGATCATATTTCAACCGATAATCAAAAGGAAAGAAAATGTCTGGTCGAAACTTCCTTGAGATTTTTCATTAGAATTTAATCATTCATCAAAGGTCAACACATCAAATATCACAAGCAAATCACCAAAAGAAGTGCACTGTTGCATAATTCATGCTAGTGTCATTGCATTTTGCTAATTACACATAAGATCTATTATTTGAAAATTATCGCAATTAAATATTTTAATAAAAAGCCCTATAAATTTTCTAGGGCATTGTGATATTAAAGTTGCCATGAAATCAAACAGAATTGACAATTCTTATTTTTAGAATATTATTGCACTGTTTATTATGAATTATTTATCCATGCACTTCATTATTTTATTCATATGACCTCATAAACTTTAATAAAGATAACTAAGTGTCCTCCTCTCACAACCAATTCTTGTCCACTTTGATGTTGTGTGCACTAGCGCAAAGGTGGGACAATAATTTCTCCCCTCCAGCAATCTACAACTCACATGAGATCATAGCAATTAGCAAACAACAATGACCCAACAATCCAATCAACTCCCAATGGACTAAACCAAGCCCTGCCATATATTTTTTTAGCATTTAAAAAGCCATTTTACTTAGATATACATCACAATATGGAAGACGATCACAACATCCAACTTTAAAGCACCCCCTACTATTCTCAATAACATATTGCAGAAATTTATGCTGATTTACAAAAAAAGAAAATCCAGTAATGAGAACTCAATTAAAAATTTGGGAATGATTTGGAAATTATAAAATGTTTAAACATACAATGCTAATTCGAATTTGAGGGGCAGCAGCAATCACTTGTAATTAAACAATGTAATTACACAAGGGTGCCTAAAATAGGCTTGATTTCCTTTTAGACAAATTGCAAAATACAACTCATTCCTTCAGCATCTTCCATGAAATGTTACCAGTGCATGTTTTGAAATTTCACCATTTTGCGACAGCATGCAGAAGCTTCTACTCCTACTAACAAAGGCCTTATTTTCCATTTTAGCCCAATTCAACAGGTACATCCCCCTCACTGTTTCACGCTAAACAATCCCCCACAGCTCATTAAGTGCCTCTAGTCATGTTTTCGGCACAACAGTCTGAGCTAGTAGATATAGCTTTCCCATTTATAGGCAGTAGCCATACCAGGGAGACCAGAGTCACTGTATAGGCTCATATTACCACGAGCGCCCATGATCATGTCTGAGGAGGGAGGCTGAACAGTACAATTCTCCCCTAATTAGAGGGAACAGATGCTCTGCAGGGTAAACACAGCTTGATATGCACAACAATAAATTGCATCAGTCGGCTGGAGTAATCACTAGAGAAGAAAACTTCTCGATATCTCCAAACACCCCCACCCTACAGGTTATGTAAAGTTTAAAGCATGCACAAGCGCACCCACACACATGAACACATGTACTGTTCAGCAGTGATATCTGCTTACTGATGTCCTCAAGAAGGTTCTTCGCAATTACTAATAAACTCCCCTGAAACATGAGCGGTATTTGCACAAACACACAACGCTCCACATTTAAACACGCAAAGAGTGTAGGGTACTGTTTGCAAATCTATCGCATGACACCATGATCTCTGTGAGTTTCAATCACTCTCATTTGGTTAACAACAGTCCTTCAGCCTTGGGATGGATTCACCTGGATTACAGTGGATCTGCAGGGATAAGCTTAAATGTGATCACAGCATATTTCATAATGACTGACCTTTCTCTTCAGATTATTCTGTGGGCATACTAAACATCTCTCATAAATTTCCACAAAATAAATCATGCTCACACCAACAGAAGATTAGCTTGTGAACGTCCCTTGTGAGCCGTAAAACAAAAAGGTGGCTTTCCAGTTTCCACACAAGGAGACTTTGTGAATGTGACATTGTAAACAAACTAACTGCTATGATTTGTGTCACAGGACTATCAGCCCTCCAAAACATCTACATAACATTTTTGCCAGGGGGAAAACATGTTGAAACCTACAAAAATAAATAAATAAATAAACACAACCTGACCTTTTGAGGGTCAAACGTCCTAAAGAGGCCCTCAAGACTACCATTTACACAAAATACACAACACCAGCTTCAATGTCGAATAGTTAATCCAAAAATGAAATAATTTCTCGTTAATGCTGTGTAAAACCTGTTTGACCAATTTTCTTATGCGAAACACAAAGGATGTTTGTCAGCATGGCAGCCTCACATTCAATCTCGTTGTATGGGAAACCATCATCAATGGAAGTCAATACTGACTGAGGCGTTCTGCTAAACCTTCATTTATAAGTGAATTACTTCTTTAATACTAAAACCTGATGTTATAAGGGGGCTTAATACAGTTTTTGACATTTTAAAGCTCATTTCTTCACGTTTCGAGACGTTGTCACGACTACTACGATCACAAGACACCTTGAAGGTGACGGAAAGCTTCAAACGGTTGATATCGCACATGGATCTTCATTTAACATTCATACTTTAACATAACACAAACCAGAACGCTTATGTGCCTCGTGTACCTCTCTTTCTGACACAACTGGGCAGGTTTTGCTCTCCTCACAGGACAGAGAATCGAAGCTCCTCACGGAGAACAAATTGCAGGGTTTCCCCTTCGACGCAATAGCGCGAGGACACACCCAGAGAGGCGCGAGAGAGGCGCGCGAGAGGCGCGGTGGACGTTACCCAAGGGGGTGACGTCAGAGGGATCGACTGATTACCTCTTAATCAATCAATCAGCAAGAGAGCCTCTTTACTCTTCACATGAAATGCACCCGTTTATTTCTGCCCAATAAAAGCCACTATTTACCAGTAGTGCAAAACGTGCACACCTCAACGTTATGTGACTGCGCTGACGGGAATGATGAAATGGCACTAAAATACGCCAATACATGCATAAATAACGAAATAAAAAACGATAAGTGTAGCGTTTACGTGAAATAGGCAGTTATAATACCGTACTGGAATACAAAAAAAAACGATTTTTCACAGTGAACTAGTGTAATATCTGTAAACGATTAAATCTCTCACTGAAAACTGCAGAAATGATTACTTGCAACAGACAAAAACAGGTCTCGTGAGAAAATAAGGAACGTTTACAAGATGTAACATGCACACGCACACCTGTGGATTGGAAAATCAAAGTGAAAGAAATGAATAGAATAAAACAGGAAAAATAACAAACCTACCTTGGGACTGAAGGGTTGTCAGAAAGAGTGCAAGCCGCACATGGGACGTTCCTCCTCATTCAATGCATCGAGAAACAAGCCCTGCTCCTCAAAAACAAGCCTTCTCCTCAAAACTCCCAATGAAGAAAGACGCAAAGGGTCTCTAAGTAAACGCTTGCACGGATAGGCAATGTCTTTCTTCGCTTGCAAACCGTGTTTGTTTACTCTGCATCTGGAAACTAACTTTAGAATTGGTGCCAGTCAGCCAGCAGAATGGAATTAGTCACTATTCCTACATGTGACCTCCGCGTTTAGGCTAAAAACATGTATAAACTTCTTATATCACGCCGTTCAGAAGTAAGAAGCCCGTCTGCTCGAACCCAATCCAACAGCCTTTTCTCGTTCAGAGAAAAGAGGAAATAATCGCAAGAAGGATTGAGGTATGTTCCGCTTTGGTTACGGAACGCAAACGCAACAGATCCAAGTTTTGTTTGGTTTTCAGTCTTGTTTTCTATGTGTTGACTGCTCTATTTCTTTAATCCCCGTTTAACCGCCGGGAAAAGTGCGGATAAACGCAACCTTTCACCGCGCAACGAAAAAGACAGTTTAAATCTCTGGTTGCCGTGGCTGGAAATCGAAAGAGGGAAGATAGAGATTCAGTCTGAGGGTTGGGTGAGCTGCGGCGGAGAGGGAGGGACTTGTGCGGGATCCGTCATTTAAGGTGGATCATAAGGAAAATTGAAGCAAATGAATGGTCAGATCCTGGAATTCCCAACACCTCGAGTTGCTAGACAGAGTAAATTGTAAAGCCAGATATGTAGCTATGGACGCAGTGCACTGGAGCAGCGCAGGGATATTTTTACATGATTTAAATATTTACAGATGGTTGGAAAAGACCCCGATTTTAGTCATAAATCCAGTGGTGTACTAAATAGAGCTGTTTAACTTGTAGTCCTGAAAATCAAAAGAGATTTAGCATTTCCAGTCAGGACTTTTTTTAGCCTATTTATTTTTAGTTTTAAAAATAAATTAAAACTAAAGTTTATTTAAAAAGATTAAAAGTTTATTAAAACTTTTTTAGTTTTTACTAAAGTTTATTTTTTTAAAAAAAAATAAAGTTTTGTGCTTGACCCTACTTAACACTTTCTTTGTTCTAGAACATAAATTAGCAGCATACTTCAGATGTGAATTTTAAAGCTGTAATTATTAAAAAATAAGTTGCTAACAAGTTTCTACAGAAGGACTACAACTACCACAAGTATGTGTGTTTACCAGTTTGAGAAGTCAGAGGACAGTTGTAGTCCTTATATAGCAACTTGCATTGCGGCTTCAAAATTCACATCACTCCAGGCAAGTAGATGGCGGAAATGCATCTTAAGTTGGTTTGCCAATGTCTATTAAATTTAAATGCAAAAGAAGAAAGACAAAAATCAAATTTTGGATTTTAGTATGTTTATTTCAACAGTTTTAGGCATTGAAAAGACCTATATTTGGCAGATGCTCAAAATACATATTTCAAAATGAGAATGAAAGGCAGGCTATTTTAAACTTTCTCACATTTCACACCTCTTTTTGTGACTCTAATGAAAGGGCGTGATAACTGAGAATTGTAACGTGATACAAGAGAATTGTAGTCAAACTGGCCTACATAGTGATGAACAAACAGCATTTATATTCTATCCAGACATGCAATCTCATCAATGTTTTGAAATTACTGGCTTCCTCACTGAACCAGTATCCCACAGGTGGTCCATTACTGTTTGGTAGCCATGGTTACCTATATTTATGTCATTATTACAAACTCTTAAAAGGGTGACTGCACATTCATAGATGTTTTTATTCCTTGGACAGTTCTGTGACTGTGGCACCTATATAATGAGGCTGAGGCCTTATGAGTTTCACAATTATTGCCACTGTTTTGTTTACATGGAAAAGCTGTAATCCTGTTTAAAAAGAAAAACCTCTGCCTTTCTGAGATGAAAGTGCTAAGAATTTGATATTAGTGCTTAAGAGAAGATAGGAATTGAAGCAGCTAGACCTGAATGTCACATAGATTGAATATGAAATTCATATCTATGTCACATGTTGGGTAGGGCACGCGGTGTAGGGCACAATGCAACCAAAATAGATTAAAAAGAGTAAATCTTCACACTGATATCATTATTCCAAAATTATATTCAACAAATTTCAACAACTCAAAATGTTGCACTGGTGCAGCACAGACATTTACTTTTGATAATTTTATATTAAGATTAGATGCCCACGGTTGATGATATTGCAACATCAGTCATGCAACACTGTGCAAAGACATCATTTATTCAGATGCCAAGAATAACTAAAACTATGTGTCGTAATCCTCTTCTCCTTGCATCTTGAGGCACCGCTTAAAAGTTAACAGGCCGAATAGAGAGTTGCAAAACTAATATCAGTGTTCCTTCAATGGCATATTGTAATGTTCATCATCTGGTTCTATTTGATTTTCTGGCATATTTACATTTGATACAAGTGGTGTTGTGGCAGCAGTAGATGGCAGAAGGTTGGAGAATGCAGCCGGCAGCCAAGAATAAACCGTTGATTGTCTTCCTACCAAACACACGGGATGGATGATGATGTATGAATGCCACAGTACAGCCACATTGCGCAGATGGTCAAAGATTTTCTTTAAAGTGACGAGTGCAATGCTTTCTTATGATGTATGGACCGTCACTGCTAATGGGCTAAAAGATGATTCATCCAAACCTTATGGTTCATCTCAACTGTGCCACAAAAATAGTCTTGGCACTTTTAGGTCTCATGAACCAGCTTTGCAAGGTCAATTAAATAAACAATTAAGACAAACAGTCTTCGCTCTGTTATAGTAATGATATTCATCTCTAATGGAGTCTTTAGACAGAGCTCTCAAATAAACAGCCTTCTTTTGCTTGCGCTGTTAAAGCACCCAAATGACTCTAAGATGCACCAAAGGACAAACGTGTTGATGAGAGCAGTTCAAAAACATCTTTGTAGATTTCTAAGTAACCCAAATATGAAAATATAAAAGTACTGAGTGTGTTTTTGTTATGATCTGCAGAAGCTGCGGGAATCCCAGAACGGCAAAAAATGTCCAAGGGCAGAGTAAGCAGGCAGCCCATCCAGAGACAAGGGGAAATGTTTAGAAAAGTGAGAAGAAATAGCTGGGTTGCTTTTCAAATCGTTGCAGAGTGAAGGCAAACGGTAAATGAGATGTCTCCTTGCAGACTGAGAGATAATGCCTGAAGCCTTAACGGCTTTTCTCAATTTTAATTTTCCTTTGTGTTTTAAAATATTGTCTTTACATCCTCATTTGCCAAATATTAGAGAGAGAAAATGGGCTGTAACAGTGCAGGGTCATAAGTACTGAGCAGCAGAACATAAAATTTGGAGCAGTTGAAATGAACACTGTATTTTCAACCATGATGTTCTCTTGGTGTGTTTTTATTGCTGTGGGTTTATTGCAATATTCAATTGGCTGCCTAAAATTATAATAATATTTAAATGATGTGACTGGGCTATTTTTTTTTTACTGAAATTCTTCATACACGTATACTGGCGTTTCCATAGGAAATGTCACAAACAAAGCCTAATGTAAAACGTCCCAAATTATTAAATTATTAGTAATGTACTTTTTGTATTCATGTTTGATTTCAGTTTATTCACTTATGTGGTGTAACCATTAAATAAAATTTCAAAATATTTTCTGTACATCTTACTGTATATACATAAGTATACATACATTTTAATCTTTATTACTAAACGAACGTTTTAAAATATATTTTTCACTACATGACACATGACATTTTACATCCAGAACTAACATTCCTTTCCAGACTTACTGACCTTGACACACAGTCACGAGGGTCTGCAGGGTCAGCACTTTTATTTGACGGACAACCATTTTTCAAAGATTAGTAAGCTGTAAAATAATTTTGTTAAAAATATATTTGTACTTTTAATAAGATTATTAATAAGGTTATTTAAAGTTATTCCTCTTTTTCATTTTACTTTCCCAAAAAAATGTCAAAATGATTTTTAATTCATTAAAATGAAAAGCATGTGCGTTATAAATAAGGTGTATTCAAGTCACTTTAAGCATGAACTGTATTTTTATTGTATGTTTAAATAAATAAATAGATTAAAAAATATTGAGCGTCAGGTCATCCCACATTACATATTTTGTCAGTGGGTTATAATTTACATGCACAGTGTCAACTATAAGGCTGATTGCAGAACGCAGGCACACTGTTTATCTGTCAGTGCCAAAGCACTGTAGTTTGTTTTATTATTTATGATTTTCTCTAGAGAGTCTTCAGAAATCAGGGCTCTTTGGTGTTAGGGTTTTGCCTCCGCTATGCACATACAGGCTGTTGCATGATTTGTCTAACTATAGCTGGCAAACTACTGAAGAAAGCTGCCAAGAAAAACTAAAAAGCTTAGCTTTGAAAATGTTTTCTGAAACCCTTTCCTTAGATTTAAAGATACTTGAAATCTTTCTGTCTACAGTACAGCTCTTTGCTAATGTATCTGTGATGGTTTTAGATCAGCTGGTTGATGAAGCAGACCTGTCAGCCTTTAGAACTAAAGTTTCCATCAAATCACTCTCAACAGCACTTAGCACATACTGAATGGCTTTACATAATGTAAACATACTGTAGTCACATAAATAGAATGTATATTATCTCTGCACATTTTTTCATGGAAGAATGGACACATTTGCAGTTTCTCTATTGTACACTCTTAGAAGAAACGGTTCTATATAGAACCTAAAAAGGTTCTATCAGGCGCTTCATATATGGAACCCCTAAAAGGTTCCATATAGAACCCTTTTTAAGGGTTCAATCAAAAGAACCCTTTGAAGTTCTTTGTAGCCAGGAAAAAGGTTCTATATAGAACTCTTTAGGGGTTCCCATCATGGGATCATTTTTTAGATTTGGCTACTTTATCACTAGTAAAACTGAAATAACCATAAGCATAACACATCAAGGAGTTGTGTGATCATTTAAGACACTTTTATTAGCATTTACAATGACAAGCAACATATAACAGCAATTCATAATGCAACAGTTACAGGGATTAACATAAATCCGTTTCTTTAGTTATTCATACTTATTAGTTTTAACTGTCTAAAATAGCACTCTCCATTTTAGAAATATTGTTTTTTTCAACCCCCTCCACCTTACCCATCCAACATGTCAGTCACAAATTAATGTTGATTGCTAGAAACCACAAAAAAAAAAATAAACAATTGAATGTTAACTTGCACAAATAAATAAAGTTAACTTGTAAAAAGAATTAAAAAAAATTACATAAAATAATACCTAATTTATTTAAAAATACCTTAAATAAATGTCAAGTATTTACTCCACATTCTCCTATAAACCTATAAACAAAGTAGTCTGACTTTTTTTTTTTGTATACTGCAACTTTCCCCAGTTCTGTAACCCATGAAAGATGGTGAACCACGTTTCTGAAAAGGGAGCTAAAAGAATAACTATAGTATTGTTTTTTAAATTTATGAGCATTAAATATTAATTTTACATTCAGATAAGCATTTAAACAATAAAAACAACGGACCCATGACAATTTCAGCACTGGGAAGGGCTAAATAGTGCTGATTGAAATTAACTGAGTGATGGCTTTTGGATGCTCCATACTAAACAAAAAGTAGACAGCAAACAGATACTTCTGGCATCTCTGTGTTATTGGTGAGTGACACATCCATTTTGATGCTAACTCTCCTTGTGATGAGTAGGCTTGACATCCTAAGATGGGGATACAAGTCAGAGAAACATTTATTAGACCTATGGAGAGTACAGTACAACAGGAAAAAGAAAAGAATCTCTCACAATTAAATCAAATCTTAAAACTTACTTGAATTAGAGAGAAGTGTGGTGTTTTTCATCTGAATGTAGATGACCAAACAAGTAATGCTGCACTCCAGAGTCCAGACCTGCAGTGACCTGTTTATTTATCAAGCAATCATAAGAACCTGCATGATAAAAGGTGGAAAATGGAGAAAAAAAAAAAGAAAAAAAGATATCAGTAAATTCAGATACTTTGTTATTGCTGAAGCGATTGTATATTATTCTAAACACACTGTATTTGGTTGTTGTACGTTCATCTATCTCAGAGAGCACTGTTAAAGTTTTACCACCACCTTATCTGAGTGCTGAAAAGTGGAAGTCAGAGGAAACATGACCAACCTGCTGCAAATATATGGAAGCAGAATAATGACAATAGTTTTTGAAACATAAAGCATGCTGGATTACACAAATCGAAAAAAAAGATGCAGTGCAATTAACAGTGCTTGCATTTTAATGCTATGTATTTCCAGGGCTTGCATTTTTAGGTCCTGAAATTTAACATAGTTGTTTATTTAAGCTGTGAATATTTCAATTCAAAATATTTCACACACATTTTCATAATTAAAAATTCAATAATTCATATTCACCTTCCAGAATTCACTTCCAAAATATTCAGTCTGTTTAAAAATACGATGTATAATATTCGACAGGCAAATTTCGGTCATTTTATTTCACTTTCCAAGTTCGCTGCCACAATTCAGTGGTTAAAATTCAGCAGAAAATTCAGCGGTGCACATCCGGGAACCGCAGGAATAGCAGTAGAGCACCGCTGCCTGAGCACCAGCTGATTTCAGCCGCTCACCAGCAGGTGGCGCAAGCGGCTGTTGATGAAGGCCATATGTGGATCAAGTCATTCATTTACAAAAACTGATTTGCAGAAATGGAGCAAGTGCTAAGTAGAAGTTTTGATTATCGGGGCCAGTGTAAACGTGGAAACGCTGATTGTGTGTAGCCTATGTTTAATCAAAGACTATAGAAATACAAAGACAGTTCACTCCTATACTTATGAATGGGAGAAAGTGCAACGCGCAATATGGCGGGATAGTCCCGCTTTCTAAATGAAAGAGCCAATTGTTGATTGGTAAAGTCATTGCGTCACTGCAGCGGCCTTTAGAAGCTCTGGTTTCCATAGAAACCTGGGGCTGGACCAACAGCTGCGCATTGGCTGGTCTAGCCTGAAAAATAAGCTTTTTAAACGTTATTTGAGCATAAGAAACAACATTCATGGGACAGTTCATTTCAGATTTTATTGCTGATTTGAAATATGTAATTTACTCGCGAGTTCAGCGAGACGTTTTTGAGATTTTAGGATTCCCCCATTCATTTAGATAGGACTTGGTCTTGTCTGAGCTGCCCGGAGACGTTGTAAATATGGCGGCCGAGTGAACAGACTTTCCTTAAAAGGGACTTTGGTTTAATTCAACATCTTCGCTGTTTCCCGTAGCCTACATGTAAGCAGCTTTCTCTACCACAAAGGAGATTATAATGCTGTTTTACCCAATGCTGAAGTACAGAACTAACATTACATCTGAGGAAGACATATATTGCTTTTGGTTGCTTAGTTTCTGTAACTTTGTATCATGGCTTGTGTGACGCTGTGCTGTAATACTGGGGTTCCCCTCATACGTCACACTCCAGGATTCCCCAACAACGCGTGACGCGCCTCTGTGAACTAATACAGTGATATAAGACCTCAGATCTCAGAATACACTTTACTGATGATTATATACATCTACATAAAGGCAAGCAAATGAGGTCAGAAGAATGGAACGTGCTGCATTTTCATTGCTTTCCCTTACCACTGATCTATAGAGTTCTACAAAGATATCAATACCACGATTAGTTTTAACAGTAAGCAACCACTTTACACCGCCTAGGTGTATTCGTGCTGCAAATGTAAACCGGAGAACCACTGACGCGCTATCGCACCCAAGGGGCCCTCTGACAATTCCACGACTGGGTTAAAATGTCCAATGTATTTAAATTAAAATGGCTTTTAACATTTCAAATAACACACTGTCAAATTATAAAGCTTGTATTGCTCATAATGATTTACTACAGATGAGATTTTGCCAATACCTCCCTTTATATATATGTACAGTGCACAATTATTTACACATAAAAGATCCCTGGAAAGTTTTTTTTTTTTTTTTTCATGTTCCAACGGTTGTAGTACGTTGCTAGATACAAAACTGACATACTACAGGTTAGATTTTGCCAATATCTCCCTTACGGTATGTACAGTACACAAATATATATTTTTTAAAAACTACAGTAATTCACCAAAAGTGTTTTTCATGTTCCACAGGTTGTAGTACGTTGTGAAATTTTGCCAATATCTCCCTTACTGTATGTACAATTCACAATTATTTAAAACAAAAACAAACAAAAAAAAAAAATCTGTAATCTGAATTGTTCATGTTCCACAGGTTGTAGTATAAAATATTGATGTACTTTATGTACATTAAGGGAGGTATTAGCAAAATTTCACCTATAGTAAGTCAGTCTAGTCACTAGGAATGTACTACAACCTTTGGAGCATATCTAAAAAACGAAAAAAAGAAAAAAAAACCTGAATTACAGTCATTTCTTAAGAATAATTATATACTGTATGTACAGTGAGGAAGATGTTGACAAAATTTCAACTGTAGTAAGTCAGTCTGGTCACTAGTAACATACAACATTTGGAACACAAAAACATCCCATTTTGGTGAATTACTGTATTTTTTTTCTTAAAAATATTTGTGTAGCGTACATAATTAAATTTAAATAATTTAATAAATTATTACTTCGTTTTGTACTGTGAGGCTGAGTCTGATTGAACAGTCACGCGCAGTTGCTCTCCACAGACTGCGCTGATCAAAAGCATGATGAGAAACAACTTGCGGACGACACAGCTTAATGCTCATTGGTTCAGACTACTGTGATGCTGCGTTCACTGATAAAATGTTTTATTTTTTTAAAATCTGATTTCATGTGATTGTGTAATTAAATAATGCTTGAATATTCCCAAACACTATGACAGTGCGATCTCTGTGTGAGATATGTGATTGTTGTCATATTTCTATAAAAATCTAAAATACATGTTTGTGTTAAAGTAGAAATGGATGATAAATATGTCTTTCGTATGGGATTAAATAGCAAGCACTTTGAGTGTCTTGTTCATCAAATTTATATTCATATAAAAGCAACAGAACTGAAATTATATCACATCTATTAGCAGCACAGCACATGAGTGTGAATAACGCGATATCTGCCTTTGATCTCGTAGGTATCTGTTCTTCTTCGAGAGGTCAGAGCTGTCCATCTTGACTGCACTTATTTCACTCCTCCCCTCACTGCAGCCACCTGCTCTCACCTACATTTCAGGCGAGGCGCATCTCAAACAAGCCTGATAGCTGTCATTGCGTTAGTGCACTACTGGGCCGTGTAATGCGTTTTCTTTAACCGATTTCTGAGGGAAACAGCGTGAAACCTTGCACGTTCGTTCATATTCTATATATGCTTAACTGTCTATATAGTTTGCATAATCATCAGTAAAGTGTATTCTGAGATCTGAGGTCTTATATCACTGTAGTTCACTGAGGCGGTCGTTGGGGAATCCTGGAGTGTGACGTATGAGGGGAACCCCAGTATTACAGCACAGTGTCACACAAGCCATGATACAAAGTTACAGAAACTAAGCAACCGAAAGCAATATATGTCTTCCACAGATGTAATGTTAGTTCTGTACTTCAGCGTTGGATAAAAGAGCATTATAATATCCTTTGAGGTAGAGAAAGCTGCTTGCATGTAGGCTACGGGAAACAGCAAAGATGTTGAATTAAACATAGGCTACACACAATCAACGTTTCCACATGTTTACACTGGCCCTGATAATCAAAACTTCTACTTAGCGCTTGCTCCATTTCTGCAAATCAGTTTTTGTAAATGAATGACTTGATCCACATATGGCCTTCATCAACAGCCGCTTGCGCCACCTGCTGGTGAGCGGCTGAAATCAGCTGGTGCTCAGGCAGCGGTGCTCTACTGCTATTCCTGCGGTTCCCGGATGTGCACCGCTGAATTTTCTGCTGAATTTTAACCACTGAATTTGTGGCAGCGAATTTGGAAAGTGAAATAAAATGACCGAAATTTGCCTGTCGAATATTATACATCGTATTTTTAAACAGATTGAATATTTTGGAAGTGAATTCTGGAAGGTGAATATGAATTATTGAATTTTTAATTATGAAAATGTGTGTGAAATATTCACAACTTAAATAAACAACTATGTTAAATTTCAGGACCTAAAAATGCAAGCCCTGGAAATACATAGTATTAAAATGCAAGCACTGTTAATTGCAATGCATCTTTTTTTTCGATTTGTGGAA